>PVIW01001915.1:0-254646 GCA_004026585.1 Noctilio leporinus | reverse complement strand
TGTTGCAAAGGGTACAAGTTCCTTCTTTCTTTCTGCTACATAGAATTCCATTGTGTATATGTACCAAAGTTTTTTGATCCAATCATCCATTGATGGGCACTTAGGCTGTTTCCAGCACTTGGCTATTGTAAATAGTGCCGCTATGAACATAGGTGTGCATAGGTTCTTATGAATTGGTGTTTCAGGATTCTTTGGGTATTGTCCAAGTAGTGGAATTGCTGGATCAAAAGGCAGTTCCATTTTTAGTTTTTTAAGGAAACCCCATACTGTTTTCCACAGTGGCTGCACCAGCCTGCATTCCCACCAACAGTGTATGAGGGTTCCCTTTGCCCCGCAACCTCGCCAACACTTGTTGTTTGTTGATTTGCTGATGATTGCCATTCTTTTCCTTATTTCAATGGGTGTATCATGATACTGCAATTTTAGCTTTAATTCACACTTTCCTAAAGTGACAATGAATTCTTTTTGATATGTTTATTGATCATTGGATGTTCTTTTATGTACCCAAGTCTTTCATTGTCAGCCCTTTACTTACTGATGTATAGGAGTTCCTTATGTATTCTATTTATGAGCCCTTTGTTGATCACATATATTTATAAACATCTCCTTCTCCAGCTTGCTTTTTTACTCTCTTAATGATTTTTAAATTAGCATAAGTTCTTAATTTTAAGGTATGAAAGCTGTGTATCCTAATATACTCCTGCATTTTTCTTGGAAAACTTTATTATTTTATCTTCAGTTTTTAGATTTATGATCCATCTGAAATTGACTTTTGTGTATGGTATGAGGTAGACATAAATATTAATTTATCCAGTATGGGTATCTAATTGATCCAGCACCAATATACACAGTTGTATACATATATAATTTTATTATAGAATTTCTTTGTTTACTTTGGGGGTTATTAGTGCCATATCAAATCAACACGATTTGGGGTTGCACATTATTTTCCTAGGGCTGCCATAATAAATTATTACAAACTTGGTGTCTTAAAACAACAGAACTTTATTCTCTTACAGTTTTCGAAGGCTTAGATTAAGGTGTTATCAGTGTAGGGTTAGTTTCTCCGGAGGGAGAATCTGTTGCATGTGTCTCTCTGAGCATCAGAGGGTTGCTTGCAATCCTTAGTATTCCTTGGTTTATAGTTGCATTACGAGTCTCTGCCTCTGTCACCATGTGGCATTCTTCCTGTGTTTCTTTGTCAGAATTTCCTCTTCTTCTAAGGGCACCAGTCATTGGATTTGGACACACCATAACCCAGTATAACCTCATCTTGTTTACGTCTACAAAAATCCTGTTCCCAAATAAGGTCACATTCACAGGTTCCTATCAGCCATGAATTTTGGGAGGGATACTAGTCAACCGAGTATAGGGAGCAATATTAGTATATATATCACTGACTTCAGTATTAAAGAACAGTGTTGATACTGAATACACCCTGAGATGAGGCAGAATATCTGTCTACGTTGAAGCTCCCCAGCAAGTTAAATTTTGTAATGGCAGAAGCCACTCTTACTCTGCCTCCCATCCACTCTCCATGAACTGTGGTGAGGTTCAGTGTCGGAAAGCACCCGACAATGTACCTCAAGCTATCCCTGTGCCAAGAATATAAATAAGAAACACAATACCAGGAGTTAAATCTTTTGAATATTATCCTACTACGGCACTCAAGTAACTGTGTCTTCCTCCCGGATGATGATGCCAGTTTGCTGGGCAGGGATCTGTTTATGAAGAATGTACTTCAGAGCAAGGTCCAGGGGACTGGAGGTTAGATGTCAAGGACAGGACGCTTAATTAGTATGTGATGGAAGAACACAGGCCCTTTTACTAGAGATCCTCATACACTTGATTGCTAGTTAAAAGTCAGCTTAGCCTTAGTTCATCAAGTGAGAAATTGGCTCTTTAAATTCTAATTCTATTTTAGGGCATTTTGGTAGCCTCACAACTCTCAAAATATGAAGTCTGACCGACTGTAGTTGAAGGTTGGAATGGCAGACATTTCTGAGTCCTTGGATCCAATCTTCGGATAGTATTTGTGATTAAGACTGGTGTCTAATTCTTTAGTGTGTTATTGTCACCAGAGCAGTGTGTACATGTATTGCTTATTCTGTGGTGTGGGCTGCACATACCTATGTAACACACACCCACATATTACATTTTGATGCCATGGTGTTGTGGTGGGTAGGGGCTGGAGGCACATTTGAATTGTGTCAAATTGCTCGCATATAACATTAACATCTGATCCCAGCCATATTCCTGTCTCATGACTTATAACTCTGTCATTCCTTTACAGATGAGGGATTGATGGGATAAGCCTGTTGCAATAAAAGCTGACACTTCACTTTTAAGAAGTTCAGTTGACCTAAGAAAGAACTCCCTGGGCATATCAGTGTAAAATTAAAGCAGTAAATCAAGATGTAATACATAATATAAGTGCCAGCATCTTTTCCTGTTTTTTTTTTAATCATTTTATGTTTGTTGTAGCATTTTTTTTGCATATCCAATGTTTGTAGCTTGTGTAACCCTATTTGTGCGTCACAGTAGGAAGATATTCAAAAAGTTTTAACTCTTTGATTTGTGTTTAACATCTATACATATTTCCCCTCCTCACTTGCCGTATTTACTTTATGAAATCAGAGGATTGAATTCTGTTGTTTAATAAGTTTAAATTTCAAAAATTAATTTAGAACCATGGAAAAATCGGTTTAATTTTATTTGTAAAAGGCAAAGGGGATTTGAAACACTTGCTATGGTGTATTAGTACTGAAAATATAATCTGGATTACTTATAAAATGACATTTTATAACTACAGGCAACTTCTAAAGAATTGTTTTTTTAAATAAAAAGTTTTACTATTACATTATCATTTGAAATATATTTAAAATCAACTATTTGGGGAATTCCTCTTGGTGTGCAGAGAATAACCAGTAAAATTTCACCCTGTAATTCAAATGGAGTAGCTCCTCAGTAACTAACTTTAGCGTCTTCAAATGTCACATTCCTTTTGTTTCTAGTACCTTTAAGGTATTTTTGTTTGTTCTTTACTGGCTTCTTTTTGTTTTCATTAACTCTAAAGGTGCATTGCCACTTTTCTCCATTGAACTTTTAAAAATAGTATTTCAAGCATGTGACTTTTTTCCTCTCATTCCTCTTTTGTTTACATTTGAGAGTTATGAGTTGCTTTTAAATTTCTTTTCCTTTATGCGTCACTTATTTGGGATGGTGTGCTATCACGATGCTGTTGAGGAGGTAAGGCCAGCGAAGACAGCGTGTACCAAAGCAGTCATGTGTATCCAACAGGCTCTCCTGCATCGCTTTTATGTTCCTTGCATTACCAATCAGCATGGCAACTATTTTTCCACTTCACATCCTCCCAGTGACTTGCAAGCTTACTCACACATTCCACAAGGTGTCTGTTCTCTATTTTATTGCTTTTGAAGCAAACAAACAAAAGCGAATTGACATGTCATCACAAGCTTTGAGTCCTACTTGCACAGATTGTTTTTTCCATTCTTGTAGTCTTTCAGAGAAAGACTTCTGAGAAAACAGCTTCACAGCTTAAAATTTTCTGACTCGGATTCATTGTAGGTATTGACAGTGGTACTCTATAAGAAATGTAATTTTATGGGGTTGAGAGACTCTGTATAAGGCCATCTGTGGCACTTGATGACTTGAGGTGAGATGTGGTCAGGGTGATGCTATTAAAGAAGTACTCGGGGGAAGAAATACCCTTGTGCTAAGAACCTGACAGCAGGATGTGCCTGAACATTTTCTTCATTTTGATTCTCCTTGTTTATAGCCATAAAGGTTTTCTAAAACATACCTATAACCATTTTTGTTTTGAATTTTTGTTCCCTTTAGTGGCATTCATAAATGCACACTTCATATGATAATTTTCCCAAAAAATCCCATGTCCTTTCCCCTCCCCATGCACCACAGCTGGCCATATGGAAATACTTCCATGTACGATTAACAGCTTTTACACTTTTGTTGGGGAGCTGAAAAAGAAAGAAGACGTCTGTTGATTCCTTAATACCATACATATACATTTAAGCATGACACCTTATTCATAATTAACTATAACAATGGACTGAATAGTGGATGATATTACGGAATATCTGTTCATTTCTTTAAGTGTGATGATAAGGTATTATGGTCATATAGGAGAATGCCATTTCTGGGAGTTGTATGTTGAAGTATTTATAATTGAAATATCATGATATCTGTAATTTATTTTCATATGGTTCAGCTAAAACCATACAGATATGAAAGTGTGTATGTTGCACATACATAGAAACAAAGCAAATGTAAGTTAAAAAAACATTGAATCTTGCATATAGGGTGTACATTGTACTGTTCTTGTAGCTTTTCTGTAGGTTGAGGGTTTTTTAAATAGCAAGTTGAGAGAAGAAAAAGTAGCTATAAACAGCTCTAATTTCCTGCACTCTTCATTACCTCACTAATTCGATTAATTTGTTGCCACATCAAACTAGTTGATATTTTAAATGTTTCTTTAATACTGGATTTAAAAACATTTAAACCATCTACTCAGGAGTAAAGAACTTTATTTTCTGTCATTGCTTTGTGGATTTATGGATGCTAAAGTCATGAGGTCAGGAAGTTCCAACTTCCTTCTAGGAGGGATACTTTGGAGCAGGAAAATAAAGTCTAGCTGAGTACACACAGAAGAAAGGCCCCCTGCTGCACAGAAATCATTCGGTCTGTCCGTGTTGCATCGTTAAAAGTCTCTCTTAGCTACAGCAGCCTTCTGTATAACCTTTGCGTGGAATGGCTCATCCCAGTTGTACCTGGGCAATTGATATTCAATGAGCAATATCTACGCCCCCTCCCTTTTTTTCCTCCTTTGGTAAATATTGGGAAAAAGGCAACTAGTCATCCTGATTTTTGTGATTGTCCTAATTTTATTCCATTGTAATCCATTTTATCTGTCTAGACCAGGGTATTTAAATTGCTTCAAAGCCAAATTCAACAGCAGACTTGGACTAATGACGGCACCCCATCTGTCCGTGAGCTGCGGTCAGTCTTGCTAGACTTTGCTTGCACCCACAGCATGGAGAACTACAGTGCCGTTGCCACGAAGCTGTTTGATGAGTGGATGACATCCAATGGAACCAAAAGGTGATGTGTGCTGCTTCTTTACTTCATGTCATGTGCCAAGACCAGGGTCTTCTCATCCTGGGTCCTAAAGTTATGAAACTGAGCGCTAGTGTATGGGAACTCTATGTGCTTCTGTTCTCAAATAAGACTTTTCAAAAGTTGTGGTAAGATACATATAACATAAAATTTACTATCTTAATTTTTAAATTTACAGTTCGGTCATATAAGTATGTTCGCATTGTTGTTTAGCAGGTCTCCAGCACGTGATCCCGCAGAACTGAAACTCTTTACCCAAACAACTCCCCACCTTCCCCTCTCTCCGGCCCCTGGAAGCCACCATCCCTCTTTCTATTTTATACATTTTTACTATGCTAAATACCTTCTATATGTGAAGTCATACAGAATCTGTCAGTGACTGGTTTGTTTCACTTAACAAAATATTCTCAAGGTTCATCCCTGTTTTATGTGTCAGAGTTTTCTTTGTTTTTAAGGCTGAATAATCCATCTGTTGTATGTAGTACACCCCACATTTTGTTTATTCATCCATCCATTGATACACATTTGGGTTGCTTCCACATTTTGACTCTCACTAATAATGCTGCTATGAACATGGTTGTGCAAATATCTTTTTGAAACCCTTCTTTCAGTTATTTCAGATATATACCTAGAAATAGGAATTGCTGGATCATATGGTAGTTCTATTTTTAATTTTTTGAGGAACTGCCACACTGTTTCCTATAACAGCTGCACCAGTTTACATTCCCACCAACAGTGCGCAAGGGCTCCTTCCAATTTCTCCACATCCTCACCAACACTTGTTATTTTCTGTTTGTTTTTCTTTCAATAGCAAAAAGCCTCTTGATTGAAGAATAAAAGATAGCAAGTGGAGTTAGCAATTAGTGGAAATATTTTGATGATGATTGGTTCTCTCTAGGTTCCCTGTGGAGCATCAGGGAAAAAAGATTCAGGCATCAGATTAAGTGATCATAATCATGGCAGAAAACCATGCATCTTCCCCCTCTTCTCATCCCTCTCTTCACATTTCTACTATGGAACTTACCACACTGTATTATAATGTATTTATGTACTGTTCTATATTTTGATAGCCTGAGAGTTCCTAGAGGCAGAAATGGTGTCTCTTTCTTCCCTTTTTGATCAGCCAGTTGCCTGCCTGGTTCTTCATGGGTGCTCAGTGAATAATTATTGTATTAAATTGAATTAATATTCCTCACAGTCTTCAACTAGGAATGTAGCAGCCACTAAATGAATCCTTTCCTTTACTATTAGTTCGTTGTATACTAAAGACTCTTCTGCTGTACAGCTTTGCTCTGATCCCAAACACTTCACCACTAGTCATTTCCTCACCTTGATGTGTAGGAGACTTTCTTGTTCTCATAGTGACCACCTCTCTTGCAGCCTACCTACTGATGTCATGACTGCTGTGTTCAAAGCGGGAGCAAAAACTGAGGTCGGCTGGCCATTCCTCTTAAGCAAGTACATTTCTATAGGCTCTGAAGCAGAGAAGTATAAAATTCTTGAAGCTCTTGCCAGCTCAGAGGATACCCGGAAACTCTACTGGTATGAAGCCACCAAGGAATATGATATATAGAACCAAGAGCATGAAAGCATTGTTGCTCTAGTGGTGGGGAGCTCCGTTTTCTCCTTCTACGCACAGGCCACTTTCATGTGAATTTGTGAGATACTTCCTTTTGAATATTCAGCTCATGAAGACCTGGAAAAGGGGGTTTCACGCAGGGAGAGAAGGGTAGCGAGTGGGGTATCCTGAGTGGAAGAACAGTCAGTGGCAGAGGAGCACCCAGAGCCAAGGGGGATATGAAGAGTCAGCTCTGGGAAGGCTTATTGGGTGTCATCACTTCTCTCGTATAATTTTGCTCAGATAAATCCTAATAATGTGCCAGAGATGTCCTCAGCACCTGCTCAGACCTACTTTCCAGAGGATATAGTGGAAATAATAATTTTCTTTAAGGTAGCAGCCAGCTTCTGACCCAAATACATGGAGAAAATTTTTTGTTTTAAATTAGCAATAATTGCCCTGGCTGGTAGCACAGTGGATAAGGTGCCGGCCTGCGAACCCAAAGGTCACAGGTTCAATTCCCCAGTCAGGGCACATAACCAGGTTGCAAACCAGGTCTCCAGTCAGGTCTGTGGCTGGAGGCAGGTGAAATGCAACCATACATTGATGTCTCTCTCCCTCTCTGCCTCTCTCCCTTCCCCTCTTTCTAAAAATAATGAAATAAAATCTTTTTATAAATAAATAAATAAATTAGCAATAATTTTTATTTAAACTGGTAACACACTAATAAATTCCCATTATAAAGTATTTAAACAATACCTAAGAAAGTGGGATAAAATGTGAATATATTTCTCATAGGATTCTTTGCTTTTATTCTTATTCTCTCTGTTAATGTCAATTCTGGTCTGCATATTTATATATATCAACATAAGTTTATCGTAGACCCATTGTTTTGTGACTGTTCTTTCAGTTTTTGAGATTTGCCAGGTCTGTTAAAAAGCCTACTTTATTTGCTTTTATGGCTGCATAGCATTCCTTCGTATGGCTCTATCATAATTTATTTAGCCCATCCCACCATGATGAGCACTTGGGTGTTTTGTTCTATTAAGAAATATGGCTGCATTCTTTTGGGGATATGTGTTTTCCCATCATACACAGATTTCAGAGCACAGTAGGTTTTGTTCAAGCGCCAGGCTTGAGTGTTTACTAACAGTGTAACTGGGGCAGTTACCAATCTGAGTCTCTTAAGCAATCAAGTGGGGATAGGTAATAATATTAATTACCTATTTCCAGCATTGTTATGTCAACAATTTAGACCATTACTCAGTATATATGAATTAATAATGAATAATAATATCCTGAAATATATCTTTCTTTTCACATTATTTAAATGGCCCAGTTTTTTGTTTGATTTTTTAAAAAGATTTTATTATTTTTCAGAGAGAGGGAAAGGGAGAGAGGGAGAGAAACATCAATCAAAGGTATGGTTGCCTTTCACCTGCCTCCAGCTATGGACCTGGCTGGAGACCTGGCTTGCAACCTGGTTATGTGCCCTGGCTGGGAATCGAACCAGCAACCTTTGGGTTCACAGGCCAGTTTTTAAGAGTAACACTATACCTACCTACTCACATCAAATCACATATTTAACAGAAAAAAAATTAGCCTTCAGAATTATAAATTCTAGCAGAATTTACTTCTCAAATGTCCTTACCATGTCAAGAACTACCTGTTATTATATCATAATATTTTGAAGTGATTATCTCATGGGTGAGTTCTTCCTTCATTTAAAAAAAAAAAAAAAAAAAACAAGACATTTTCAATCTATTGCTCAGTCTTAGACTAACCCAGAATTTACATCCCTGGAATTGCTACAGAGCTTTAACTAGGAGCCCAACACTAATATAAGTTCAATCGTCATTTCATCATGAATAATTATTTTGGAAGCTAAATCTGCTTTGCTTTGCAGGTTATTGAAAAGTAGCCTCAATGGAGATAACATCCGAACACAGATGTTGCCATTGCTCATTAAAACAATGGGCCGGGGCTTTGCTGGACACTTACTGGTGTGGGATTTTGTCAAAGAGAACTGGGAGAAGATTGAAAAGAGGTAAGTTTCTCAGAGAATGACTAGCTTTTAGTAGGTTCAGTCTCTGCATTTGAAAAAGGTTCCCAATGATGTATTGGTTCAGTGTAGTTATGATTTGCTAGGAGAGGACAAATGCTTCAGTGACATTTCACCGAAACACCTAGAAATTTTCACACGTGTAAACACAAACAATTCCATAATGTGAGTCGCATAACCGGTGCGCCAGCAGAGTACTGATCAAGACTAACCGCGCTTGGCTCCACGTCACTTGGTTGCAGCTGTGGGCTATTTCAGAACAGCTGTTCAGTGATGTGTGTTGAAAAACACCTCGTCCTTGCCAAGGGATCAGTTAAGAACTCACACCCAGGTAGATAGCACATGCAGGATTTCTTTCTTTTAAAACAGTAATTACATTTCTAGATGTTTGATGTGATTTTTGAATAAATCAAATGGATTAATAATTTATGTGGGTATCCCTAACTCTTGCCTGTTTCTGCCCACCATTCCTGTGTGCAGAACTGGTGAACTGAGCTGCAGTTCCCCGCAGCGGAACCCACTCGGCTTTTGGAGTAGCTTACAGTGAAGCATTTCCTTTGCAGACAGGAACGTAGCTGACCAGCAGCTGCTGCTTTTTTTTCTTTTTTCTTTTGTTGTTGTTGTTAACTCTTTTTGCTCTTGTTTTTGTGTTTCTCCAGGTTCAATGTGGCTTCTTATACCATGCAAAGTATTATTGCTGGATCAACACACCTGTTTGCAACCAAGATGCATTTGTCAGAGGTTGGTTGTATAAAATGCTAGGAAGGGAGATGGGGTAGCTCTTCCCTTTCAGGCTGCTCAGTTTAAGTCAGATGGGAGCTTTTCCCTCCTCTGCCTTCCTCGGTTCTCACAATTCTGCATTGAGATTACTTCTACTGGTAATCTCAATCTTCTACTTCCATATCTCAGACAGTAATGAGATGAAATTCTGATGAGGAAAAATGCTGGTTCCATTCTCAACAATATCCCCTTGTCTCCCCGATAGAAATATTTTTTAAATTAAGACCAGTATACGCCAACTTTGTTTTTAAGTGGTAATAAAATGGTTTTAAAGAATGCCCCTGCTAGGGTAAAACTGGGCACCAAGCCTATCTTTGGTTGCTAGGTTTGACTTGGCCATTTTATTTTTTTGTTTGTTTTAAATTTGAAAAATTAATCTTTATGGGAGTAAGGAGAATGCATTTTTAAAAATTATTTCAGATTTCATCATACTTGACCAATAACTTGCTATAAATACCTCAATGTTAAAGTACTTCTTGTCTTTCTTCTTTCAAGACATTAGCAAAACTATCACTGAATGAAAGTTTATTTTAAAAAGCTATTAAGAGTTACCTGAGATTTACTGGTGTTTCTCTGTGCAACTTACAGGTCCGGGAGTTCTTTCAAAATAAATCAGAGGAACACTTTCGGTCTCATAATGTCCAGGAGGCTCTGGATGTCATTCAGTTGAATGTCCAGTGGGTGGAGAAGAACCTTAAAACTATGACCTACTGGCTGTAGCATGCAAAACTGCACCTCATTCTTCTCCCATTCAGAGAGCTTGTTACCTTGGGCTCTGTTTGGTAACTCTTGCCAAAGCCAAGGTGAAGCCAAGGATTGCTGCTGACCTGTTTGCACTCTTAGGAGTTCTAGTTAGCTCAGGGCCTTGTCTGTATTTTTCTTCAGTCTTTCCTGAAATGTCATTGGGTAGGATGTAGCTATTTGTTACAAAACTATATTCACCTATATGCCAACCTATATAAAAGCAATGAGTCATTTTTCTACTTTGAAGATAAGCAAATGAAAAATAAAGTCCATTTTGGAATTCTGTTGCATTTCTTGGTGTCTGTCAAGTACTGTCTCACTGAACAAGGAAAAGTCAACTACAGGAGCCACCATCTTTGCAAGCCACTGGTTTGTGAGCCATTTTGTTGCTTCTTGTTGAATAGATGTTATTTGAATGTGGTAACAACTTCAAAAGGTATAACAACGAAATTAATGATGCGTAGAGAACTATTCTCAGGTGTGCAGATCTACTTTGATTTGGGGTTTTGATTAATCCTTTATCTCCTGGGAAATTTTTAAATAAGATCTATAACATATTTTTTTCTGCACAATAGCCAGGTGCTACAGAATTTTTAAATTTTTGTTGTATTGAAAAGCTAAATAACAAGGCCAAAAGGTTAAAATTTCCCAATGTTTAACACTTTTTTTTCATCTTTTAGAAAAATGTTTCAAACCAAGTTAGCTTTAATTATTATTTTATAATTCATGAGAATTTCAATATTCTCCAAATATGTCCATCTTTATCACTCCCTGCAATAGATATACTTTATGTTATAAATGAGTATTTCCACAGTTATGGCAAGCATTTTGTTACCACTGGTGTCTTTTATCATGACTTTATCATTGTTACTAAAAATATAGGTTGTTTCAGATGGCTTTTGGCATGATATACTATAGATACCTTCTCTGTGAATCATACTCATGGATGGATTTTCATTTTATATAATAGAGTAGCACATTAGAAGCATTCTAAAGTTGGGCCTTTAAGAAATTGAACATTTTTATTTGAAGTTCACCATAGTACCTTAAAGGAATAAAGGAACAGGGGTTACTTGATTGTGGTTCAATATGGTGGGCTTTGAATCTTTTCTACTATCAAATACAATACTTTAGTTGAAAATTCATAGTTTTATTTTATCATGTCCAAGCTAACAGATTGAAAGGAATGTATGAAGGAAGGAAGGAAGGGAAAGAGGAAGGGAAGGAGGGAGGGAAGAAGGAAATCCAAAACTGTATAGTATTTCTACTCTTTTATTTAATTTTTATTTTTTAAAAATTTTATTGTTGTTGTATTACATCCATCCCCTTTTTGCTCCCCTCTGTCCCCCTCCCCACCCACCCATTTCCCCCAAAGTCAATCCCACCTGTTGTCCATGTCCATGGTTCCTTTATACTAGGTTCTTGTCTAAGCTGCCCCCTTTCTTGCCTCTGCCTCCCCCCTCCCCCCAACCCTTTTCCCCCTGACCACCGAAGGCCTATTCATTGTATTCATATATTTGGTTCTGTTTTGCATTTCTACTCCTTTTAAAGGAGAAATACTGTACTTGAATTTTTTGAGCTGTGCAGACTTATACCTAGATTGTTGTGATTCTTTGATTCTTAGGAAAAAAGCTTTCTTCCTAATCTATTTTATATCTTGTTTGAAAATATCTTCTATGTACAAAAAAGTATAACTACCCATTTGCAAGCACTGAAAAACACCCCACAGAATCAGACAATGAGAGAGATCAGCTTTTTTTATTCAGCAAGTGTAAAGTGAAAATATGTGGTAATGTGTATAAAATTATTTTATTTGATGAAGATATTTTTGTATAACAAAATGTAAAAAGCTAGCAAACTAAAAGATAGCCTTCTTTACTCCTAGTGTGTTTTTTGCCTAATTTAGTCTTTTTCTAACCATTTATCTCTGTGTTTTAGAGTAGGAAGGAAATGTTATATCCTGAGAATCACAGAGTCATTTATAGGTATCTTACTGAAACTGGGGTAATTATGTATCTTATTTCACTTGTGCTTCAGTAAATGAACGATAATTTAGTTGATAATGAAAGTTAGTGAGTTTTCTATTTTTAGAGTGGAGAAAATACTAAACTTTTGAGGGATTTTTGTTGTTGTTTTTTTTTTTACCATATTACGAAATTCCACTTTGACACAGAGTTTAAATTTTGCTACTTCTCAAAATCAGTTAAAGCACGTTAGTTTGGCCTTCCCATCTTTGCATTGCTCCTGAAACACGTATTAGCTCTGCAAATATCAAATCTTTTCTTGAATTATATCATTTTTTCTTCTCCTTGTTTGTGCGGGTGCATGCATGATTGTGGGGGTATTATTATAATTAAACCTTATCAAAATTTTGGCTACAAATTTGTTAACTCATAATCCATTGCTATCTTTGTACTCAAAAGCCATTCATTCCCATGAGAGCACATCTGTACTATTTGTAATTTTATTGATGAACCTCACTTTACATTATTTGCAGTTAAGTAGGTCTTTTCTCAAATTTTTCTATAGAATTCCATGATTTTTAATGTGATGCTAACCCATTATATGAGGTTTCTAAAAACTAACCTAAGTGAGGATAATAAGGTTAAGTAATAAGTAAAACATGTAGTATAATAAGTTTAATTGTAGCTTTTGAAATTTTTTTCCCCCAAAACTTCACCTTAGCCACCGTATTTCCTGAGAACTCCAATGGGCCAAAGCATAGCAGTCAGCCACAGTATGGTTTTTTATATAAACATGTAGGTCCATGACACAATTAAGTACTTGTTTGATAAATATCCTCATGGCAGAGAGACAGCCTATTGAGCTGTAAAATAAGACACATCACAGTAGATTCTTAGAAAGGGTAGACTAGGAGACCTGAAATTGTGGGACACAAACTTATGCTTTGGAGTTCTTAAAGGCAGTATGAAAGTAGAAACCGAAGGAGTCCCATTTGTTCTTCTAGTATCAGGTGACTGGATACAGTCAACTGCAAGGGGTGTCCACCTCCGTCTTCCTGTTTTATATACATCTCGCCAAGAAATTGTGTTCTTTGCCATTGTTTTGGTGTTCTTGAACTTTCTTATCACAGGCTCCACTTAATTGCATTATTCCTTGCCAGTCATGTTTTCATTTTATTGTACGTTAGCCATTGTACGGGGGAAGAAAGAGCTGGCAGAAGAGCCCTGGGTCTGTGGAGGCAGCACTGAGGACAGTGTAGGGCCCTTCCTGAACATGGGGAAGTAAGAATGAAAGCTAAGTGCTGGGTTTGTTTGATTACTGATTAGCCTGTTACCACATCAGACTTGAAAAGAGTCTTCCCAGACTTGAGCTCCTGGAGCCACATTGTCTATGTGCCATCAGATTGTCGGGTGTTCTCATAATTCTCATGAGTTTCTGGGGCTGCAGGGAAAGTGGGCGTTGTCTCTGAGCCTAGCCGTTCCTGGGCTGAGCTTACAAAACGAGGCCTGAGTTTTCTGGGTATGATGTAGCCCTTCTTCTCCCCTTGCCTTAGATTTTACTAGAATTAACTCGCTTTTTAAAGTGCTTCCCCCATTTGTGTTTAAAAAATAATAAGGTATATAATTTTGCTGTTTTTTGCTTTCTTTTCTTTTGTGCTTCATTCTCTCTCTGACTGGCAAGTAAGTACCAAATGGAAAGTGGAGGTCCGAAAGTATGGCAAATCTCCTCCTCTCCCTCTTCCTGTGGTTGGCATGGGCAATAGCTAATATAATAGTTGGTGATTTCTTTCAGTGGCTATTTGGGGGTATATACTTTTAAAATGTACATAGGGTTTTTGATGTGTTTTTATGTTCTTTCATTTTGTACATTTTGTCCTGATGAAAGAAATACCATCCATGAAAATCTCTTCTGCCTTCCACTATTGTCTGTGTGGGCAACACTATAAAGGTTTTTATTCCGTTGTTGGAAGAAGGTGGTGATGTTGGGAGGAGAGCAGAGTATGTTCTTTGAAAAATGTGGACAAACGTTTTCACTGCTGTTTTGTGGGTGTTGTTTTACTTGGTATTTTATTCATCCTTCATGGATACGTAGATAGCTAATAAACCATGGCGGTCCCGTTCCCCTCTCCCTACTGCCTGCATGGACAATAACAGAGCAGTTGTGACTGTTGTTTTGATCAAGCGTTAGGGGTAGGGAGAGATCTGTATCATTCTTTCAAGTGTACATAAGTTTTATGCTCCTTATTTATATTTCACTTTTTATGTGTTCTTTTGCATGGGTGCCTATGTATTTAATGAAAATTGAGGTCCAGAGAATGACAATTTCCTCTTTTTCTTATTGCCTCTTTGGACACTATAGCTAATAGAGTTGTTTACTTTGTTTTGTGGTGTAGGAGAGAATGGGGTATGTACTTCATGTGTATAAATAAATTTGCTACTACTTTGTATTAATGATTTTGCACTGTGCCTTTCTCATGGGATGTTTACGTATCTAACGAGACATGGAGGTATGGACGATTGACAGTCATCCTTATTGCTTGTGTGGGCAATGCGTAGTAGTGAAGCTGTTGGAGTGGGTTGGTGTGGGGGCAGGGAAGGGCAGGCATGGATGTGCACCTACTGCACATCACTGCTTTTACTACTGTGTTGTGTTATTTCCTTGGGTGCCAAACTGGAAGGTACCTCATGAACCATGGAGGTCCACGTGTGGAACAATCTCCTGTTCTCCCATTCCATTATTGCCAGTGATGGCAATGGCTGTTAAAGCAATTGACTAGTTTCAGGATTCTTTTGTGGATATTGGGATAAATATTGTACTTTTTACTTTCACTATAATATTTCATTGGACACCCAGTCCTTCACTTGGACACGTTGGTTGCTAAGGAACCATGGAGTTCTGGATGTATAGAATCTCTTATTTATTCTCCCTTTCCTTTTTTTTTTTTTTTTTTTTTTAACCTCTGTAGGCAATAATTTTAAAGTAGTTGGGAGCTTTTTAAGTAGCTGTTTTTGGGGGGAGGGAGTGGAAAGGAACTAAAGGCAGGATATATCCTTTCTAAAACTGTGTATGCAGTGTTTATTACTATGTTGTGTTATTCCATTCTGTACCCCGTCCCTTACTTGGACATGTAAGTACCTAATGAGACATGGAGGTGTAGATGTATGAAAATCTCCTCTTTTCCCCTTTCCTTATTGCCTCTGTGGGCAATAGTTTTGGAGTAGTGTAGATGATTTTTTTACTCTACCACTCCCTACCCTGGGAGGGTGGTAGTAAGTACCTTTCAAAATGTATATAAATAGAGGTTGCAAGCCAGGTCTCCAGCCAGGTCCATAGCTGGAGGCAGGTGAAAGGCAACCATACATTGATGTCTCACTCCCTCTCTGCCTCTCTCCCTTCTCCTCTCTCTAAAAATAATAAATAAAATCATTAAAAATAAATAAATAAAATGTACATAAAGATTTTTGCTTTTTTCTGTTATTTCAGTTTGTACCTAGACATTTCCATGGACACCTAGATACATGATAGATATTAAGATTCATTCTATGAAAAAAATCTGCTCCCCTTCCATTTTATTTATTTATTTATTTTGGGGGCAGGGTTATAAGGGATTTCTGGATTTGTATTTTTTTAAAAATGCATATAAATGTTTGCTGCCTTTTTTGCTCTTTCACTCTAAACCCAGTTTTCCTTTTGGGCTTGTAGATATCACATGTAATACAGGGGCCTAGATCCAGAGGTGTGATGAATCTTTTGTAGCCTGTTTTCGTGGGCTTAGTATGAGGATACTGTAGGGCTTGGGGTTTGTTTGTTTGTTTTTTGAGGTTTTTAATGAGGAATTGGCTTTTTAGGCAAGATATGTAGTTTTTCAATTGTATATAAATGTTTTGCCTCTTTTTGTTACTCACTTCATTTTGAATGCACTTCTTTGCATGACTATTTAAGTACCTAATGAAAGTTGAGATTGATTCTATGAAATATCTCCCCTACTCCCCTTCCCTCATTGCCTGGTGGGCAGTGGTAGAATAATAAATGTTTGGTTGCTTTTATTGGAGTTGTAGGGCTGTGTGGGAGGTCTGGGAGTATGTACATGTGTGGTGTATGTATGTAGGTGTGTATATTTTTTAAATGTACTATATAAATGTTTGCTATATTTGTGTATTACTTCATTGAGTACTCAGTCCTCCAGTGGGACTTACAAGTACATAATGAAACATGGATGTCTAGACCTATGATAACTGTCCTCTGCTCCTCTTCCCTCACTATAATTTTATAAATTGGGTTTCTTTTTCTATTGGGAGGGATTAGGGTAGGTAGGGTTGGGGGTGAAAGGACGGGGTATGAACTTTAAGTATATTTTATATATATATAGATAGATAGATAGATAGATAGATAGATAGATAGATACACACACACACACACACACACACACATAGATATAATTAATTTTATACCTAGTACTTTGCATGGGTGTATAGGTACCAAGTGAAAATTGAGGATTGGTATATGACAGATCTCCCCTCTCCCCTGCCCCTTATTGCCTATATAGGCATATAAATGACTAGAATAGTTATGTGTTGTTTATAGGATTGTTTGTTTGTTTTGGAGGGATTTATATTTTCAGCAAGGGAGTATTTTTAATACATATAAATAATTCTTTCACTTCTTTGTTAGTGCATTTGTATTTAGTCCTTTGCATGGCTATATAGGGACCTGATGAAAATTAAGTTTTATAAATTGACAGATCATTTCTTCCTTTCCCCCATTTTTCCTGGTTTAACAGTAGCTTGTACAGTTGTTTTGTGGTTGGTTTGTTTTATTCTCTAGCATTTATGGCCTTTAAGGATGTAAATATGCACACATAATTTTCTTTTTTATGAATTTTCTTTACTACTTAGTGTGTTGCAGAGCTGTGGATGTATCTAACAAAGATAAAGTCCCTCCCAATCCCTGCCATCTGATTTGAAGGTGTAGCAGAGTGGTGCTGTCACTAATGGCATTGGGCATGTCACCAGAAAGGTGGGAGAAGACACTTAGATATGGCTGAGCTGTGAAAGCTCATCAGATCCAGGTTTTCCTAGGTTGATTCAAACTGAATGAAATGGTGGGAAGGGATCTGTATTTTTGGAAATTCCAGAAAGACAAGAGGATGATCCTAAAAGTATGTTTAAAGTTTATTGCTGATTAATCTTTCAGTGACTTGTTAAGTCAATAAAGGTCCCTTGAGACTAGCTTCTTTTGAGGCCTGGAATTCTGATTCATCCATAGAAGTCTGTTATGGTTTCACTGATGGCATATTCTTATGTATTGGTAAAAATAATTTTGATTTTTGTGATAAACCTTTTGAGTTATTGCCATGGCTCCATGGAATGATAAAATGGGCCCCCAAACTAATTCAGAATGAATTTGGGGGACAAGCCCTTCAATTTTCAACACCCCCATATGGATGGGCAAGTTGGTCTTTTCCTACCCAGAGCTCTTCTGTGGGGCTACCTCTCCCTCCTCATTTCTTCATTAGCTAGACCATTCCTGTTCTTTCCTCAGTGCCTGTACCATCTGATGCTATCTTCAAGTGCACTAAAAAATGTTGCCACTGTTGCCTCATTAGCTGTATGTTTTTGTGTGCATTTCATACATCAGTCCTGCACACATTCACATTCAGCATTCTCCAATCATACATCTCATTGCCTCTTCATCCACCAGAGTAAATGTTGAGACTCCACATTTATCTCTATCAAAGAAAATGCCTGTGTAAATTTCCTCTATTCCTCCCTTCCTTGCTTCCTTGCTTATTCTCTTCCTTTGAGCTACTTAGCATCATTGGTTTGTTCACTGCAATTTATAATGAATGTACTACTGAAGATTTGCCATATTATTATTAATTCTTTTAAAACATTGAGTGATTGGACTCCTAGAAAATTTGCAGAGATGTTATTTTACCTATCAGACCCTCAGGTTCTTATGTTGAAAAATTAGTCTATACTTTGCTGTTACTTATACCTGCTGCTGTAGGAAAAAAATTAAGAGTTTATTCATGATACTTTTAGCTTTGATCATAAATAAAAGAGAAGGGGGCACCTTTTTAGAGTTAGTCATGGTAGTCAGTGATATTTCTGAACAGTTTTTAATTTAAAATACTTCAAAGAAAATAAAGGTCATGGCTTAACTGAATGAAATGCTCCAGAAGTTGAACTGTATAAACCATCAGTACAATAATGCACCCATGTGCATGTGCGTGTGTATAAAATGAGAATTACATTACAATTGGAGCATTTGCATTAAGCAACAAAACTCACATTGAGACAAAACTTAGCCTTAACAGCTGTCTTGACTCAAGCCAAGTGTTCCATGTTGCTGTGAAGTCTCTTTCAAACACTTTGAAAAGTGATGACTTGGAAACTCATAAAGGTATTACATTTTTGTATTTAAATGCCCATAGAGATCTCCAATTTCTTGAATCTGAGCTTGTGGGTAGAATTCTAAATTTATATAGTAATCTGTCTTTTGTGGAAGATTTTGAAAATAGTATGTGTGTATATTACAACATTATATGCAAATTGTATTATGTCAGTTGTCAAGGGAAAAGACTTATTTTTCTTTATACTTCTGATAACTTGTTTGGCATATGACCAGCACTGACTGAAAGGCATGTGTATCTGCAAACACTGTTGCTTTTTTTTTTTGGTGAAATGAAAATAAAAGTATTTAAATAGAAATATTGTGTAGACTATCTGGATGAAAATAATTTTATACAGGGGTGGACAAAGGAGGTTTACAGTTGTGAGTATGGAAAACAGAGTTCCTTCTTGTATTGTTATTTATTAATTATATTTATTTGTATTATATATTTTATTATTATTATTATTTCATATCCTTACAATTTATCTTTTAGGTAATGATGCTTAGTACTTTAACCTACTTTTGCCCACCCCTGTTATAAAGTGTTATAAGATAATGAGCTCCACCAGAACAGTGACCATACCTCATTGTCTTTCATAACTTGTCTTTTACCTTACCAGTACCCCAGTATCCTTACTGCACATTAGCTCAAGATTTCCCAGACTCACACTGTGGACATTTTTGCCTGTCCCTTGCATTGTATGATACCTAGCAGCATCCCTGGCCTCTAATGCAAATAGCAACTAGATGCCTATAGCAACTCCCTGACCCCCAGTGTGACAACCAAAAATGTCTCCAGACTTTGCCAGACATCCCTGGGGTAGGGTGTGGGGATTAAAGCTTTCAGTGGATGCATAGGGCAGTGAGCTCAGTGAAGATAAACTCTATCTAGAGCAATTATTTAAGACTGAAATGATTCCTGTAAACATTCAGGTCACCTGAGTAGCCAATTGATAGAGTAATAATTCTGTACCTAAATCAATCAAAGACATAACTTCTTCTGCCAGGGAGACCAAGGAACACACTATCTTAATTTGAAGGTGAAAGGACATTGCATGTTTTCAGGGAACCAGCCATGGCCTTGGTTTATGTATAACTGAAGCTTGAGTGCACAGGTTTTCCTCAAGGTACTTCCACAGTGACAATCCCAGCTATTCCCATGAGTATTGAGGCTCCCAGATGTGGTAACTAGAACCACGATTCTTTTCTAGTAATTATGAGGGTAGAAAGTGGGCAGTTTAGGGCAAATATAGTATTTCTTGATCCCCTTACTCAATACCCTACTTCTGGGGACACAAAACAACCTTGAAACCATACCCGTTTAAAATCTATTAGGATAATCATTAATAATATAATGGGGACATGCTCGGAGTTATAAAGATTTTGATGGAAAGTTTCTGTTTAAATTTAGGTACTTTTTTATTCTTGAATATTGGCAGTAAACAATTGAACTAAAACCCCTATAAATGTAGAGAATACTCTGATTCCATTGAGCATTTGGGATGGAAAGTATTAGGCCATTTTCAATTATTTAAAAAATCATTTTTAGAATTCAGGACACAGAAGAGTTCATCTGTTTATGTTTTCTTTTTGCTTCACTTCACTTCTTACCATAAAAGCTATCCTCCATCAGCACTCACACAAAAACATCCGATGTTTATTAACACTTATGACCAAGTTGAGCAGTCAACTTATGTGCTATACAGGAAAGTTATTACCAAAGAGCAAAATTATACTTTTAAACGATGATCACAGCTCACCCTCTGGATCCAACAATTGGTAATACATATCCAATACGTGGTGCTGGTTCTTCACTCTTATTTTTCTTCATGATGGACATCCAGTCAACTGGCCAAAGTCCAGTTGAGGGTAATGCCCATTGGGGACTTCTGTGATTTCTATTGTTGACTGAGCTGAATTATAATCAGGACTTTTGCTTATGTACCCATAATAACTTTTATCCTTGCTTTGCACTCATTTTTATAATAGGAAAGCATAAATGGAACAACATTATGAAAGAACCTAATAGAGTTGTCAGCATCTGTGGTGCTGCCGAAGTTAAACTGTTGTGAGGAGGCAGCGCCAAGAGGCTGTAGTTTGAAGTCAGGGGACACGTAAGAGGCCAGCCAGCTTAGGGAAGGCTGTTCAGGGGAGCCCTTGTGCTGTTCAGGTGTCATTTGAATATAAGTCAAGTGTTGGGAATTGGAAGCTGCTGTGTCCTGTGCTTTCTTAGGCCGTTCCTCTCCATGAACGTGGTGTCAGAGATCCTGGGAGCTTCCCACAGGAGGGCACATTTGCAGACCCTGTGAGTTTAGTGGCTGTTTACATCTTCATTTTCCTTCCTTCTCCTGCCTTGGTAGTGTTTAATTTAAGGAAGAGTATTGAAATATACTATTATTCACATGATAACAAAAGATAATGACTTCTATCAATTTAAAGCACGTGAAAGGCCGTGAGTCCTGATTCACAGATTGTCCACATGTTACTTATTTCCTGTTAGCCTCAGCTTCCTCCATTAATAAAACAGGGTTACCAGCTACCTCACAGGGAGGGTAGTTAGTATTAAATAAAATAACTAGTGAAGTGCCAGCACAATGCCTGGTACAGACAGAAAATACTAACTGCTATTGTTAAAACCCCCAGCTTTATGGATGTTATGGATGTTAACACCCTCAGTTATGGATGGAAATGAGCTTTTAAAATGGAATAGGTTATGTCACTTGCCAGTTAGGAAATTAGACAAATATCCACAGTCTAATCCCCTCCCTTTTTTTAAATCAATTTAAGCCTTGAATTTCACAAAGATTTTATTTGTTTGGGGAGGCACTGTAGTATGTTAGAAAAAGCATGAAGTTATATATGGTTTACAACTGAAATAACATCCTGTCACTGGGTTTGGTTAATTATGAGTGAGTATGAAATTAAATTCTGACTTGGCTAGTTGGCAGTGGGGGCAATATCTCCTTTGTAGTAAAAATGTGGGGAACAGGCATAGGGGAAAGCAGACCTGGTATGTCACAGGTGCTCAGTGTATATTCCTTTCCTTTCTCTCAGTTTATTTGTGGGACATGTGCTAAAGAATCAAGCATGTTCAAGTCTTGATTCTAGCTAGGAAACAGTGTATACAACTTATGACACAGAGAAGCTGGCCAAAGGTAGGATGAGTGCAGGAAGGAGCCTTCCATGTGACCTAGTCTAACTCCCTGGCTTTACTGAGAAAATAAGGGCACCAGAAGTTAACTTGAGCTAAGCCCTGCATAGTGGAACATGGTAAATTTGTGTATGTGTTTGTATCAGAAACAATGTGTGTGTGTCACCTTTGCAACTAATCCTGTGCAGTTACCCACAGGAAACTATTTTCTTGGAGACAAGAGTATTAGAGTTTACTATTGAAAGGGGTGTTTCATTATTTTAATGTGGGCTGTGGAGCTAAATTAAACTATCCTAATTCTTAACTTTTAGACTTGGTGGTATGAATGATCTAGATATTATAATCCCAAAAGAATAGCCTTTTTTTTTTTTTTTTTTGGTATGTTTAAACTAAGTAGGTTGTTTTGAAGTAACCTCTCTCAGGTGAAAGATACTAACGTCAGAGAGGTTCAGACAGACTTCTCTCACCCCCAAAGGGGACATCAGGAAGGAGGGTGGGTTGGTTAGCAATGGTGAGTGATGTGCTGCAATGGTTGGTTGATGAATTGGGTGGAGAGGACATAAATACTAACTTTAACAACTACAGGTAGAAGGTGAAAATGTAACATTTTTCTACAGTACTTTGAAGCCAGCCCAAAGTGGGCCTTCTGTCCTCATGGAGTCCTAGACCATGGGTGCAGACAGCTGTCCTTTCCTGCTTTTCAACAGAAATGTGGTTGAAACTCAGAGGGGAGAATGTGAGAGGGAAGTTACGCTCACATGCTACAACAGACAACGTCATCCTCACCTGATATTTCTCCTACAGAGCCTTATATCTCACCATTTCTGGGGGATCTTTCACTTGCCTGTTTTATCCAAAGTGTGGTGTGTGCCCACAGACACACACACACCCCTCCCATTCTTGCTCCTAGACATCCCCTGAACTTGAAATGAATGTCTCCTCTATGGCACTCTGTCTCGGCATCTGCATCCCAATGCACATGGCCAAGTGCATCAGGGACTCAGTGAGGCTAATGGCCTATAGTCAGCAGCCTGCCCTATGATTTAGGCGACTGATCTGTGACCTTTCGCTTTTGGACATACTTGGAGTCTCACCCCTTACTCCAGGCAGCTTATCAACTGTTCATTTCAAAGAAGCACATTGTTCTCATAAAAGGAAACTTTATTTGCCCCTTTAGATTGGCAACCAATTTCCTCCTATGTTTTTCTAAGCTAATATGAAAATTGGCTTATAATATCTGAGCACATCCTGGCTTTGGGTGAGAGAAAACAGCCATAAATTGAACCAGTAGAAGAAGGAAGCCAGGCCATACTTTTTAAATGCTTTTCATGGGTCATTCATTCAATAAATATTTGCAATCCTGGACTATGCACCAGGCCCTGCGCTAGGTGGGTACGGGAAGCTTGACTCTGTAATGCGAGCAGCTGGCTCCAGCTGGGAGAATGCCGCCTGGGTTTTATAAACACTGCCTGCGTGGTGGGTGGTAGATCGTTGAGGGCATTTGGTTTATGAGGAACAGAAGTAAAGGGTGTCATGGTGGGAGGTTGTCAGCTATGAGGCTGGTGGTGCTGCAGCCACTTCCTAACTGCCTGGAGTGGGCCGGGGTCGGGGACACTCCCTCCCCAGCCATCTGGGGTGTGCACTGCAGTGTGAGAAAAGGAAGCCTCACAGCCCACATTTTATACCTTGTGTCACTGATTGGGAAACAACTGCTTTTGATCCAAGTAACCACACAGCTGGCCCTTTCTAAGGGTGTTCTTAGTGAATGACAAGAGGCAGGAAGTTAACTTATTTCCCGTGAAGAGATCCGATGTAGGCAGCCCCCACATCGCCAGTGACCAGAAAGGGAACTGGATTGTGCTGAGCAAGACTTGCTCCATCCAGCAGGAACTCTGGAAGGTGGTGCTTTCCCAGCGCAGCCGGAATACTCTCCACTAGGAGGCAGTGCATGGCATGGGCTTGTTGGAAGCCATCTCATCCCAGCAGGGGAAAAGTACTGCAGCTCCCTGCAGGCAAGGAATCTTCCACAGGATCTGTGGAGCAAGGGTCCTCTCGGGGTTGGCAGGAGGAGCGCTAGTCCTCAGGGGTGTGCCCTAGTTCCCCACGGGTCTGCTCCACCCATACTGAGACCAAAGTCCTGACTGTGGGTTTGCCATGAGATGTAGTATCTAGTGACGTCACCTCAAGTGTACGGAAGAGCTTAGGCTCCTCTGCTTCCAGCTGCTCTGTGAAAATGTCCTTTCACTCCTTACCAGGCAAGCCATGCAGGCAGTTGGCAGGAAAACCAAGGAGGGGCGTTCAGACCAGACTAATAAGATAGATGAGTATTTAAGGGTATTGGGCACTCTGTGGGAGAAGGCAGTCTGACAAACATACTCTGTGTAATATTTGCAGTTTGCAGCCTTCATAAGTGTTTGTTCAAGGTGATGACACTTTGAGACAGGTGCTGTATTATTTAGAATACTGAGCTTATTGATGCTCCGCACACACTTCTGGCCTGCTTGTGAAGACCCACCTGGGAGAGCAAGAAGCATCCTGGTGCAGTGGAGACCCTCCCTTGCTTCATGCAGGCCAGCCAGTGGCTGGGATAAGGTGGAAGGAAGCAGGTGGATCAAGGCTTCTAGCACCTTAAATATCTGGAGCTGCCCAGTTCCTCAAATCCTTGAATATCACTTTTATCCCATTGCTTACTGTTAATAAGGAATTATTTCTGGGCCTAGCAAACAGTAGAAGCAGAAGACATAAGAAAAGGAAACTACAAACCAATATCATATAAATATTGGTGCAAAAACCTTCAACCAAATACTAGCAAACTCAATCCAATGACATATATAAAGGGTTATACATCATGGCAAAGTTGGAGTTATCCCAGAAATGAAGGTTCATTTAATATTTAAAAAATCAATTAATGTAACATCATATCAATAACCACAGAATAAAAAAACATGATCATACCAGATACAGAAAAAAACATCTAATTAAAAGAATATACTATTATGATAAAGCACAACAAAGTAGAAGGAGTAGAAGAAAACTTGCTCAAACTGCTAAGGGGTATGAGAAACCCATTGCTAATATCATCACACTTAATGCTGAATATTGAAGAGTCCCTCTTCAGACCAGGAATAAGACAAAGGTGTCAGAGCTCACTGCTTTTATGCAATATTGTACTAGAGGTTCTAGTAGAACAAGTCATTAAAAGTAGAATAAAATAATAGTAAAAGTCACCCAGATTAGAAAGCAATAAGTAGCACCATCTCTATTTGCAGATAACATGATCATTTATATATAGAAAACCCTAAAACAGGAAAAAAAAAAAAAAACTACAAAGTGAGTTTAAAAGGTCATAGAAGACAAGATCAATATTCAAAAGTCCAGTGTGTAAGTACTAACAATGAGCAATCCAAAAATAAAATTAAGAAATAAATTTCATATTCAATACCACAAAAATTAAAATACCTAGGAATAAATTCAAACACAAAAATTTAAGGTTTATACACTAAAAACTATAAAACATTGCTGAAATAAAGCCTTGATAAATGGGAAGACATCTTGTGTTCACAGACTGAAACACTTAGTACCACTAAGATGTCTTTATTCTCCAAATTGATCTAAAGATTCAACACAATCTCTATCAGAATGCCAACTGGCTTTTTATTGTAGAAATTGATAAGCTGCTTCTAAATTTCCAAAGAAACTCAAGGAAACTAAAATAGCCAAAATAATCTTGAAATGAGAAAAAAGTAGAGGACACATAGTACACAGTTTCAAAACCTACTACAAAGCTACAGTAATCAAGACAATGAGGTATAGGCATAAGGACAGACATATAGATCAGTGGATTATAAGTGAGAATCTGAAAATGAACCCATACATTCATAGTCAATTGATTTCTGACAAGGGTTCCAAGATAATGCAAGTGGGGAAAATAGTCTTGTTGATAGATGGTGCTGTGACAAGTGGAGAGCCACTACAAAAGAATGAAATGACACTACTCATACCATATACCAAAATTAATAATCAAAATGGATTAAAGGGCTACATGTAAACTCTTTGAGTAAACATAGGTCTAACTCTTCATGACCTGGATTAGACAATGATTGTTTAAGACACAACGCCAAAAGCAAAAGCAACAAAAGTAAAAACAGATGCATTTCAGTTCATCCGAATTTAAAACTTTCGTGCATATAAGGACATTGTCCAGAAAATAAAGGGACTCACCACAGAATGGCACAAAATATTAAATTATGGATCTGATGAGTTTAGTATTCAGAATATATAAGAACTCATTCAAAAAAACAATAAAGAGACAATTGACCCAATTTAAAATGAGCAAAGGCTCTGAATAGACATCTCCCCAAAGAAGATATACAAGTAGTCAATAAGCATATAAAAAGATACTCAATAGCACTTGTCATTAGGAGATACAAAGTGAAACTCAAGAAGACTCATTAGGATAGTTATAATCTTTTTAAATGAGAAATAATGAATGCTGGTGAGGAGCTGGTGAAATCGGAACTGTCCTAACATTGGCTGGTGGGAATGTAAACTGTGGAGGATTTTTGGCTATTCCTCAAAGAGTTAAACATGGAGTTACCATAAGATCCAAACATTCCACTCTGAAGTACCCACTATTCTTCTCATGTCTTTACCCTTCTGAACCTGGAAACCTCTGAATGATGTGTGAGGTCATTTTCATAAACTACAAATACCCAACGTTGCCTCAACACCCTTTCTTAGAGGACTTAATAAATAGGATTGGGATGAGGTATAGGCCTGTTCTATGCTCTTCACTCTATCTCAGTCAAGATTAATTGGACCAGAGATGAACACCTGGTTTAGGAAAATAAATCACAGTTTGAATAGACCTAACCAAGTTCTCTAAACTCCATGATATTGGGTCTTGGAGGAACTCAATTTATTAATACCAAGAGGCTTCAGTGCTGGGTTAATGAAGCTGATCAAGGCACCCTTTAAGGTAAGGACAAGGTGATCAAACCATCCTAGTTTGCCTGAGACTTCCTGATTTTGGCATTGAAAGTCCTGTGTCATGGGAACCCTCTCTGTCCCAGACAGGCTGGCTGATTGGCTACCATAGACGGGGGCTGCTGTGGAGCAGGCACTCATGCACATGCAGGAATAGACAAGAAAGGCAGGAACTTGTAAGCAGTATAAGATTGTGGGGCCAAACCTAGAGTCAGTGAGAACAGCTGTTTTGATTCCTTTGATTTTTTAGTTCCTTAGACATGTGCCTCGGATGAGAAAAACATTCAGCATTGTTCTAAGGGATCTCCTGGATACGTTCACTAGACCATGACTTTCATACATTTTTTGACTTGTACCCAACGCATGACAAACAGTAAATGTACTAGATACCATCACAGCTTACTCTGTAGCAATGAAAAAGAATGACCAGCAAAAAGACCAGTGTCTTTTTAATTTGTGTATTTTGCATAAAGTATAAAACATGCATCCCAAATGAGGTAAATTTGGCTGGCAAGAACATACAAACCAAAAGATTGTATTAAACACATTATAAAGATTGCCCATGTGACAAAGAGGTGAACAGAAGTGAAAATGGGGGAAAGGGGAAATAAAGAAAAGAAACTTAAAGTTGATTGATGATGTGAAAATATGCAATAAACTCATTAGTGAAACTGAAGTTTTTTAAAAAATGTATTTTACTTTGCAACCCAGTACACATACGCACACACATGTAGTGGTAATGAATTATTCACAAATCGTTATCTACCTTCACTATGTTCAATACTGTCTAGTCTTATTTACTTTTTTTTTTTTTTTCAATGCTGGTCACATCTTCCCGGTGTAACAGGACCCGAAGCTGGAGGATAGCACTGTACCTTGGAGAAAAGTGCCTATGCTCAGTAGTAGCACATCTTCCAGCAGCTATGAGTGTGTTTGGCAAAGACTCCAAACCCAACCAAGCACACAAGTTCAAGGAGTGGAAACAATGTGCTTTTCTTCCATTTTATACAGGTGCATTTGGACTGATTCATTTCTATTTCTGATGAAAGTTTAGAACTACCATGTGGTAGACAAAAAAATGGTCCCCCACATCCTATTATTCCCTGGAACCTTTGCATGTGTTACCTTACATGGCCACGGAGACTTAAGTTTTCAGATAACATTAAGGTTGTTAATTAGTTGATCTTAAAATTAGGAGATTATCCTGGATTAGCCAGTTGGACCCAGTAGAGTAACAGGGATTCTTAAAAGTGGAAGGCGGCAGAGAGGGGACAGAGTGACACAAGAGAAGCAGGACACTACTTGCTTCTGCTGGTTTTGAAGGCGGAGGAAGGGACCGAAGCTCATGAACATGGGTTGGAAAATGAAGGAGGGACCCTTGATGGAAGCCTCCGGAAAGGAGTGCCGCCTTGCTGAGGCTTTGCTTGGCCAGCTGGAGCCCATGCTGGACTTCTGGGCCATGGAACAGTGAGATAGATAATGATGTTGTGTGTTTAAACTACTGTGTGTTTGTGGTAATTTGTTACAGAAGTAGCTGCAAAATTATCTGTGAATACAGTTAGCAAAACTGGATCAAATCACTTGCTAAGAAGCTGGTGACTACAAATCCCATTTACATATTTTTTACCTTCGAGTAAGGATCTCTAAGCTTTAGACAAGTTTTTACAAATACAAACAGTTTCTTGGCAACAAGGAAAATAAACAGTTTCAGAAGCAGCTCACTGGAGAATAGAATCGCCAACATCTTCTTCCAGATTTTCTCTTGATACAGACTTATCTTTTTTTATTTTTTTGTCTTAACTACTTTAGTAAAAAAAAAAAAAAATCCAGAAAGTAATTCAAAAGATATGTAGAGATCATCACTCGTGATAATTTTCTTTAAAGTCGTAAATTCATTGGGTGACAAAAATTGAAGGAACAAAGGCCCTCAGAGAGTCCCTGAGTAAAACTCACATCTAAATCAGCAGTGATTAACATCTCTTGAGGCATGGACCCATTTGAAACTTTTTTAGAAGTTTACATACATACCTACACACACAATTCAGCACCAGTTTTTATTGGCTTTACAGCCACCCTAAATGTTTATAACTTCAGGTTAGACGCAGCGGACCTGAGTGGTTATTTTCATGATGTTGATATTTGATTGTGGTGAAAGACCAGTTTCTTAGAAAACAAACATTCATGTGACAGAGCACAAGTTAGCACACCAGAAATAATATTTTCTTTATCTAGTTAACTGAGGAACTAGGTTTTCATCAAAGGGCTTATGCTTTTTGTTTTAGTCATCAATAGGAGCTAAATCCAATACTTCATTGGAAAAGGATGTGGGCCCTTAAATCCTATAATGTGACCGCTGTGGGGATGACTTTGTCAGTAGCACAGCTCTGAAGTATCACTTTTTAAAAATATTTTATTTATTATTTTTAGAGAGAGGGAAGGGAGAGAGGCAGAGAGGGAGAGAGACATCCATGTATGGTTGCCTTTCACCAGCCTCCAGCCATGGACCTGGCTGGAGACCTGGCTTGCAACCTGGTTATGCACCCTGGCTGGGAATCGAACCAGCGACCTTTGGGTTCGGAGGCCGGCGCCTTATCCACTGAGCCAACAGCCAGGGCTGAAGTATCACTTTTGACAGAGCATCATGGAAAAGTCTGCAGCAAAAAATGTGGCTGATACATCCTGAGGGAGAGCTCCAAGATCACAGTGAGGTACTGTGGAGAGAATAGGACCAATACAATGGCATTGGTCCAATCACGATAACACAAAATACATAAAACAAGGTGGAGTCTCTCATGTCAACCAAGATGCCTGTCAGTCAGCTGTGACACTTTGGTTCAAGAAAGAAACTGCCTACATCAGAGCAGACACACCTGGCAAGGAGACATACCTGTTATCTGCCCATGTGATCAGAACAGCTGTGTCTATAGAGCCGGACCACCCACAGGTAGGCTGGTGGGGAAATTCCACTTTTGCCAGCGGAGATGCAAAGCAGGACAGCCATGTACCACCTATAGGCTCCTGGGAAAATTCCACATTTGGCATCAGGGGTGCCAAGACATTTATCGAAAAGGACCCAGAAGGGTGCAGTACACCACTTTAAAGGTACAACTGAGGCAGGGTCCAGACCACTGCTGGGACAGCCGAGCCGCACACACCAGGATGCCAGTCCACTCCACGCTGCTGTCTCTTGCCATCGGCCGCCCATGGGAGATGCTGCCCTGCCGGACTGGGGACTTTGTCCCTCCTACTGCCCACCTGGCTCCAGACCCTTCCTTGCAAGACACTGGCGACGCCTCTTCCCACCTGCTATCTCCTCGGCCTGTAGACTGAGACGCTGGGTCTTGGGTTCATTATGCCCCACTGATTGCTCTGTGTGTGTGTGTGTGTGTGTGTGTGTGTGTGTGTGCGTATTTCTCTTAGATTGCTAGAGTGTGAGTAGGATATTAACACATGTTGATGTTCTACTTTGAGTGAGCCTTTCAATAAAAGCCGAGCCAAGAGCATAGTTACTGTGTGTGACTCTTGTCTGTTCCGTGGAGCCGGGCCGCTCAGCGGGCAGCTAGCAGGACACTTGCCCGGCTGACCTGGAAGAAAGATTATATCACAAACTTCTGCTCATGACAGGTACAAGTCAGTGGGTGAAAACGTTGGGATTGCCCCCATTTTTTTTTTTCCCAAAAACATCCATGCTTTTAGTGTGTTGGTTTGGTTTTTAATTCAATTCATGGAGATTTCGCAACAGAAAACGAAACAGTGAAACAGAACCGGTGGCTGTAGAGCAGGTGGTGAGAGGAGCAGTCAAGGCCGTGTGTCTCCGCAGCTGTCAACCGCGCACCTCTCTGCCGGCAGCAGGGACCCCCAGACTCAGGCTAAGTTCAAGGCAGCCACCGGTTTTGCAAGTATTTTCCCAAAGTGCTTGCAGACTGAGAGGGTTGTCACAGCTCTAGAACTTTTTACTTTCAGTGTGATCTTAGAAGTGGACAGATATACTACCCTCTTTCCTCCTTCCTTCTCTACAAAGGAGGGAACAAAGCCCAATAAGGTTAAATGATTTGCCAAGTCTTTCAAAAGGAAGCAGATTCTCATTCTTCAGTTTTACAAAACAAAACCTCGTGCTTTAAAAAAAAAAAAAAAAGTCTTTTTCTCAGCACTGTAATTCTCAGGGTTGGTTGCTTTATGAATCTACTGCAGTTTTCCATCGGTGTCAAAAGAACTGGTGGAGGTGGCTCTGGATGAGATTTCCCTGTGCCCATGAAGGGGAGTGTTCAGTGAGAAGCTAAATAAAGACCCGCGCACCTTTCAAACACATCTTCTAATTCCCGCTAAAACACTGATTTTTTTCTCAGTCTGTTTACAACCATGGAGACAAATAAGCTAAACGGGGAAAATGTAGAAGAAAGGACTATAAAACATATGGCTACAAGGATATCGAACACCTACCCTGGCTGGGTGGCACAGTTGTTGGGGCACCCTCCCTACACCAAACAACCCCGGGTGCAGCCCATCAGGGGTGGGGCAGGGGTGCAATCAGTGTTCCTCACATCTGTTTCTCCTTCTCTCAGCCAATAACATCAGTATTTTCCTCTTTCTTTCTCCCCCCTTCCTCTGTCTAAAAAAATAATAATAATAAAATCAATAACTATATCCTCAGATGAGGATTAAAAAAGAGAGATCAAACACCTGTGGGCTGTGTTCTAAGCACTTTGGGACAGTCCCCAGTCGGGAGAACCATGAAAGACAAGAGCATCATCTTGCAGACAGTAAAAGAGGTGAAGGAGAGCCTGGCACTTTCCCTCTGAGGATGTTCATGCAACACAGAACCCATATTTGGGTTTTCTCAGTGAAAGGCATGAGTTTTTTCAGGAACATGACATAAAGAAAGAAGGTGAAACCAGGCAGTGACTGGAGACAACACAGAGGCACAGTTCTAGGAGTTTTCAGTCAAACATGAGATGGATTGTCCGGAACCCAGAGGGGAATCAGGTTCTGGTTTGACCATGTCAAAAATAACCACAAAACTAAGGTACCATACATTTTGCTGTTACATTTATGGTCTATCCTCTAAATTAATGAGTGTTTGCTCCTCTATAAACACCTTTTAATAAATTAATTTTTTTCCAGGAAACAATAATTGACTCTGGATACAAAGTATGTCACGGAAAAGTGATCAATTTTTAATGATCTAAAGAGAGCAGTATACAAGTTGGCTGTTATGTTTTGAGCAAGAGACTCAAAGTGTCAAAAAATAAACAAACCAAAAAACAAACCAAAAAAACAAACAAATACCAGTCTTTAAATTTGGCATAATTGATAATAGTTAAATAAGGAACTGGCTATCCCCTGAGTGCTGATACAAAGTTTTCTATTACTGTTCAGTTCTGATTTCCATTATGATTTCTTCTGTAATCTGTGACTTATTTCGAGTATTTTTTTTAATTTTTAAAAGTATGGGATATTTTTTGTTATTTTATTACTGATCTCTCATTTAATTTCATGGTGGTCAGAGAATGTAATCTGTGTGATATCAGTTCTCTGACATGTGTTGAGTTTTATATATAGCTGAATATATATTCCATATGTACTTGAAAAGGAAAGTCCAGTTGAAAGTTCAGATCCACAGAGAATTAGTGAATTCTTCTTTAAGAATTCACTCGGGCTCTTTTCTAGCTTGAGGCCACTCTAAAATTAATTCTCAGTAATAATATGGATTTGTTCTATAAACCCAAATGAGGGCCACTTTGTGATTGCAAATTTTGGGGGATTTTCTTTTTTCTTTCTTTCTTTTTATTCACCCAATAGGAAGTTATAAAAGTTTCTTTGCTGTTGATGGGATCTGCATATGACACCCCAAACTCTGCAATTTGCTATATTGATTATTTTATTTTAAGAGGAAGTCAATTGAGAGATAGTAGATGCAAGAACTCCCTGATCTCCCCCTTCCTGTCTAAAGGCAGGCCATGAACCCCTCTTCCTGCACTGGGGTGAGGGCAGTGGCCCTCCTCCCTGAAAACAAAGAGCTGGCACAGGCATATGCAGCCATCAACAGCCTTACTAGGCCGACTTTCGTGGGGTCCCCCTGCATAGTTCCTATTCACTTTTCACAATGTGTTGGCCCCAACACCCTTTTATTTGTCCAGTCACTTTTTCATAATTTTTTTCCTTTGTTAAAATGGAACATAGCCTAACTGTTTCTTTGGGTTTTCATTTCTTTTCTGTAAAGGATGCTGTGTACATAAAATGTAATATATATATATATGTATATTATATATATTACATTTGTTATATATATATAAATGTAATGTATTTCATTTTAATTTATATATTATATATGATACATTAAATTATATATATATATTAATGTGTATATATGCATTTTCAAGTTGGCAAATAAAATGTAATATGTATTACAATATGTGTGTTATATATATATACATACACATATATGCATGTGTGTATGTGTGTATATACATTGATAACAGGTGTGTGCCTTTTCTCCTGTTAACCAGTCTATTTTCAGTTTGATTCACAGCCTCATTCACTGAACCTGCAGTTCAGTTATTCACTTTCTATGAAAGGTGTGCTCCATCTTGTAGCTATTTTGGCTTGAACAAATACATACCTCTGATGTCTCCATTTAAATATCTATATATTACTTCCTGATTTCTAGCTGTTGGCTCAGTTTTTAATTTTTTTCATTTTTGAAAGCATCATGAATTCCACACCAAACGTTCTGCAGGCAGAACATGGCCTGGGACCGTTGTTTGAGAACTATAGAATTCATAGCTTAACTTTGAATTTTTCACCTTGGGGTCATTTTGTTGAAACTTGTAAACATAATATGATTTTTATTTAGAAACTTAAAAGGATTTAGTAAGTTGGAACACATTTTTTTTTCTTCAGACATAGAATATCTGAATATCTCAGTTTTCTAAGAAATTCGAACATTTCTCAATGGAGACTGAAAATTAAAATATCAGCCAAATCCGGAGGGAGTGAAGTCGCCTGATGCTCTAGAAGCAGAGAGTCTGTCTCCCTATTGACACAATAAGGAAATCCTGGAGATTAACAAGACATAATTTGCATAAAAAAATCATATTCTTGCCTTGGGAGCACACACATCTATTTACATGCAGGGAAAATCAAATACTGATCATTTCTCTATGAAGTCCAAATGTCCACAGGATTTTCACCTTGTAATACGTTAGAGTGTAAAAGCGCTCAAAAGCAACAGAGATTTGCAGAGGGGAAAATCCTTCCGGGCTTGCCTCCTCCTAGCTGCCTGTGTGGCTGAAATCCGCGCCCTGCTCAGCCTGATCAGGGGCTGCTTTCCGGTGCTGGCCTCCCCAGTGAGCCAGGTGATCTGAGTCCCCTCCGCCTGGCCCTGCAGCCATAAGGAAGCCATTCCTTTCTCCCGGAGGTAATGCCCGTCAACTGGGCAGGGCCACATGTTCAAAGGCGGACTTGGCCTTCAGCATGGGGCGACCCAGCCTGCGAGGAGCCCTTTGAAATGCCAGGCAGCCTGCAGCCTGGCTGAGCAGGCACTCAACCGTGGGACAGCTGGAACCCATTCGTGTTGGCAATTTTTGCCCAAGGGACCAAAGTGCACTGGCAGGGCCAAGGCCTTGGCTCACACTTGACGGATATTTGTAAATGCTCAAGGGAATTTCAGGCAAAGGAGGTGAGCCTGCCCCCAGGGTCCTGTTTCATGCCTGAGCAGCCTGTCTGTGGAAGTCATTAGGTGTTGTGCTGATGGGCTCCCTGTCAAGTTAAAGATAATTGATTGTGTCAGATATTGTTGCCCACAAAGTGCAGAGTCATACTATAAAAATTCCCATGAAGGAAAATGTCTGACCACAGGAAAAGGATCTAAATAACAACAGTGTTATGGTTTTCCTGCTCTTACTATTTTTAACATAATATCATTACATACTATCTAATCAGTGTTTAGAAAAAAATATAAAGGGCATTTTATGCTAATAATTTTTCCATTCGTTTAAAAATGCACACATAACCGTGATGGAATCATCCTGAAGCCATACGTTTATCTAAAAGACAAAATTATTTTTTAAATGTAACTCAATATCAAATATGATGTAAGAGTATGATTAAATTCTAGCTAAGACAGTTATAGTAAAAACTTAAATATGAAACAACATACTTTCTTCTGTGGCGATAAGATACGGGCACAGAGCCAGAAATTGCAGGACAGAGTTCTGGTTCACTCCAGCAAGGTGCTCGCTGCCAACAAGGGCCAATGATTAATTAAGTTGCATAATTGGCCCTGGCTGGTAGCACAGTGGATAAGGCGCCAGCCTGCGAACCCAAAGGTCGCAGGTTCAATTCCCCAGCCAGGGCACATAACCAGGTTGCAAGCCAGGTCTCCAGTCAGGTCTGTGGCTGGAGGCAGGTGAAAAGCAACCATACATTGATGTCTCTCTCCCTCTCTGCCTCTCTCTCTCTCCCCTCTTTCTGGAAATAATGAAATAAAATCTTTAAAAAAAAAAAAGTTGCATAATTGCTGTGCCCTATATTCTATTATGAGAATGACAGAGCACATTAGTCATATTTGGAAATCTCAGGTTAAGGGAGCTAAACTCTCCATGTTCCCATATTCTCTTGCCACCATGACTTCCAAAGGGAAAGAGGTTTCTTCGCTTTGTTGCACAAACTCAGTTTTGTGAGTCCAAAACTGAGTGCAGTCAGGAGAGAAGCCATGGAGCATAGACACCTATTGCAGGTAGTCCAGATGGAGCGGACAAAGAATGACTTTGAAGCCAAGAGCTTTGGTGATGACTTGCAGCCCCTGGGTTTACAGTAGAGCAGGGTGTTTCTGGGATGCACAATTGCAGAGGCAGCTTCAGGCTTCCTGGTGCACAAGTAAGGCATTCTGGTCCTGGAGCCAGCAGTTGTCATAACCATTCTCTGATTGTGGCTGGAGCAACATGTCAGTTCTGCAGTGTTCTGAAAGTCATTCCTGAAAGCCCAGCCTAGAGTCTCTTCTAGCTATTCCAGCGATTCCTGGAGTTAAATCCCCTTTCTGGTAAAGTAACTGGAATGGTTTTCCTTACCTGCAGCTGAACCCTTATTGGTACACTGTGGCTCTCCCAGTCGGAAAGGTTCCTCCAACGTACAACCTTCTAAGGGCAGAGCAATACCCATGTCCTTTCCCCTTGACATACCCAGCGGTTGCTGGGGGGTGTAATTTGCCCCCCCTATATTTTTCATAGTCCATGAGCTCACTCCTTTGGTCAAGCTGCCATGTCTCTCTGAAGAGCTCAGCTTCCTCTAAGCAGGGTAAGGCCATGCCATGAATTAAAACAGCACATCCATGCTTACTTCAGTACTCCACACGGTGCCCGGCAGAACGAGCTGTTGGAAATTCATAAGAGATTAACATATAATAAATGACAGAGGGTTTGAAGCTTTGGAATGCTTTCCAACTTCATGTGAGATGGCTTTGACACTTTGTGTCATGCAGGCTACCTTTCACAGGTTCCTTTTGCCTTGTGGACACGATGACTCCCAAATCATAGGGGACAGTTTCTTCCACTGCTTAAGAGCCTCCTCGGGCAGCCTAGCTCTCCTTGAGTGCTAAAGGAGGCAAAGGTGTGCTGTTAATTACTTCAAGTTTTGACTTGTAAAATTATACTTAGAAGGAGATTTGAAGTAAATTCTCATTGATTATGTTTTCAGAATACCCAATCAACATCACCTGTGATCTAGTACTCAGAAACACAGCCAGTTAACATCCATCAGCACCATCAGTTGCTCCTGGTTCTAAACCTCACAGGTAGAGTTTGTGTGTGGGCACCTCTGCCTGTCTGGGTGTTCCTATTGGAGTCCCTGGCTGGGCTGTGGGTCCGTGACAGTGAATGTCATGCCTGCCCTTGTGAATTCCTCACAACCTAGTTAGAGGTTTTCAAGCAGAAAGAGTCTGAGGACTTCTGGTTCTAACTCTTTATAAGGATTTTCAGCATTTTTCTTCAAATTATGCTCTTTTTTTCCACAACCAGACCTAAATTCCCAGTAGGCTATGATAAATTACTCTCCTGTTTTTGTTTTTGTTTTTTTGCGGGGATGGGGGTGGTAGTGATGGTGGTAAGATAGGATAAATGAGCACATATTTAAGTTGTTCCACAATGTTAGTTGACCCTAAATATGCTACAACTTGAAATCCACACTTGCCTCAAGGTTAGTTGAGGCTTTCCCCACACCACATCCAGTTTTCTTCACAGGGTGGTTCTTATATGAAGGAGACTGACACTGAGGGCGCTCTGAGATTGGCACCCGGTTGTTCAGTGGCCTGTGTACGTGTACCAGTGTGAACCGTGGCAAGAAACAACCGAGAGAAGCGGTGGGTGCCCCGAGAGAAAACATGAAGCAAACTTCACATGAGAACAGATCTGGGTGAATGTGTTTCTGTAAATTCTTCTGGTCCACAGGTAGAAAAAGACTGTTAAAGCGAATCCTTCGTGCAGAACAAAAGAGCACTATTGAGTAATAATTGCTTGTGTATGCTAACATTAAATTCTTGGGAGAAAATGGGAGGAAGTTGCCCCGGAGGCATTTTTAAAAGGCTTCCAGCTAAACTGTCAATGAAATTTCACGAATTTGAGATCCTATGATTTAAGGGCTAATTATGTCTCCTCCAAAGCCCCTTTATTTAATTTCCATCCCCTTGGCTGAAATCTGAAACTGGGGAATGCAAACAGGAAGGGGTGGGAAAGGTGCCTAGAAGTACAAGAATCTCGGAGACACATTTGTCTGATAAACATTCCCTTCCGTGGTGTCCTGGGGTCTCCTGCTGATGTGACTTTGCTGACATTACACACACTGTCTCTTTGCCCCCAAATGTTGAACTGATCAAGACTGTGTTTGGAAAGTTCTAAAAAGAAAGAAAGAGAAGAAAAATCCCCGACATGTTATTTTCTTCCTTTATTTTTACATCCCCCGCCCTGATATTTTTTTTTCAGTTTAGTGAGTTGCGGGTGAAGAAAAAAAATGCAAATAACCATGTTGTAAAGCGAATAAGACATTTTCCCTAAGAAAAACAGACCACGCTGTGTGGCACTTTAATTCTAAAATAAGATCAATGTTTTAAAACAATGTCCCAGAACTGTTTATTAATTTAAATAATAGGTTCATTACCAAGCCCCGGCTTTAACTGAGTAGAGAGAACCAGCTTAAATGTGTCTTTTAATGAAAAACACTACCTTCAGGACCACCACACACCTACTAAATTGTGGTAGTTAGTGAAAGACGTCAGGTGAATGGCATGATGGCGACGGTAATGAAGCACACGGTGGGGCTGGAAAGGCAAAGGGGGAAATGGTGGAGTTTCACATATGATTACACTTTGGACAGAAAAAGACCACCTTAAAGAAAAGGGGGAAAAACAAGAAATGGGAGAATGTGTTTTTCATTTTTACCCATTGCTTCTTCCAAGTTTTCCCCATTAAATTTGTAAACTGTAGGGCACATTATACCTTTGTTATTATTATTTATCAAAACAGGACAGTTAATGTACTCTAAATGCACATTAAATATAAAAGGTAGGGGTACCCTTTCCATAGTTACCTTATTTGGAATCAAGATCTTTGTTCTTCATTGTTATGTTTTTCTATACTTCCTAGCCACCCAACTTCAAAGAACCTTATAGATGCACTCTCCTTAACTCTTTCCCCCCACACCAATATCTGTTGCATCCTTCTGGGGAAAAACAAAACAAAACAAAAAACCCTGTGATGGAAATGTTTTATTTTGTTAGATTTCCAGCACACATTTTGTAGTAGAACTCATGCAAAATAACAGCGCTGAGAACCTGGGTTTATTTGCTTTAATTGTTCCTGACTGAAAAGAAGTACGCTCATTTCCTAACCTGGGTTTCTTCTAGGTGTTCATTAAATAACTTATTAAATAATTTAATTGAAAAAGCCTTTAAAGGTGAACTGAATTCCCAGGTAACCAAAATCTTTTCTTTGCACCTAATACATTTTCCTATTCCTTTTCTCTTCCTCCAAGTGAGTTTTTTCAAGGGGCTAATGGTTTGAATTCAGCATGGAATATATTATATCCCATCTATGTTTTTGTGAGTGGTTCTGTGGCAAAAAAAAAAAAAAAAAAACATATATGCAGAAGAATGAGGCTTCAAGGCTGACTGAGCGGGGCAGGACTGAAGGAGAAAAAGAGGCAAATTGTCTGAGGATTTTTTGCTATACTGGTATCTTTATGTAGCAGTTGCTTTTCAGACTTTTCCCCTACTACTCAGAGCAACCAAGACTCTACCATTTTTCATTTGAAGGGAAAATTGAATTTAAAAAATGGAAAAGAAGCAGATATGTGAGTCTGACAGTTGGTTTTGACTCCCACCCACTGAGAGAGTAAAGAAGTTTATTGTTTCAGTTGATACCTGGTTTTTGGTGATATATTGTTTGTTGCTGTTATTTTTAAAGCTATTCAATTACTTTATTTTGAAGGATGGGTGTGAAAAAAGTCTTTCTTTTCCTTTGGAACTAGTCCACATCTTAACCTACCAGTAACAGCAACTGTTCTGTGTCAGTCATTTTTCAGGGGTCTGCCTGTGAATGAAATGTCAGGAAACTTGCCCAGGGAGCCCAGGTACCAGGAATCACTGACCTCCTCTCTTTACACACAGTGTGTCTGTTACTGAAAACTGCAGTGGGAAAACACACTCTGAGCTTTGAAGGAGACAGGGCTATGAATATGTGTCATGCTTATAACAGTTATGCCCATTACCTCTTATTTCTTATTGCTTTGAGTTAGAGATTTTGAAAACAAGAATCTCTTTGTTTTCTTTACATTATCAGGTCAGATATTCTTAAGGCTCTCCTCTAATAAATAGTCCTTTTACAGTCACATAGAGTTGTCCTGATAAGACATGGACAAGACATGTCCATGGACTAAGATGACAAGAAATAGGAAGAGGAGAGTAATGTCACCTAAAGATTCATGACCACTTATAATAATAATAGCAAAAATATTTTGGGATAGTCATTGGACAGTAAGGTTCATGTAAGTTAGCCTAGGATAGCGGTGACATGCTCATTAATATTGGCCCATTCTACAGGTGTCCTGAACTCCCATATTGATTCAATACCTCATTCAAGCCCTCTAGTGCCCACAAGAGTAAACCTCATCACCTAGTGCCATGTTCCCCAAAGATACAGTTACTATGCTGAGCATAGCAAGATCTGCCTCTAAAATGTAACAGGGATGGAGGCCTACTGATTTATTTAACTTCCCGATTTCTCTGAGAGAGTAGGATATACTTATAAGAAAAGTAAGGTGAGGGGTATTTAATAATGATTGAATGTATTCCTTTTGGGACCATTTAGAACTTCATCTTCTTTTTTATTTTGAATGGTGTCTTTTGACCTTTGTATTATAGTTCACAACTAATTCTCTCTTCTGTTGTATCTAATCTTTTGTTAAATTTGTGTATAGAATTCTTAAGTTCAATTATACTTTTTAGCTCTAGAATTTACATCAATTATTTTTATATGTGTAGGAAGCCAACTCTGATTTAATATCTTATATTTTGGTCTACCTTGGCCATCTATTTCTCTATTCTATTGAACATTTTAATCAGGTAAGACCCTTATCTTCTTATGCCAATATTTGGATCACCTATGAGATCTGTTTCTGTAGTTTATCTCTTAGCTTTAACTCTTACAGGTTTGTCTCTTAGAATTCCTCATGATTTTTTAAGATTAAAACCAGGACAGTGTGCATTAAAAAACCTCAGATGCTTTAGCAGGCATACCCCTTTCCTCACCAAATGGGGAGAATAAGAGCTTATTACTCAAGTCACACCCCATACCCATTAAATAAAAATGCCTATGTTATTTCAATACACAGCCAAGTTGGGAATAATAGTAGACTGCTTTGCTTTGTTCACCAAGGACTTTCTCCGAATTTTGAACTGTAATTCATACTGCCTCAGCCTGGTAAGATTCAACAATTCCATTTACTTCTCCAAGACATTATGCTTTATTTCTTAACTATACTTATCTCAGGCATCTTCAGTGTTCAGCAAATGTTGTCACGGAAAAGCTGGTCATATTTCAGGTTCAGTGATCTGCTCTTCCCTTTTCACCAGAATCATGGCCTCCAAGTTCGACAAAGTTTTGCTGGTTTCTTTAACCCTTGAAGCTTCCCTTTGCCCTTCCCCCAGAAAGTGCGTATTTTCAGCCTCTTGTCTATTCCTGAAATCAACATATGTCCCACAGGAACATGCAGCGGAATAACAGTCCACTTTTCAAAACTGTTACCCCCACCCCTCAATAAATCATGACTTTTCTTTTCTAGATTCAGCAGCTCTGCACTGCCTCTAAACTACATCTATGGCTTTGTAAGTCCCATTTTCTAGTTGTTCTCAGTGAGCATTGATCTGCTATAAACAACTTCATTTTACCAGAAGTGGAAGCCTGACACTTATTTATTTATTTATCATTCTCTTTATAGTTGACCCTATTATAGTTGTCCCCATTTTTTCCCTTTTGCCCACCTCCACCCAGCCCTCACACCCTCTTCTCTCTGGCCATCACCACACTTTTGTCTGTGTCTATGGGTTATACATGTCTGTATATATGTTCTTTGGCTAATCCCTTCACCTTCTTTCATCCAGTCCCTCCCCCACCCCACCCTGACAGCTATTAGTTTGTTCTGTGTCACCAAGCCTCTGTTCCTATTTCGTTTGTTAATTTTATTCCTTAGATTGCACATATAAGTGAGGTCACATGGTATTTGTTTTTCACCGACTGGTTTATTTCACTCATTTAAAATACTACCATATTTACAATTAATAATACCTTGTGCCACAATTCATACTTGGATATAATTCATTTAAAATTATTTATGGATCGCCTACTATGTGTCAGATACTAGGGACAGAGCAGCGAACAAAGCAAACACAGTTCCTGCTCTTGAGCACCTAACAACCTAGTGTGAGAGAAGTAAGCCAATGATACAATGCCAGGTGGTGATTAAATGTGTTGAAGAGACATAAAGCCAGGTAACAGGACAGGGAAAAGGCAGGGGGCGAGGGGGTGCTCTGGTTTTAAAGGGTGGCCAGAAAAACTAAAGAGGTAGCAGAGAAATGAATGAAGCCAGAAATCAACCCATGTGAATTACCCAAGTTAAGTGTATTCCAGGCATAGGAACAGCAACTGCAAAGGTCCTGTGAAGGGAGCGCTCCTCCAATGTTCAAGAATAGCCAAGGGTAAAGTGGGCCTAGGGGAAGGAGAAGGATAGTTGAAAATCATCTAGAACTTGCCTTTCTTCTCTTTCTATTAGCTATCATATCATGTCATGTTTCCTTTACAAGGCTTCTAATGAGGAAACACCGTTGTTGTCTTGAAGAGTTCATTTTTTATGTACTGGAAGTTTCCATAGTTATTCTTTTGAGATCATGGCCTACTGTGATGTCCTGGGGCCTACCCCCTCCACAGATAAGATTTGTTTTGATTCACAGGAAACCTTTGAAACGGCTTCTCATTTAATAATATGTATTTACAGAGGACTGGCTTCCTCCAGACACCATACTGAGCTGGACATACAGGACTCTTGCAGTAGCGTTTAGGAGTCACTTTGTTTCTGTAGTACCTAAACATCATGTATCCTTATGCCATCAATTTGATTATTGAAGAACTATGATCAATTATTAACCAAGTGTCCAGTATAATGAAGTGGAATATAAAGAGCACAAAAGCAGCAGGGGTTTGGCCTGCAAGGAGTTTCTTGTAACAGGAATCCCAACCTGCGCCTTTGCACCAGCATTCAGCCACAACCTGGATGACTCAGGAGGGTAAACGAGTCTCTTCTAATAGAAAAAACAGGTGAAGAAAGAGCTTTGGTCCAAAATCAACAGATCGGTGTTGAAGACAGAGGTGTTTAATATTCAGCACCAGTAAACTCATGCTTCTGTGTTTGGGGGAAAGACTTCAAAAATATTGAGTAAAAACCAGAAGAGCTATTTCCTGGATGTCTACTAAGGCAGCCAGAGCCCACAGTTGCTCAACTTTGCAGCCTGAGTGGCAGAGAGCAATTCTGGGTGCTGAGACTTCTAGGTAAGCAGGGAAGGTGCCCAAAGGGCTGCTAGATGAGCAGTGGAAGCGCCCACCCTCAATCTAAATAGAGAAGATGCAGGAGCAGGCCTACCTCTTTGATAGCCTTAATTCCCTGGCATGGGAGGGGCAGTCCTGCTTTTGGCAAGCATGGCTATCACTGGTGGCATTACCATTTTTGGCAGGAACATCAATGCTTTTGGTAGCAGCAGCCACAGAAGACATCAAACACAGCACAATGGAGCAGGGGACAAGGCTAAAGGCAGATGCCATGTTGTACAGAAACGAAGAGCCTGCAACCACTCATGAGTTAGTCCCCAGGGGTCTCTCAAGTAGGGGAGGAATTTGAGGGAGCTAGAATGGCTAAAGGAGTGGGAAGTGACAAGGACAGAGTCATAGAATGACATTGCTGCAATCATTGTGATGTTACTGTTGTCCCTAAGATGGGTGGTATCTGGAGTGAGATATGAAATAGAAAATTGAATCATGCTCATTAAAAGGGAGGATAAGGTATCTCCATTTGAGGTGAGAAAATGAAGGCCTGTTTGTGTCCCGCCAAATTCACATGTTGAAGCCCTTACCTCCAAAGTGATGGCACTGGAAGGTGAGGTTTTTGGGAGGTAATTAGGCTTAGATGGTGGTGGGGACCCATGGTGAGATTAACACCCTTATAAGAAGAGGAAGAGACACCAGAGCTTCCTCTCTTGGCCATGTGAGGACACAGCAAGAAGATAGGCATCTACAAGCCAGTTAGAGAGTTCTCACCAGAAACAAGGATCTACCTTGGCTGAGAAATTCCAGCTTCCAGAACTAAGAGAAAATAAATTTATGGTTTTTAAGCCACCTGTATTATAGTAGCCCATGCAGAGGCCAGGTCACTCAATGATTTATATAGATGTAAATATATTCTCTGGAAACTTGGAATTGAGTCTAGGTTTCTGCTGATTTAAAACACTGAAAATCCCATAGCAACTTGAGGGCCAACAGATGACCAGTTTTCTTGCTTTAGCTTAACTGTAAGTATTAAGTATTTTCACTGATATCTTCATTTATTTATTCTATTCAGTCATTATTTCTGAAATATCTAGTCTATGCCATTAAATACTTATAATGGATTCGGTAGAAAAATCAGGATTTTTGCTTTTTGGGATCTCACATTTGGTGGAGGAGAGATTCATGAGCCAATAACCTTGAAATATTTGTTATCTCCTAAAGCTCCATGCTGTCTCCCATCACTCTGTCTTTGCACAATGTTTTCACTGATGCACTTTTCTCATTCTGTCCCATTCTATATTCTGCCTCTCAAGTTCCTGCCTGCCCTTCAAGGCAGCTCAGCTTCAGCTGAACCTCTTTCCCTCAACCTTCCAAGACCTGCCTCTTCCGCTTCCCATCTATCTTCCCTGTATCACTGCTGTACCATGATCCTCTTGTGCTGTCACTGTGTATGGGGTTGGCTTACCTCTATATTTTGAGCTCCTTGAAGATAAGATTTGATTTTGTGCCTTTCACTATATTATTCAATGAACAATTCCTCTCAGCCAGACTCCGGAGGAACATGCTAACTTTCTTGAGCTAGTTATTTTACTTCTCAGCATTGTTGGACAACATGTTGCTCACATTAAAATTCTCTTCTGTTGTGCTGTAATTTATCAGTACACCTGTATTGCATGCTTACCCTGTTCTGGAAACTGTTAGGGCTGGATATACACATATACATAAGACATGGTTGGGTTTATAGACTGGAGGGGAAAATAGATACATAAATGGACCATTTTAATAAAACATCATCTATTATATATTAAGATACAGGTATGGGGAACTCTGAGATAAGATATGAGACCAGGATGGAAAGTGCACACTCTTAGTCTCACCTGATGTTTTAGTAAGTCTTCTTGGCTCTGATAATCTTGATAAACCCATAAGTCTTTTTTAAAATTTATCCGGCACCTATCATGTGCCATACATAATTCTCATTGTCCTAAAATAAATTTGGTTAAATTAATCACATTTAATCTGTACTATGAACCTGAAAGGAAGATATTATTCCCAATTTGAATATTAAGAAACTGAGCCTTAAAAAAAAATGTAAGCAACTTGCCCATAGTTATGTAGCCACCAAGTGTAAGAGCCGGAATACAAATCGAAGAGGCAGGGAAGGGGAGCAGCTTAGACAAGAACCTAGTATAAAGGAACCATGGACATGGACAACAGGTGGGATTGACTTTGGGGGGGATGGGTGAGTGAGGAGGGGGATGGAGGGGAGCAAAAAGGGGATGGATGTAATACAACAACAATAAAAAAAAAACAGAAAAAAAAACACAAATCGAAGAGAATGTACTGGACTCGAAGCCAAATTCTAGATGTATTTTGTATTATCTGTGTGACTTATCTTGGGTAAGTCATGAACAACTCTCAAACCTCAGTTTTTTCACCTATAAAGTGAAATCATGTAGCAAAGAATTTAGCTCAATGAATATGTATTGAGAAAAAATATTTTTATTTCCTTAGGTCTAACCATAGGCCCATGGCACTCTTGAGTTTTTCAAGATATGTTTTGTCTCTTGTGTGCAGACTTCAAAAGCACAGTTGTGAGCCAACACAGCTCCTGTGTCTTGAGAATTAGGGGTTATGCCAGTAGCTTGTGAGATAAAATGTCTTCTAGAGAATAGACACGTATTTTCACACTGGCTTCTAAGTCCCCTAAATTCTTAAGATCAGCTGTGTGAAATGAACTGGAAAGGACTGAAATTATTATGTAACCTGCCCTCTCCACTAATGATAGGAATGGGTTTGAAAGAATACTAGCAACTCACACACTCTTAGGATTCCTGGGAACTTTAATGGGCTAATGCATGTTGCTAACAATTATCAGAATGACTCAGATGATCACATCAAACCTTCACAAGCATCTTAAAATCATTTCCTGGACATCTTACATTTGTGATGGACAGCTAATAGCATGGCCTTTATGACACAGCGCAGCCCATAACCATGAAATTTGACAAGTATATGGTTGATAACATCAACATCACATGAAAACTTGTAATAAATATAGAATTGTGGGCTCCACCCAGACCTACTGAACCAGAAGCTGCATCTCAGAAGATACCAGGTGATTCTTGTGCTCATTAAAGTCTGAGAAGTACTGAGCCTCAGAGTAGGGAGCATGTGGGCATCTGACTAACCTGCAATGGAGGGCAGGAGGGTGGCAATAGATGGTTTTAACTTCCTAACCCTTTAACTTTGGACAACCTAGTCAAGCTCTGTTTTCTCATTTGTAAACTGGACATAATAATATATCACAAGATTGTTAAATAGTGAATAGGTTAGTAAATATAAAGCATTTAGAATAGAACTTGATTCACAAATGATGATGATGATGATGATAATAAAGCTTAATAAGCTCACCTCAGTCACACAGAGTGTAAACTGAAAATTATAAACCTCAAAATACAGTAATTTAACTGAAGAGGCCACCAACTTGGGCTCCAATCAATGAAGAGCCTTGAAAGAGGAATAATGTTGATATACTAGTGGCATTGAATAAATAATCTCTGGGACAGCCATGACATCTTATCAGGTAGATAGAAATAGATCATCATGTACCTGTTGCCTCAAAATTTAAGTTTAATTACTGTTTCTTCTATCTCTTATTGTCATAAACCTGAATTTTTGTTGTTCGCTAAGAAAGGCAGAGAGCTTCCTGGTAAACCGAGAGGTCTATTTTAATAGTTATAATGACTGTTGCCTCATAAGATTGGGAATAGAATTTTTTAATAGCAGCCTTTATAAAAATATTTGCTTTAGACAACCGTAGTTGTTCACCTATGTTTATCATAGAAAATTACCTCTCTAATATGTTGATACTTGACCTACTATTGTATCTTTGATTTGGACTTAAACAACTGGACCAGTATAAAAAAACTATATAGATACTCTCAAAATTAAGAATCCAAATAAAAGCATATGTGCATTTTTTTTGGCAAAACGTATTCTACAAGTGAAATAAAGTTACTTCCAATTACTTTTAAAGTGTAAATTATTGAATCTAATGACTCAGCTTGCCATGACCAATAAGTGTGTCCTTATGTGACAATTTAGTTAGCCAGAAGAACAGGTACCTATAAAGGATATACAAAATAGATCCATATTAGAACCCCTAATTGTGTGGAGTTGGGAAAAGTTAAGTAGGTTACATAAAACAACACTAAACATGCATATATTATACATTTTAAAAGCACACAAACCAAATTAATGATGTTTTACTAAAATGTCATTTACTGTAGTACTCAGCTATAGATGATTATTTTATCATTCTTGCTATTTATTCTGTTTTTTCTCTCTCATTAATCTATCATTAACTGAAGTAGATTCTTTTCAACTTGACCTAAAATATATCTTTTACAATCATCTCCATCTTTATAAATATAATTAATTTCTTCAAGTGTTCTGCTGGTAGACTATCTTCTGCAAGTATTATACAAATAATAATTTAGATATTAAACAGGAAGGGTTATATAAATTATTGTTCAGATGGATGGTGACATGTAGTTTATATGCTAGAAAATATTTGCATAAAGTACGAAAATTTGCTGAGAAATAAACCTCTGCTGCTGATGGAAAATCTCTTAGATTCTCTTGTACCAGGGTGTGCTTAGTTGGAACTGCTCAGACATCAAAACTTTCTCTTTTAATGACTTGTGTGAACTGGAATAACTTTTCTAAATACAGAAAACGACTTTGTTTTAAATGCTCAAGTTCTAATTAATCAGAGGAACATAGCTCATTTGTACCAGGGGAGCCCACGAGAGGAGGGTGGGGAAGAAATTCTCACAGTTGTCTTTGTTCCTGGGTGTTAACAGATTTAAAACTTCACCTTTGCTGCAAACTGTACCACTGTGCTGACAGTGACGAGGCACAGCTGTGTGCCTTGGCCCTTCTGCCACATCACGTGGATTTTGTCAAGGCATCTGTGGTCAGGGTGAAGGAGCTCATTTGTTTAATGATACTTTGGCTCAAGACATCATTTGCCAGCCTCACCGAGAAAAATAAGTATGTAACCAGCACATGGGCACCATGTGAGTCTTTCTCTTTTCAAATCCTTTTCTTTATTCTTTCAGGCCCCACCTCCTCTTTTCCTGGTAGGCAAAGGGGAGATATATATAGGAAAGAACACACAAAGACTGCTATGGAATATAAAACATCTGTATTACATAATTCTAAAGCATAACATAATAGTGTGGTAGGAACCAAAGGATATAAACAAAAATATTCAGTGACTTAACTAAATGGATTGGTACAATGAAGAAAGGCACAGAGAAAGAAAAAGGGAACTACTGGTGTGACATGAATGGGACATTTACAAGCTTCAAGTGTTGCTTCTGCTGTAGCCAGTTCTAACAGAGGCAGAATTGTCCTCCAGAGGATGGGATCTTTGGAAGTTGATAAGTGCATGGTTTAGTATATTTCCTCCCCTTGGTAGCAATAAACTCTAGTTCTAGTGTTTGGTGAAGGGATGTGAGGGAGACTCAGTGACTGGTTTGAGGATATTAAGGTAAACTTTTCATAGACAGAGAACTAGAATATATTTGTAGGAATTCTTCATTTGGCAGAAATAGAGATATGGGAATGTATTATCACATATTTAAGTAGCCACTTTCTACAAGGATTATGTCTTCTTCGTCTTTGTGTAAAGTTGTTAATAATCTTGATTTGTTCATCTGAATCACACACTTTCTCTTCACTCTGTATATTTTTGTGTTTAACATGGATGATAACAGCCACTTTGTAAAAACATACATTACTTCTATATAATTGCCTCCTATCTCTAAGCATCTCTAAACATTCTATATGTTTTTCTTATTTGATTGAGTAAAATTAAATTAGTGAAAGTAGAAGAACAGAAGAGCAAAGAAATAAAGTTTTTTTTACCTGAGTAGATCCTTGATCAGATGACAGGTCTGGTTTTGAAATCTAACTTTGTTTGTTTGTTTGTTTGTTTGTTTTTGTAGTGGAGAACATTTATAGGTCTGAAAGAAGAAACATCTATTAATGTAGCAGAACAATAAATGTAAAACTTAAAAAGGTAGTAGGTGGTATTATGGGGAAATTGGACCACATACATTACAATATAGTAATTGATCTTTTATTTTTGGAGAGTAATCTGGTAATGTGTATTAAGTTTTTTTATATATTAAGGATTTTAAAATATCCAGACCATTTGTCAAGTTAATTCTTCTTTAAGTTAAAACAAAAAGTTTACTCATTTGGCTTCAGAAAAAGAGTTGAGGCCATTTATATAAAAAACATCATAAAAAGTACTCAAAATACTTACAGGAGCTACCCTTAGAGAAAATAAATCATATTCTAAAAGTTCATTTATGTAAGTATGTATAGAATGGTGCTACTAAAGATAATAAAAATTCCCCTGAAGAGTAAATAAACTTGTCATATAAATATGCTGAAATACTATTCAAGGTAAGTTTGGGAAATACGGTAACATGTGGGAAGATTTACATGAAGCAATGTTAAATGGATAAAATGGAACATAAAATAACATGAACATGTATTAGAGCTACGTAAATATACATAGTCTATAGTATGTGGTAAAATAGTTGAATGCTTATCAAGTCTTTCCCCTCCTCTAAGTTTACTTTCGTGAAATGCATAGAGAACCTCCTGCTGTAGAAGTTGCCAGTCAGGGCATCTGTTTGGTACTCGAGGCATCAGATGGTTAAGGTGCAGGAGGATTTCAAGTCTTGCATCCCTTGTCAAACCCTGAAGGAAATAGCAAGAAATGAGATGTTGATAGACAGAAATCTGGCATGCTATTTATTACCAATTATTATCAAAATGACAAATCTTGTCTATTTTTAATTCTTTCTATTTTCTTCACTGGGGTAAAAACAAATGACTAATAGTAATTGTAATATATACATATCATTCTATTGAGGAAAAAATTGCAGGCTTTTGCAATATATCATCGAAAGAGATTTACATGGCTAATGAATGCCAAGTCAACAAACATGAAATGCTGAAACTATCGTGTTGTTTTTATCTCCCTTTACCTTGTTCTTAATCTTTAGCTTTATTTTTTATTTCCCCCTCTGATGTACATATATTGCACTTTAAAAGACAATATAAAATTTTGTCCTTCTTTCACACCCAACCCTGACCTCCCCAATAATATTTAGGACATGGTCCTCGAAAAATATTTTAACATATGCTTAATTTTAAAAAGAAACTAAAGAAACTAATTTTAAAAAGCAACTTATGTATTGCTTGAAAATTACTTTTCAATTTATTTACACTGTATCTTTTTTGTATCTGTACACAGCGATCTACCTTCTTTTAATGATTAGTACATAGTACAGGTCAATGCTGGATAAGAGAAATGCAATGTGAGGTTAAAATGTGAGCTACATATTCCATATCCTATATCCTAGTAGCCATATTATAGAGGTAAAAAGTAATCAATAAAATTAATTTTAATAGTATACTTAGCCCAATATATCCAAAATGCTATCTTTTCAATATGCAATCAATATAAAAATGATCAATTAGATATTTTACTTTTAAATTTCTTTAATGTAAAAAAATTTTATTTATTATTTTTAGAGAGAGGGGAAGGGACGAACCCAGAGACAGAAAGAAACATCCATGTATGGTTGTCTTTCACCTGTCTCCAGCTATGGACCTCATGGGGGACCCGGTTTGCAACCTGGTTATGTGCCCTGGCTGGGACCTTTGGGTTCGCAGACTGGTGCTTATCCACTGAGCCACCAGCCAGGACTTAGATATTTTACTTGTTTTTTTTTTTTTTTAAATATCTCGTTTATTATTTCCAGAGAAAGAGGAAGGGAAAGAGGTAGAGAGGGAGAGAAATACCAGTGTATGGTTGCCTTTCACCTGCCTCCAGCCATTGATCTGGCTGGAGACCTGGCTTGCAACCTGGTTATGTGCCCTGGCTGGGGAATCGAACCAGCGACCTTTGGGTTCACAGGTCAGCCCTTTATCCACTGAGCCACCAGCCAGGGCTTACTTTTTTAAATATAAGGCTTTAAAAATCCAGTGTGTGCTCAAGTCAGACCAGCCACATGTCAAGAGCTCAATAGCAACACAAGGGGCTAGTGACTAGCATATTGGACAAGGCAGTTAAGAAATGTACCACAAAACTATCTATCCAACCCAAATATCCCAAAATCCACTATCAGAAACAATAAAATAAAGAACATACTTTTGCCCATCCTTTAACACTTATAAAAATATTCCTGCAGAATGAAATTATAGAAATGAAAAATTCTGGGTCAAAGTGACAGATATATCAAATTTTAATAGAGTTGACTCCAGAAGAGACTGTATTGATTTACAATCTCATCAAAATTGTGTGAGAGGATCCATTTCCTTACAAATTCACCAATGTTAAATATATAATTAAAATTTTTTTGCCAGTTTGATTGGTTAAAAATATTATTTGGTAAGTTTTGAAACTGAAGGTAGAATTTCTTCTTTCATAAACTGCATGTTGAGCTTGACTTTTTCTCATAACTGATAACACCTGACTTTATTTTCTAGCTTAATGGAAGATCAGCCCTTCCTTCTGTATGTCTAGATTCTGGAGACTTCCCTCCTCTTACACATGAAGCTCCTCACAATTTGTACCTGGGAACTGGCGGGAAAGCCCTTCTTCCTCATTCAGCCCTCACTCAGTAGGGAATAAGGGATCCTCAAACTTCCAGTACCATATGCAGAAGCCCCCATTGTTGGACACAGATCACCAACACTATCCTCTTATGTCCCCCATTTTTGTAAAGAGTAACCCAAAACACACAAGGCAACGTCTCTTTTTTATGCCTTTAGCATATACAAAGCATGTTTGTTATAAAGAAAGAAAGTCTGGAGCAAAAAGTAGCTTTACTTTTTGAGAAGGCCCGAAATCAATTGCCTTTGATTACTTCTCACACAACTTTAATTCTCAAGTGTACATTCAGAGTCGTTTGAGTGGAATGAATCAAATGTGAATACAAACAACAACTAAGGCAAAACTGAAGGCTGAATCCAGTGAAGAGTGCTTCTTCAGGTGCAAAGGAAAAATGAGAGGGTGTTAAAATTGGATGGGCAGAAGCAAGTTGCTGATTACTGTTAAGCACGACTGGTCCTCTGTGGACTTGCTCTACCTTTCCCAGAGTCCTTTTCTTCACCGAGTTCCTTCTTGAACTCTGATATTCCCCTCTTCGCATTACACAGTGAATTGAAGCTGTATTTAGAAACAGATTGTTTTATAATTTATTTTTTAGGCCATTTATTTTAGGCCCTGGAACTCCTCCTGCCCATGTATGTGATGTCTGCAGTGCCTGGGATGAAGGTGTCCCATTGGCAGGAGGCAGGCTGCTGAAGCCTCTTTTCAGAGGATTGAGAGTTGAGCCTCTGGCTTTTTGCAAACAACTGGTCAATGGGACAAGGGGATACTGTCCTTGGGTTTCTGTGAAGAAAATGAAAAGGACGCAAAACATATTGCTAATAAACTGCTCTGGATGAAAGGCTGTATGAAGGAAATTAGTCCTAATAGAATTCACTACTTTAATGGACCCAATCCTTAACAAACATGTTTTTGTGAATCATCATTTAAGATAAAATGTTTCAGCCCTGGAGAACCAAGATGGCGGAGGAGTAAATGGAGCTGCACCAATCTCCTCCCAACACCAAACTGGAATTTCAACTTAACTGGGAAGAAATCATCCAGAATAACCAACAGAACACCAGCTGGAGAGAAGCCTTATTACCACAGACAGAACAGAAGAGGACACTTCATCACAACATGACTGAGGTGACTAAATTGACCACTGATCACAGACTGATTGGATTAACAGCTAAAGGAGACAAAGACAGTGGCTCTCTGGTCATCTCCAACTGGCTGACTAGGCCCAGACTGGGACATAAGCTGACATCATCAAGCGTGGAGCCAGGAAATAAAAAAAAAAGTGCACCTCTACACCATGGAAGGTCACACCACTTACATTTAACATTTGTAAAAATATTTCTGCAGAATGAAATTGTAGAAGTGAAAATTTCTGGGTCAAAGGGACAGACATATCAAATTTTAATAGAATTGACTCCAGAAAAGACTGTATTGATTTACAGTCTCATCAAAATTGTGTGAGAGGATCCATTTCCTCACAAATTCACCAATGTTAAATATATAATTTTAAAAATTATGTTGACAGTAAGTCAAAGCAGACCAATCCAAGAAGCATAAACAAAAAAGAGCCACCCAAAATGGCGAGACAAAGAAATCAACCCTCAGCGAATGAAAAGGAGGAATCCCTAGGGAGAGTGCAAAATGAAATAGAGGCAGGCACACTATCAGACATGGAATTCAAAATAATGATGATAGAGAAACTAAATGAGCTCAGTGAGTTCAAAGAAAACTACAAACAACTCTAGGAGAACTACAAAGAACTCCAGGGAAGTTACAAGGAACTTACTGAGAACTACACCAGCATTAAAAAGGACATAGAAACCATCAACAAGAGCCAGAAGGAAATACAGAATACCATTTCTGAGTTGAAGAACATAGTGAAAGGAACCAAAAGCAGGCTAAAGAAAGCAGAGGATCAAATCATCAAGCTGGAGGTCAATCTAGAAAAAAATTCCCAGGCAGTGCAACAAAATGAAAAAAGACTGAAAAAGAATGAAGTGGTCTTAAGAGAGCTGCAGAACATCATGAAATGTAATAATATCTGCATCATAGGGATACCAGAAGAAGAAGAGGAGGAGCAAGAGATATAAAACCTGTTTGAAAAAGTGATGATAGAAAACTTCCCTAATTTGAGGAGAGAAAAAGTCATGCAAACTCAGGAAGCACAGAGGGTCCCAATGAAGAGGAACCCAAATAGGCCCACTTCAAGACATATCATAATTAAAATGGAAAATTTCAAAGACAAGGAGAGAATCCTAAAAGCAGCAAGGGAGAAACAGCTAATAACATACAAATGGGCTCCGATAAGGTTATCAGCTGATTTCTCAACAGAAACACAACAAGCCAGAAGGGAATGGCAAAAAAATATTTCAAGCAATGAAAAACAAAGGCCTAGAGCCAAAAATACTCTACCCAGCAAGGCTGTCATTCAAAATGGAAGGTGAAATAAGGAGCTTCCCAGACAAAAGAAGGCTAAAAGAATACATCTCCACCAAGCCAGCATCGCAAGAGATGCTAAAGGGTCTGCTTTAAGAAGATAAAGAATCTCTACCTCAACAGACTCTTGAATAGTTCAAGGGTTAATTTAGAACCACATAGGAAGTCAACTACAAGTTCAAAAAATATCTAGAATACTATTCTACAAAATTATTTAAATCCTAAGGATTTTTATTTTTTATCTCACCTTAGTAGACATAATAATTTCTACTCTGGGGACCAACTGAGCATTGCAAGTGCCATTATTTCTGAAGGCTTCAACTTGTAAAACACATGTACAGGAAAAACAGGGTATTGAAAGAAGTAAAGCCCTGGCTGGTAGCACAGTGGTTAAGGCGCTGGCCTGCGAACCCAAAGGTCGCAGGTTCGATTCCCCAGCCAGGGCACATAACCAGGTTGCAAACCAGGTCTCCAGTCAGGGCCGTGGCTGGAGGCAGGTGAAACGCAACCATACATTGATGTCTCTTTCCCTCTCTGCCTCTCTCCCTTCCCCTCTTTCTAAAAAATAATGAAATAAAATCTTCAAAAAAAAAAAAAAAAAAGTAAGACCTGTGCACAGCCAATAAATAAATAAATAACTAAAAATCAATCTACTATTTAAGATGGAAAACTCCAAAAAGAAAAAGTTGTAGTTCCAGTAGTTTAAAATAAAGTTGAATTGTATAATTGGAGGGGGTAGGATTGGACTCAAAAACCAAATTCATTTTTTACTATGGGTTTGGCACTGTCTCTAGGACAACTTTCACAAAAGTGAGTTCTGCAATACACCATTTCTGTGATATAGTTCACAAAAATAGCATTCCAGAGTAAAATAAGTATTAAGCAAAAAACTGCTTTATTTGCTACAATATATCTAAAACACTATCATTTAACATGTAATAATTATATAAGCTATTGGCATACTGTAAAATTTTTGTAGTAACTCTTCAAAATCCAGTATGTACTTTAAATATGTGTAAAAATATGTATGTGTGTAAATGTATTTTTGCATTTGTTTGGTAATACTGCAATTCATATTACTTGAAAGAGTAATTCTTTAAACACATGAATTAACATAGGCATTTTGAAATAACAAAAAAAAACTTTGTATGAATATGATTTGAGAAGCTGACAGAAGGCAGTAATTAAATGGTGAATTGTCTGGATGTGAAAGGAAAAAATTTAAAAACTACACATTGGTGGTTACAGAATAGACAGGGGGATGTTAAGAAGATAAAGGAAATGGAGAAGCCAAAGAATTTATATACATGACACATGGACATGAACTAAGGGGGGCATTGCTGGAGGAAATAGGGTACTGGGTGGAGGGGAGCAAAGGGGGGAAAAATTGGAACAACTGTAATAGCAAAATAAATAAAATATATTTAAGGGGGAAAAAAAAGGATGTTTTAGCTCTGGCCTGTGTAGTTAGTTCAGTGGATTGAGTGCTGGACTGCAAACCAAGGGGTGGAGTTTCAATTCTTGGACAGAGCACATGCCTGGGTTGTGGGCCAGAGGCAAGCGCACATTGATGTTTCTCACCCTGTCTTTCTCCATCTCTTCTCTGCTCTCTGCAAAACGATTAAGTAAAAATCTTTAAAAAATATTTCAGACTTTAAGAGAATTGAAGTTTATCCCTGCCCTCAGTTTTTGGATTTATTCGCTTTACTGTACTTGTGATCAACAAACTGGAAAAAAAATTACAAGTAGCCACAATAACTAGGTAAATAAAATAAAATTCCCAGAGTTTTTGAGAACAGATTAACTAAGATGGTAAACTAGATTCTACTTTTTTGTTTTAATTTATTATGGTTTCAGGTTGGCTTTTCAATTTCTCTGGGTCACCTGTATTTTCAATATTTCCTTATAAATTTTGCATCAATTACTGCCTGTTTACTACCAGGTAGTGCCTAACAAATCACTACATAGAAACATGGAAATATCTGGGAGATACACAATAAATTGACTCAGAATAAATTCCTTCCAAAATCATTTTATGACAGCCTGCATCACGACTCATGGGTCAGAGTGGAGCTGCAGTTAAGGTTTGTAAGTCACGTAATCATATGTAAGGATAAATAAACTATTCAGGCTATTGAACCATCCAGTTTTGCCACAACTGTTTTCAATTGTTGGGATCAAGTGTTTTTTTTTCTATTAAGGGCATTAGCAGCCACTGATAATGAAAGCCAGGGCCCACCTGAAAGAGACCAGAAGAAATTTTCTGACTCACTTGCATAGCAACAATTCATCAGCACTGAAGATATATGAAGTGTGACTTTAGGGTAATGCAGTGATTAAGCTTCTCTGCGCTGCAGACGTCTTACATATAAATGAGTGTTGTCCCCTTCATGAGAGTCCTGGGAGAACCTGTATACTCATTTCAGTGATGTGATTTGTCTGGAAACACTTTTGGATTTCCCCTCAGGGCAGAATATTCTTTTGAACATTCTTAACAGTGACAAAATTTGTCCTTTGGGGGTGGATTTGATTTTTGGAAGTGGTACAATGTATTCGTAGGGGACATCTGCTATCTTTTGTCTATCCAAAAATCTTTTCCACAGCTAGTGGTTAGAGAGACTGCATTTCTTCTATTGCTCATTCTGTTTCTGCAGGCCCTGAAGGAGAAATCATTTCAAAATGTCTTGCTAAATGATCAAGTTTTTCTCATTTTGGTCATGGAACCCACATTTACCTTGGCTGACTACTCCGCACCTGTAGGTCTAAGTTATTTGGGTTGATTGCTTTGACCACTCAATTCTAGAACTTGAGTGCTGGGATCCAGAGTTTTTAGATCAAATCTTGCTTTGTGCTTCTCGATCCAGGTGCACTTGGAGCAAGAACCTTCCCAGATTTGAAACTGCTGGCCACTGTTTTGCTACTCCAAGGGGAGAGTGTGTATGAAATTGGGTGTCGATGCAAAAGAAAGCATATTTGAGAAGTGAGCAATGATGTACATGTATATACACATATATATACACATCTGTGGAATGAGAGAGATCAAGTCCTGGTTTGTGTTTCTGCATCCAGATGTACTTGGAGCAAAAATTATCCTGGGACTCTTTTGTGTCACAAGTCAATAAGCTCCCTTTTGCCTATTAAGTTTGATTTGCAATTCTGCCTTACAACCAAGTGAGACCTGATGAATCCAGTAGAATCGAGCCAGGTCTGGTGAATGAATTAACTCACCAAGCACAGGAGTAAGAAGACCCCAAGACACCGATGACAAATTTCTACTAGAGAAACATTCATTGAGCATGGGCTAAGTATTAGGCCTGAGAGTCAAGGTGCTGAAATAAACTAGTAAGTTCAGAATGGCAAGGTACTTTCAGCCCACCAAAGAGACTGCTTTTCTTTCTTTGTGCACATGGAATCAGAGGGCCATTCCCTAGGAGGAGGTGGTAATCAGAATGTCTTTGGCAAAGAAGGCCCTCTTCAGCATTGTCAGAGCATCTCATTAGTGACCAAGGTTACTGACTTTTTAAGACAAAAATTATTTGAAGTTATGAATTTGGTGTATGTAAAAATAGAATCTATTTTCCTTCTGTGGTCCTACCTCCTATGAAACATGAGAACACACAATTTCTACATCAGGGAGTGAGGATAAGAAGGTTGGCACATAACTCATAAATTTACTTCAGAGTTGGGAAGGGCTCCTGACTGGTGGGAGACTTCACGTTGGAATGGGAAGAGTGATGAGAGGGGGAAAAGTTATCACAGTTTCCAGTTCTCAGCAGCATTTCTATTGCTCGAGTTTTTTCCTATGTCAGTATTTTTTAGTCTTCGGATGAAAAGTGCAGAATAACCTAATCCGATTTTTCTCTGAAATGAGTAAAGAGATTTCTTTGGTTGCAAGGTATGATACACTCAGATGAAGAATAAGTGAATTTATTGAAAGGCACTTGAGCCAGGAGCTCTCAACCCTTTAGGGGCCTCTGATCTCACCTTCTTCCTCATGTCTCCACCTGTCTCTGTGTCTGCTGTCTGTATCAATTAACCTCTCCTTCTACCACCCTGCTGACTAATGGGTCCCACTCCCTCGTCACATCTGCCTGCGCGGACGCAGCATCCATGAATGTGACTCTCCCAAATTCAGCTTCCAACTTGAACTCCTTAGTTTACATTCCTGAGAGGGACAGACTGATCAGTCCTGTTTGTAATTTTGAGCCAGGTTACCCAGAATGGGCTAGCTAAGGAGCAGCTGTGGTCACAATGGGGTCATGTCATGTGGAGTGAAGTGTGAACGCCAAAGAAGTGGGAAAAGGGGGTACAGGCTAATGGGACAGGTCCCATGGCCAGTCGGCCCCATCAGGCCGGCGTCACATGCCTGTGTCTTTCCTCACAGGCTCTGGTGGAAACAGACTTTACAGAGAGGCTCAGTGGCTATCATTTTTAGGTCATATGAATGTTCCTATTTCCAGCAACACCAACTCTTAAACATTTTCAAAGATTTGTAATAAAGGAATTTAAAAAGTCACCTCTTCAGTAAGTCAGAAAGTAAAAGAAACAATGAATGGAAGAAGCAACACGTGATGGCAATGGTTGGGGCACTGGCAACCTATTCTGTAGGGGACAGAGAGAAAAGAAAGGGACTCTCTGGAGAACCAGTTTGGGACTGAGAAATATGCCCCCAGAGGGGCCTTTGAATACTGTGCCCCAGACCCATAGCTGCCCTTTGTTGACCCTCCTCAGCCCACTCACAGCCTGGGCCTGTCTTTGGCCCATAGGTAAATATTTAGATACCTTATTGCTTGTGTAGACTAGTCTTGGGAATTTGCCATCATTTGTGACCTGGCTCCTACAGAAGAATGCATCCTCAGGGCTGAACAACTAACTGACTTACGAATGGGCTTGTGGAACATAGTTGCTGCTAACATTGGAAACTGCCTATAAATAGATATCTGGGGCTTGCACTCGGGAACCAACAGTCACTGGAGAATCAACAGCTCTCAGAAAGAAGTTTCTGGTCACCTTTCCCACAACCTGTGTTCCCAGGAAGAGTGCTAATGAGATTTAGTCAGATTTTAAAAAGCGGCCTTAACAATGAGCTAATAGAGATTTTTATGGGTTCCTGCAAAAGAATTAACAATAATCCCACATAGTGTGGCCAAAGGGATAAAAGAGTGGGAGCTGCTCTTAGGAGATTCAAGGCCACCACCCCTCTGCCCCTTCTCCTTGTGTCTAGCTTCAGGAGGGGTAAGAGACAACCTTCCCCTCTCCTTTTTCCTTTCCGTGCTGCCGAAAGAGGCTAGTTATGTCAGGAGGGCTGGCGTTGTGCTGGTTAGTAAAGAATGTGTTAGGTAGCTTTAGGCCTAAATAGCTCAAATTTAAATATGATCAGAAACACCTGGTGACGTGGTAAATAATCCAGACCTTCTCCTGGAATTTGGTTAGCAGATCTGGGGTATGTGCCCAGGAACTTGTATTTTTAAACGAGCACCCCCCAGATGATTCTGGTGCAGTTAGTTCATGGACTATATTTGAGAAAGAAAGCCTGGTCTCTGGGGAAGAATCTGGTTCTCCTGCAAAAATGTGTGTGTGTGTGTGTGTGTGTGTGTGAGTGTGTGAGTGTGCGCAAGTGCCCTGCTTCAGATCTAGGCTCCAGGAGAGTCTCTTGACCGAGCAGAAGGATTTGCTCCTACCTGGCTCAGAAGAGCTCAACATTTCAGTCTGGGGCCAAGGCCAAGTGAGGAATAGCTCCCACCAGTTAGGCCATCAACCTCTGAGCCAGAGCTTCCTGGATAGAGCAGCGATTCTCAACATTACTGCACATTAGAACTACCTGAGGAGCTTTAAAAATACGGATGCCTGGGCCGCCCTTCCAGAGAGTCTGATTTCATTTGTTTGGGTATGGTCTGGACATTTAGGATATTTTAAAGTTCCTTGGATATTTTTAATGTGCAGCTAAAGTTGAGAAACGTTGTGGTAGGGAAAACTACTTTTTTTTCCTGGGGCCCAGGCAAAATAAAATCTTACTACTATTACCTCTTTAACATGATAGGCACAATAAAAGAAGTCTTGATATTTGCATTTCTGTAAGGCAAAACAAAAAATATCAACAATAGATAAAAGATAATATTTTGAATTATGATTACCTATGAACGTAGTCAAAGAATATGAAAATATTCTTAGTATGGCTTCTTTTGTCCTTTGGCAAGAAAGGCAAATACTTTATAATTCTCTAAAGTATTCCAGAGATAAAGCAATTATAGTATTCATGGTCTAAAAGCTTTCCCTAAAGAAACAAAAACGTGTTAAACCTTTATGGTTTCTTTGCCTTCTTCCTGAGACCTAGCTGATCAGATTCATAGTTGATGTCGATACAATATTTCAAGAATATCCATTGCTAGAAACAGGTGAATGAATTTAATGGCAGGTGTATCAGTGGACTAGAGCTTTTGGACACCTGGACAACTGAATTCTGATCACTAGAGGAACAATGGCTTTATTAAATCTGTGGTAATCCTATGCATTCACATGAGTTTAGTGACCCAGTTTACTTTAAGCTGTTTATTTTCCCCCCATAACAACCAGGTGTATTGGATTTTGTGAAAATTAAATTTATCTCTTGTCTAAATACATAATACTTTTTTTATTTAAGGATGATGACATTTATTTTTGAAATAGCCTCCAGGGGGCTATGTCTTAGCTAGGTTGGATCTCTGCTGAAAAGTTTATGAGATCGTAAGATGTGTTCAAATGAACAGTTCCAAACTGGGGGTTCTTGGGCAGAGAAATCCATGGAATTTGGGGAGTTTCACATAGTCTCTGAGCTGTTTGTGTAGTTTTAACTGTATACGCTTAGTTCTATTTTCCTAGGAGAAGGACCATTGAGTTTGTAATCACAAAGGCTTTATAGCCATAGGAGGTTAGGACCCAGAGCCCCTTATACTTAAATTGATAATCCTCCACTCTGGTCCCCTTCAGCACAGTATGCTATTGAGAACAGAATACAGAAGAGGAAAAATAATAATATTTTACTTTGTTCTACAACTCTGCTTTTCTCTGGACCAAAATTATAGATATTTATGTGATGTACTGACAGCCATGATATCTTAGCTCAAACAGATCTGATATAAACGAGCATCAGAAGGACCCACAGTGACAAAGAACTGGGCTTTTGTGATCTTTGCTGTAGCTTCCATGCCATTCCAGGAGTAGGGAGTTTGGACCAGCCATGAGAAACCAATAGTGGCCAAGGAATACTTCTATTTTCCGTTGACAACACGATGGCAAATATGGAAGATGATGGCTTTTTTCAAATGGTAAAGAGAAATGACTTCATTTGAAAAATAACTTTAGATAGAAAGTTTCCTCAAAATTTGTTCAACTTACAAATATTTAGTCTAAGTCTTCTTTAGGAAATATAAGGAAATAAAGTTTTATCTAGATGACATTTAGCCTCATTGTGGGGAAGAAAGTAATTTTTGTTAAAAGAATATTTTTAAATAAAATTTATGTAATGTTACATAGTATTACCTTTTCAAAACTTTAGTGCAGGGCAGATATGTAGGTAAATTTTCCCCTGATGTGGGAAATGAGATATGTGAAGTTAAGTTTTAATTATTATGGTTGATTCCAAAATATGTATGATCATGGGGATTTAAAAAGTGACAAATACTTTTGTACATATTTAGATATAAAACTAAGTATCATATTTTTGTAAACTTAAAGTAACTATAATAGTTTCAGCTTTCAGGAAAGTTAGTTTGCATTTGCCTAAACAAGAAGAAAAAGAAAACTTACTTAAAATAGAGAAAATTGTATGTGTATTTTTTTAACTTGAATTGTTAGACTAAATACAAGGTAATCCTTTTCATATTATAGGTATGGAAATACAAGTTTTAAAATTGTCACTTCCACCATTTAAAAACATGAGTGGCCATCAATTATCTAAAATTCAGTTTGTATTTGCTTTTGATTTTCTAATCAGTTGTTTGACCCAAACCCTTTTCAAAGAGAGATGGCAATATCTTAACTTCTTTAAAGAAGATTCCAGTAATTTAAACTTAAAAATGATAATAGATTTGAGCTGTTGATGGCTAATGCTCTTGAATAATAGCAAAGGCAGCTAAAGATTCCTTCTCTCCAATGCATGAGAAACGAATCAAATGAAAACATTGTTAAATGCTAACAATTTTTCAAAATGGTTCAAACTTTAAAATACCAATAATTTTCCCCATTATAGACATATGACCACAGTGAAAAAAATAAAGACAGATCAATTCAAGTTATCTATTTGCAAATTATAAATGAACATGACTGATTGCAAGAATTGTAAAAAAAAAAATGGATCTTTATTCTTCCTGAGGATTCTTTTTGGAAGCTTCTATTGTAGGTGATATGGAAGAGTATGGAATTAAAAAAATTATTGTCACAACAGCATTTTAAGCCACATTAAATCTCTTTTATTATTTTCATACTTCAAGATCTTTGTTAGTGGGATATCCAGATAAAATTCTCACTGTAGTTTTGGTTTACAGCTAATAGAGTGTAAGCTCTCTTAGTTTACAAAGCTTAGGAAGAAACTCTGAACTCTATTTGAAAAAAACATTTGCTATTTTTATTTAATCCCAATCAATGGTTTTTAGTTAATAAAAATCACTATCATGCTACTTTGCCCAGTCCTGGCTGATGTTTTTTTTTGGGGGATGCTACCCTGGCCTAGTCTTTGAAACAACATATATAATCTAGCAGGTTCCCTGTCAACTGGGCCTTAGGTTGGAGCCAAATCTTGAAAATACTTTTCAAACCATCCTGTCTCCAGCCTTTCATTCTGAGGTAGAACTATCATGAGGGTGATGAAAAAAATTGCACTGATGGGGTGGGATGTTGGGATCTGTGAGAATCTACTGCTCTCAGATTCTGTGAATGGAATGCGTGGGGAGAATGAGTACAGCCTTCAGGTATTAACATAGGTGCTAAAGCCTGAGCTTCCTAAGATTAGAAAGTGGCACCTGCCAGGTGGGAGAGTAGCTGGAACCTGGCCTGGCTAGTGAAAGCCACAGAGGGGCCTGAGGCTCAGCTGATCGTCACTGGGTGAGGAAGTGTCAGGGTCGCTGTAGATCTGAGTCAGGGCTAAACTCAGGATTTCTTTCTTTTCTTTGTAAAATCGTAGTTCTTGTCCTGCTTTCCTGGCTTCCTCCAATTCCTTCAGGGCTGTTCGTAGCTCTTGTGAGAGAATGCCTGGGGACTCCTGCTCCTTCATGATCCAGTCCAGGGCCATGTGGCTGCGCATCTTTTCATCCAGGGAGTACTGGGAATAGTAGGAGATGACTTCCTGGGAGCCCAGAAACAAAGGCCGGAGTGTCAGCAAAGAGCAACAAAGGCACTTGTGTTCCTAGCCTTCTGATCCTCTTTCCTCTGCCTCTGCCACCCCCCACACCCATGAGGGTTCCACTAACAACCAAACCTCTCTGGTATTCACAAAGTGAAGCCAAACCCCAGGACATACTTCCTTAAAGAAAATGAAGGACTAAGCTGATACAGCAAAGCAAAAATCACTCCAGATTGGGTCAAAACACTACACCAGGAAAAGTCGATAATGTTCACAAAAAAGAGGTCTGACCTGGCTAGAAAATGTGTTGTCAGCGTAAGGAGGGTAACAGTCCAAATCGCTCACAGAAGCCATAGAACTAACTTTAAAAATGTATTATGGCACATAGGTCCGGTCATTATTGATATCATATTGGTAGCTTCATGTATAATGGTCTCTCACTTCCATAAACAATTAAAAATTTGTCACTACCTGTCTGTTCTCATGAGGAAAATTTGCCAATACATCGTAATGTCATGTGTACATTTGATGGAGACACTTTAAGAAGAGTGGAGTCATTGCTTATTTTTTATTTTCAAGAACATATGGTATTTATTTATGACCTTAACAAATTAAAAACAATCATGGAAAAGTGTTTATAACCAATCCTGCATATTTCAAAGGCCTTTTATGAAATCAAAGGAAAAGAAAAAATAACCAAAGCCATTGTCAGCTACTCATTTCTTTTCCATCTTTGACATTTTGAAAGCCAGACTTTCTACGCAAAGAACAACTCAAAACTCCTGGGGCTGGAGTGCATGGAAACTCTTACATCCACCTCATCTTGCTGACTAGGGGCTTTGTTCCTCATACAAATTCCTGTTAGCAAATTCTTAAAAATAAACGACCATCCTTCAAAGTCTGATGGTGGGTAAAGGAAGGATAAATCTTGGAGGATAGTGGGTAAAAACCATTAAAAACACAGGAGGGGGTTTCTCTTTGCCATTAAAAAGGGGGAAGTCTCCTTCTCAGGTAGCAAATAGTGAGATCCTGTCTCTGGAAATTAAAAAAGAAACTTCCCCAAAATATCAGGGTGGTTAAATACCAGCTTGCCCTCTTTTATAATAATTTCTGTTGTAGGTTGGGGACTTGGTGGTAGTGAGAAAAGTCCTCCTGCTGCACTCAGCTTTACCTCTCCTCATTGTGCAGGTCTGCAAGCAGTGCCCTCTCGTGTCCTTCTGCATGGCAGAGCAGAGGAGGGCACGCATTCTAGGCAGGCAGAACAGGTCAAGAGAGTCTATTCTGCATTTGCCTTGGAAATGAAGGCTGTCTTAGTCAGCCCTGCATTCTGGCACTCAGTCCAACTACCTACATCATTCCTATGCCAGTAAATGTTCTTAGTGTGCATATTTGGACAGTTCCTGGTTTAACTGAAATATGTCTATTTCTTCTTGTTCACATGTTCTCTGCTCTTAATAAGATACTAAATGTAAACAGAAGAGAGACCAAAGGAAGGGCATCTCCTAGGAAGATTACTAGCCCTCTGCTGTGTCCCATGCAACACAAACCCACTCTGGATTCACCTGTCGGGAACACTTGGTTTCACGAAGGGCTTTTAGGCTTCCATTCCAGTGTAATAGTTGGAAAACGGTCATCAGCTCCTACGAAATGCAAACATTCGTCAGTAGTCTCAAAGCAGAAACATGAAAAAAAAAAAGGTGCCTCCCTAAGAGCTGAACAGGGCATAACTGTGATTCCCCAACTATATCAGGGAACTAGATGATGCAATTTGCCAGAACACTTTGAGATTCTCCAACAGCAAAGTCCCAGACTTCTGTAGCAGTCTTCCTTCCTTCCCCTGCTCTATCCATATTGCCCAGTAAAGTGACTAAATAATTGGTGAATATCTTTCAACTTTAAGAATAGTTACCTTGGCATATTCAGAAGTTATCTAAAAAACCCAGCACATCCGAGAGTAATGGCTAGGCAGGGTTATTCATTGTATCATTTTTGAAATTGCCTGAGGCTAAAAATATTTTAACTGTTCATTTTTAAAGCAATGGTTAAATAACGTATGATATTGAAGTGTAGCAGGATATGCCACCCCAAAATACGAGGTTAGGGCTTACCACCCCAAAATATGCTACTTTAGTATATTGAGTATTTTGAGCTGAAGGCACTTGAGGCACATCAAATTCAGAGAGGGGCTTTCTCTGAAGCCTCTTATCTATCTACAGACACATCCTCCAAAGGCACACGAACGTCCTAAATCCCCTCCTGGGGAGTTCCATCAACCAGGGAAGACTTACTCTCATCACAGGAATGGAAACTGGAAGTCTGCGGTCACAAACATCACACCTGCCATCTATTCTTCTAAGGGCCCGGATCATCTTCCCTGAAGCCATTTCCTCTCTCCTAAGAGGCCCACAGCCCTCCTCCCTGTGCCTTAGTCAGGTGGTACTGAATTCTGAATTCTAAACTACCTCAGAAGGCAGTACTTGTTTTTTCCTAGGCATCTCTCATGTATGCATGAGGCATTCATGCCAACAAACATACATTTTTCTCCTGTTAATCTATCTTTCATTATGGGGCCTTAGTTAAGAACTCAGAAACATGTAGGGAAAATTATTTTTTTCTCCCCTACAATGCATGCATACTGCTGAATACCTTGTAGTCATAAAGAAAGGATAAGAAAGATCTCTAGGTTTTAATGTAAAGAATCTCTGTGATGCCTTGTTAAAATAAAAGCAAAGTGCATAATGTGTGCTAATAGTTGATTGAAAAATAGAATAGAAGACCTCTATAAACATTTGCTTTCAAATGCCTGGAAGAGTTCTGACAAGATGCAAAAGAATTGGGCAACATCAGTGCCCCGCCACACCAGAGAACAGGAATGCCTGGGGGACAGGAGTGGGAGGGAGAACTTCTTCTGACTTTCTTTTGCACCTTGTGAGTTTTGAATTATTTGACAATATTATATAGTAAAGAAAATTTTAAATTAAAAAGTAGGCAAAAACTAAATATACACATATAATAGACAAACTCTAAAAACTATAAAATACTCCTAAATTTATAAAATCAGTCAAGAGGATTTCTTAAAATATGACCAATAAGGTTGAATTGACATTAAAATACACCCGTGGTTTCTGATGGCTGGTACTGAGCACAACATCAGTCTCTCTATTAGTAAGGTGGCTTCTATTAACAGTTTTCATTATAAAAATCAAGAGACACAAAGTCATCCTGAGATTTCAGCCATCTCAGAATTACTAGGTAAAATTTGAACCTTTAAGATCCCAAAAGTACAAATACACTCTTCTCATGTTGAAAATTGCCATTAGAATGTTGCGTTTTTCTTCTTTTCAGTTTGGGACCTTGTTTGAGATTTTTTGTCTATGTTCTACTATACAGTAGGCACCCCCAGGAGCCCACAGAGACCTCAGTAAAAACAAAACCATCTGTTTCCGTTAATTAAAATACGACATGGAAACCAGATGAATTATTCCTGCCCCAAACAGAGACTCCACTGTTTTCCCCAGGTGCTGGGTCCAGTGCCCAGGGCAGCTGCCCCTCTCATACCTGCTCTCCTCTACTCTTGCCTCCATCCAGATGTTCACTCTCTCATATCACTGTGCTCATTTGAAAAGTGAGAGCGGTTTGCTTTATAACCAAACCTTGCCTAACCTGGCTCTCGTCACTGCTCTTCTTAGCAAAGAAATGCAAGTGGCTGAGGAAGGTGAATGCTGTTGCCCTCCTCACCTTACCTTTACGTATTCACTGAGTACGTGGCAACCAGAAAAGCCAATAGAAACACTCTTTACATCCTGTCGTGGGACAGTCTCTGTGGTGTTACAGGAGGGCCAATATTTACAAATAAGATATTTTGTTTCACATTTTATCTTAACTCTCCACATGGATTTTGTATTCTGTTGTATATGCTTTTTTTTTTTTTTTTTAAATGACCATAAAACCTACCTCCACTCCCCATTTGCCTCCCTCTGCAGTCTTCATGTAGAGTGACAATCCAGAAGATATACTGAGTTTACTTTGTGGCTTCCAGTAGCCCTATTGCCTTTGTCCTTATGCCATTGTGGCCTAGTTTGGGAAATAGCTTATTGCTAACGATCTTATTCCATGCTTTGACACCTGTTGCCTTAGTAGCATATTCTCCCTGCAACTACTTCTAGACTCCCATTCTTATCTATACACAAACCTCCCTTCCCAGATAAACTCCTGTCATTCCACATAGCAATCCCTCCCCCCACCCCCCAAGACTTGAGATCCCATAATTCTGCTGAGGACAGAACACGAAACCTTTCTCATGTCCCTTGGCTACCTCCATCCCTCCACAGTGACTTGAACTGTTTCTGCCTGCAGGAGGATGGGCATCCTCATCCACTCTGGTTTGTCTACGTGTCTATTCCATCGTCAAGCATTTCTTTTTCCCTGCAAGCAACAAAAATGCCTCTTCCTCAGTGTTGCTCTTATTTCTAAACCCTCCAGGGAAGATGGCCTTCTTTTTGCCTTCTTTCATTATGTCCCCATGTAATTCTTGCCCTCCTCTGTAGTGATATTCATCTTGCTATCATTATGTAGCATATATTGCTGTCATTATGAAGAGTATATTGAAGTAGTTCCATATTCTTCCCGTTCTGCTTCTTTATTTCTCCTTATATGACCCAGTTCACTATCTTCTGATCTTCCAGAAGCTGAAGGAGCCCAGGAAATTCCTGAGTGTCTTCCATTGATCCATTCCATCGGAAATCTTTGCATGACTACAGAGGCAAGGAGAGGGCTACGGTGCACTTCTGCAAGGGCTGCTGTGCATTTCTGCAAGGATTCCCTTCCTAGCTTCACCATCATTTCTTGCTGCCTAGTCTTCCAGTCTTGTTTTCTATCTGTTGAAGTCCAGTCTCTTTGAAGGAAATCTGTTCAAAGAGCTACCTGTCCCACTCATCACAAGAGTTTTTGTGTTGTGTTGCTTGTTATGTGAGCTGATCTGGAAAGCTGGGGAGCCTGGGTACCCTGACAGATAAACCAGAAGCTGGCCTATAGGGTTGGGTTGGGTGTGTTAAGTGAGTCAAGATTTAAGGTAAGTCTTGCAAGTTTAGAGTCTTTTATTTAAAATTCTATCATTTAAATTTTTGATTATTTCATTTGTCATGAAATTTTGCATGTTAAATTTGTTTTTTTATAATATTGCATAAAAATATTACTTGGTATTGGTTACTGGCTTTTTGATACTCATTTGCATTTTGTGCTTGACTCTTCTTACCCTAGTCTGGGCCCTTGTCATGGGTCCGTTTCAAGGACAAGGCCAGTTTCAGGAGCTTGGGATCTAGGCAGTCACACAGGATCTTGAGTTTGGTTTAATGCTTCACTATCTTGAAATTCTTAGTAATGTTTGAACAAAGGGCCTTGCATTTTTGTTTTGCAGAGGGCCCCACAAATTATGTAGCTACTCCTGATCAGCAAAGTAAATTTAACATCAAATGGAATATCAAGCCCTGTGTTTTCTTTCTCTTCCAGGCTAATTGCAGTTGTAGCTCTCATTCTACAGCTTTCTTGATTCATTTGGTCATTCATTCCATTTAAACCAACTACAACGGGGCTCTGTCCTCACAGTGCTTCCTGGTAATTCCTTCTAGAAGAAACACTGTTGGGCCTTTTAGCTGCTTTGTGGAGAGAAAATGCACACTGCTTCTCTCTGGAACTATGTCTGGGGGACTGGCTTGGTTCTGTGATTCATCAGAAATAAGAAAAACAAACACTGTAAATGGAGAACTTGAAAAACAGGTGGGCACCATCTCCCCACCCAAGAGAATGGATTTAAAAAGAAATTTGTTTATGGGATGGGGTTTTAAAAGGCAACCTGGAGAATTTAGCAGAGATGTAAATAAACAACTCGTTCTTGGATTGCATTAGGCTACAGAATAAATATATTAACCAGCGTTAGTCAAAGTCTGCCTTGAATCTGACCTTGACAAGACCCAGTGGCTAGTGCTGTCACCACCCTCCCCCCAAACATCAGGCAGTTTTCTCTAAGGCAAGGCTACCTCAAAACAGGCATCCTGGCTGCCCTCCCACGAAGTGAAGGTAAGCAGAAGCCTATCACATTTCCTTGGAGCACTGCCTCCCTGACAGCCCCCTGGAAGGCCTGCAGGCAGTCAGCAGACACCAGCCTTGTTTTTATATGGTATAGTCATCTACAGATACAAACACACATCTATTACCCACCAGGGGCACTGAATTGCTGCGTTGGTTGCAAAGAGCCCAGGTCTATGGTCAGTTCCTATTATGTGCAGAAATAAGCTTATGTGTTGAACTGGGCCACCAAGGAACATGCAGGATCTGCAATCAGCCTAGAACTGGCAGAAAGCAAAGGATGTGCTCCAAGGCCCTTTTCCTAGGTTGCCAGCATCCCCAGTGGGGGACGGGGATTTTGGATTTTTCCTGTCCTCAAGTCTTCCTCTTTCTACATTTGCACCACATCCCACCCCCAACCTCCAATGGGAGAATTTATGAAGCATTTCCCCAGTATAACTGAAATTATTATTTCCCATATTTATTAATACCTTGCTTCATAGGCCATGCAAAAAACACAGCCTACACCAAAGCAATTAAAGTATTACTAAAAGGGGGTTAACTACAGCATATAATAGTACTTAGATGAAATTTTAAGAATTAAAAAAAAAACAAAAACTTCCCTTCTCCATCTGTGGCAGACTAACCCGGTGGTATTCTTTTTAAAAAAGACAATCATTCTTGTCACTGAGGCCTGTCACTGCCTCCTCACCTCTCCAGCCTTCTGCACTCCCCAGTGCGACCAGGAAGGCCTTCATCCTCACTACCTGGTTCTTCCTCTCTGTGACTTTTGCTCAATTCTCCCACATATCAATGCTGACTCAGACACAGGTATTTTCAATAACTCAGAGTTACAGGCTGAACTAAAGCCAATCACTGACTTAAGAAGCAACCACTGCCCTAGGCCTCACTGGTGGTGTAGAGTTAACCATTGGCATTTATTTGGAGAATACACTGGCTTTGATGTGGAATCAAACATCCCCAGCTTTGTGGAAGAAGCCACTGAGGAGGCCACAGCAAGTGTCAATGGTGAGTATTTGGAAGAGCCCACTGCTAGAGCACCAGATAAACCCAGCATGTCCAGGGAACGCAATGAGTTAATCTCAGCACTTGTTAAAATGAAGCAGATTCTCCATTGGCTGTGACCTTTATTACACTAACCACATACAACTTCCTAAGACGATTCTGAGCTTCTGTGCAAACCTAGTGTAAAAGTTTGAATAATTCAGAAAACTACATAGAATGTGCCTGGTTGAGGATAAACACAGTGGAGAGAACTATCCACAGACAGAAGGTACACTTCCTAACCATGTACTGTTTAATATGAGGTCAATAAATGTTCATGTGAAATGAAAAAAATCATTCTTAATTTTCTGAAAATTGGTGCTAAATCATACACAAGCTACTATGTATGGGGATAAGCACCATTCTTCTATAATAAAAGAAATATAATTCTTTTTTTGTCAGGGTTGGGAGGGGAGGAATTTTTTTAAATGAAATTCTTCTTTGAGGAAATCACCATGCTAGATGCTTTATAAATGTCATATTATGTAAGCCTCACAAAAATTCTATACCATGGACATTACAATTCTTACTTTATACATGGAAAACCTGAATCTTAGAATAGTTAAACTTCACGTGTGGCAAGTGAACTTAACACACACACAGGTCTGTAGATGTTTAAGTCTGTGTTCATTCTCTTGTGTTATGATCCTTTTTTTTTGTCTGTTTGGCTTTAGATTGTTATGGGTGGAAAGGGGAAGGACCCTTTATAGTCTCACCTTTTTATTCTCCAGCAAGGACCCTGAAATGTTTGGTGCAAGGGAGCTACTCTGTCCTCATCTGAAACCTTTAGGTTATATAAAACCGTCAAGGGAATCCACCTAGCAGTTATAGGCATTTCAAGTAAAGCAGCCCTTCTTTAGAAGCATATGTAATAATGGTCGTTAACCTTCCCTGAGCATTTATGATATGGATACACCAGGAACTATTCTAGACTTTTTCTGTATTTCTGTATTTACTTTGAGGTAATGCCTGTACTGTTATTCTCCCTGATTTTATATGCAAACGAGGAACCCTGTTTGGAGGTGAGGGGCAGAGCCAGGCTGAAAGGGACCAGCCCACTCCCAAGCCTGGGGCTCAGAACCATGAAGCACTGCTAGCTCTGAGAGTCTGCTTCAGGGGGCAGGCTTGAAGGATACCTGATCTCTCCCAAACCAGAAGAAGTAACAACAAAGGTCCATGAGACCATGGTCACTTTAAAAACAGCAGCAACTACCAAACAAAAAAACTAACTGAATGACTGAGATCTTCCTGGGACAAGGTGAAGAAACAGTATTGCTTCATTCAAACAAGATACTGGTGAGGAAATATACTGGTTTTGAGAATGGGCAGAAAGGGTATATCCATCTGAGAAATATCTATGCTGCTGTATTTAGGAAAAGAGTTTGAAAGGTATCAAAGAAAGTATTTGAAAGTTGGTGGTTTCAGGGCTCCACTGTAACACCATTGTAAGTCATTTCATGATAAACATTGTTATTGTCCATAAAACATTATATCTCTGATTGCTTCTTAGAACTTAACCTTAAAAAGTGGAAATACTGGGGGATATGTTCAACTGAATTTAAATTTACTTTTTTATAAAGGACAAGCATTTCTTATCTAATTGCAGCTGAATTGCCATCTGCCCAGCCCAATATAGGAAAATAGTGGAAAGTGTGAGCTCAGAAATCAGATTGCCTGGGTCTGAACTCTCGCTCTGCCATTTGCTAAGCTACATGGCATGCTTCCTCCAGTGAGGACATGGGGATACTACGGAGATGTTTATTTTGAAGGTTAAATTGTGACCGTATTTGGTACGTATTCGGCACAATGCCAAAGTAAGCATCCAGTAAGTGTCAGATATTATTGTTCTTATTGCTGTTGTTTTTGATATAATTAATTAATTTGGAAATAATAGATAATGTAGTTCCTCAGCCCTATTATCACTTGTCTGCAGTGGATGAAAGAGGATTAGAGCTGGCTAATTCTTTTTATTTAGTTAATGAGAAGAGGTGGCAGATTCTATTCAATAGAAATACCAGAACTAAGGGGGAGAGCATTGTTTAATATACATTGTAGGAACCTTCATTGATGACTTTTGAAAATTACAAACCAAATGGTCACATCCAACATTTCAAACTACCTGATTTGGTTTAAGGGGGAATTTTGTACTGAAAAGCTGGTGAAATGTTACAGAGTAATGTTAATGGTGTTCCCTGTTTATTTCTTAGACTTAGGTCTTCTACTTCCCTTTAAGAAAGCAAAAATTGTGCCTTGCTTGCATGTTTATTTCAGCCCACTGAGGCATGACTCAGATGGAGCTACCAGGCTGGATTTTAAGAGGATTAAGTTAAAATGTCTGAAGCAAACAAAACAGGGTAGGTCTGGGGACACAGGATGTTAGTGATGACAGTGCTGTTCTCCCAGGCTTTTAGATTGTGTAGCAAAGCAGACAAATGGCAGGATGTCAGGCACCTGAAATTCCAGCATAGTCTTCCCCATATTTGACTCCAGCATGTAGTGATAGGCTCCAACACTGGTGCTGGGGTCATCCGCGTCATCCAAAGTGCCCTTGGAAGGAAGCAGAGAAGGAAGATATTACAGATCCTCCCTCTTCTTCTTTGGGTGATCACAGATTAAAACTGTGACCCACGGTGACCTTTCTGTTGTCCTAACCCTTCAGGTGTGCTTTCTACCACCAAGTCTCCTCTTGAATTGAGATAAAATCCTTAATCTCACCATTTTACAATCAAAAGAATTTTACAATTGAGTTGAATCTGGCTTCTGAATGGAATGTTAACTGGTTATATATAGTCACTAAAGAATAATTATCCCACCCTGGCTGGTGTGGCTCAGTGGATTGTAAACCAGCCTACAAATGCCTGGGTTGTGGGCCAGGTTCCCCATTGGAGGCGTGCGAGAAGCAACAATACATTGATGTTTCTCTCTCTTTCTCCCTTCTTTTTTCCTCTCTAAAAATAAATAAATAAAACCTTTTAAAAAAAAGAAGAAGTATCCCAAAGCAAAATTCCTGTATCCTTGCACAAGGTTTTCATTGATGGTGGCATTAATGTTCACGTGGTTGCCCTCGGTGGGTCACCTTCATGTGTTAAGTAAAATCCTGAAATGATGACTTTGCTCTGATTCCAATGATAACCAGGTAATATTATGTAACTGACAGAGAAGGAACCCTCCAGTTCTATGGACCATTCATCTTTTACTGCCATAATTCTTAATGGCAGCTTTTTATAATAAGCTGGTGTTTGGCCTGGAGACATGGGTCTGGGTTCACATTTTTTCAATTCTGGATCACTTCATCTTTAGCAAACAAGGTGGGTAGGTGATGACTAGAAATGAAATTCTCCTTCAGTTTGCTTGTGGGTGGTAGGGGGTAGCAATAAAAGAGCTAACATCAGTTCTGGGCCTGCTCTTCAATATCCCAGGGTCTTGCGTTCCTGGGAAGGTGGGCAATGGCTTTGTGAGACTGAACATGTGACTGCCAGCATCAGATAGCAGCAGATTTATAGCTTTTGAATGCAATAACATTAACAAACTGCTGATGAAATATTTATGTTGGCTTTTTAAATATCCCAGAGGAAATCCATCCAGAAGTCTGCAAACCTTATATATTCTCTTTCCTTCGAAATTTCCATGAAAAAAATGATAAATTACCTTTATACGGGTGGCCCCTCCCTGCTCCTGAGTAAATTCCACACACAGAAATCAGGCATCATTTTCCTAACTTCTCTTCCTCAAAGGCACATGGAATTTACAGGGCAGCAAAACAAAGGCTGCCTTTCATCCTAGGAGCAGATACAGAACAGAGCTCCTGAGGTCTTCAAGCCAGGTCAGCCACGCTCTGCCCCTTTCCTTATCACTCCTCTGTGTGATAGGTGCATTTATGAGGGGAAAGGGGACAAAAAAGCTAACTGCTAGTGTGCTAATGTCTCCTCATTATCAACAGCTTCTTCAGAATAACTGAACCTTTGTGGTCAGATTAAGGGAATCAGAGAATGATAGTCTTAGATGGGGCACATCTACGCTACAGACAACCAGGAGTTGACCTATCTCTTTGGTAATGCCCAGTCCCAGCCTTTGGATGACATATGGGAAGAGATGCCTGCCGCAGTGAGGGTCAAGGGTTCCCCCATGGTTTAGAGTTTGGAGCTAACGAGGGTGGGGCAAATCATGTACTTCTGGATTGTTGAGAAAGCATCCTACTTAAATTTCGAAGGCAAAGTTTTTTGCTCTTAGAGCACTTTGCATTCAGTTACATCCATTTACAAAAAGGTATAAAGCCCTCCGAAAGAAGTAATTGATTAAGCTTGATAATTCCAATAGTTCACAAATACTGGGCATACAGCTTACTAATATCTAAGCAGTTAGCATTTCCATAAAAATACAGAGGAATTGGCACTTTTAATAAGCACTTCAGATCATTTGTAAGATTAGTTAAATTTAGCGGGGAAATGAGCTAGTTTATCTCCAGATTAAAGCAATATTCAATTACATGAGGTCTTAAACCCTGAAATAAATCAATGCCCCTCAAATAGCAAACATTCCAATAAACAAATCAAGGTGGATCAAATTATCTACCTTGATTGAAAGCTTGGTTAATTGTGATCCAGGGAGGCTAAAGAATATTACTGAGATGAAGAATATGAGCGCCAGCTCTAATTTTGTGCTTTCCAATCAAATTTTCTTTCTTTCTTTCTTTTTTGCTGGAAATTAATTATTTAATGGGTAAAAATGAAATCCGCACCATTCTTAAAGAATGTGCTCACTTGAGCATCTCCTATGATCCAAATGCCTCAGGATTCCCAGGGCAGCCAGCTCCCCTTCCCTGGTGGGTACTCACACTGGTGGAGGCCACTGCCTCCTGCACACTCTCCATAATGAATTCCTTGGTGATCCTTCGGGAGGGCAGCTCGTTGAAGAGGGAGTTGATTAGGGCCACTTTAGCCGCATCCCGTCTGGCCTCAGCCCTACTCAGGCAGCACTAGAGAAGGGAAGGAGAAGAAGGTTCATGGAAAGATTTAGCATATCACCACGTTGTCCCTACCTCAGTGGGTCTCTAGACATTTCTATTTGTACATTTACTGTCTGTTCCTATTCTTTCATGGTCCTTGCTAATGCTCTGAAGATCATACAGATTTTCTTTCAGCCCCAGATCTCATGCAAGGGTCTGCTGTGGGGCTTCGAATGCTTTTTGTCTCATTTCATAGTCATTGAATGGCTATTATGCAGCAGAAGCTTTGGGTGCTCTGTTGATAAATAATCATAAAAGTAATAATGGCTACTATTGTGTGCCAGTGGATTACATTCATTTTCAGGGGCTCCCTCAAATCTTTTTAATTTTTTTCAGAGAAAAAAAGTAAGGAAAGAAGGAAAGTGGAAAATACTTTTACAGGCACTGGAGTCAAGCTACTTGGCTTCCAGTCCAGTGCTGGCACTTGCTGGCTGAAAGGCCTCAGGCAAGTTAGTCTTTCCGTGACTCAGTTTCCTCCTCTGTAAAAGGAGGTGATGGTAGTCCCTATGCAATAGGTTAGAGGATAGCTTCAATTTGTTAATACGGGTAGAGCCGTGAGAATGCCTTCCACATGGTAATGCTCTGTGAGAACTTTCCAGTCTTATACTTTGTTTTACCTCCAGGTGAGGACAAGCAGGCTGCTGTCAAAATCTATTCTTTTTGCTTTTTCAGCATTTAGCTTCCACCTCCTTCTAGTAACAGTGCCCTAATTTTTTGAGGACCACTTTTCCACCATGGTTTCAGCCCACAGAGTTTGGATGGGACATGCTCCATTAGGCTTCCTGAAGTTAGCAGACATAGGCAGTGAATAATCAGTAACTCATAAAGAAAATTAACTTCTCCCAGATGTAATATTGTTCTCCTTCCCAGTCTGGCTTTTCTGTGGCTCAATCGAGTCTGTTCAATGCATCCTAATTCTTTTATCTCAAATTCTTAAAATATTACTGATTTTAGGGAGGGAGGGAAGGGGAGAGAAAGAAACATTAATTTGTTGTTTCACTTATATATGTATTTGTTGGTTTATTGTTATATGTGCCCTGACTGGGGATCAAACCCACAACCCTGGTGAATTGGAATGACACCAACCAATTGAGGTACCTGGCCTGGGCTGTATCGTGATTCTTTTTAGTTCTCTCTGTCGCTGTATTTTTCCATTTCAAGTCTTATTCCAGTTATGGCTTGGAGTGGACCCTGGAAGTTCATATAGAAGGATGGTGCCCTACGAGAACTGCACTATCCCCAGAGCCCACTCCTGTCAGTGGTCCCTGAAGAATGGTGGCCTCTCTCCCACAGCTTCTGTGAACTGTCCAGGGTCCTAGACTCTACTCCAAGGCTCCTAGACGTAAACAAGCCAGGAAGAGAACCCTGGGCCCAGGTCCTGGTCCACAGAGGGGCCAGGCACCCTTGACTCTGCTACTTAGTGACTGTGAGGCCTGGGATGCCTGACCTTTGGGGCATATTTCCTCCCTGGATAAATGGGGGGAGGGGGGCTAGCCTCTCTGATTCGGAAGCCTCCTGTTACTTAAAATGCATGATTTTCAGTCAGTAGTGTTTGGGGCTGCTATCAAAGAACAGGGAAAGTACCAAAGATCCCACTTCATTTTGCAGTTTTGCAACTGCAGCAGCTTGGTGGCACCACTGGGAAAAAAGCCAACCCCTATAGTTTGCTTTCAGCACATGTCCGCCTCTGCCTTATCTGCCAAACCCCAGCCATTCTGCACTGACAGGGGTGCTCCAGACTCACAGTACCCTGTTTTCCAGAGGCAGCCTCTCCTCTCCATCTTCACAAACCCAATATGAGTCTCCTAAGGTCAGGCCCCAGCCATTCTGATTTCCCCACTAAGGCCTTCTTCCTAGAATAGTTGTGACTACTATTGTAATGACCTTGTACTTGACTGCAGATTACTTCTTCCTGCCCCTCTCCCAGCCTCCAGGCCTGGAAGAGCCCTTCAATTGTTCTTGAGCATCTCCCAGGGTGCCCGCACCCAGGGCCAGTGCTAGCAAGGACACACACTGGTCAGTGTGCAGCTGACGTAATGACAAGACTTATGAAATGGTAGGAATGTGACATCAAGGAAGATGGGGAAAAATTGTGTTAGTACCCTAACAACACAGAACAATTCATCAAAAAAGAAAAAGAGAAAGAACTCATGGATGCAGACAACAGTGTGGTGATTGCAGGCCAGACGTGAGTGGGTGGAGGTAGAAGACAGTGTGGACGGATGAATGATAACGGAAAAAATACCAGAAATAGTAACCGCACCCCCAAAGAAATCGGCTACTGTAGCTTACAACACAAAGAGATTTCTAACATTTCCTTTAAATAAAGAATTGAGCTAAAGATCTAAAATGTATGTGAAAAGCAGTTTGGGATTTTTCTATTAGTATGGAATGAAGGCAAGAAGGCTTTGGGGTAGCTTCAGGCAGCAGGCAAAAACATTCAAGGTTTAGAGCTCTCCAAGGTTGAGGCCCCTTGTGTTAGACTGTGGAGCCTGGGGAGTGGTGCCTGGGCAGATAGGTTGTCTTTGCTTTATGGACCAGGCTGGGAAACTGCAGGACACTGACTTCTGAGTCAGCAGGGTTTCATTGACACTTGGGTGCCACCTCTTTTAGAAAGCCTTCCCCGGTCACCCCCAAGGTCAGCTGGGATGGCCACCGTCCATGAGAGGCATTCGCCACACTGTCACATAATGTGCTGCTGGTGCTCTACCCCCAGAACCCAGGCTGTGAGCAACCTGGTGGCAGAGTCTGTGACTTGAGCATGTTTGTGTTTCTGCACCTGCAATGTACGATATTGAATGGATAACTAAATGTGGTGTAGGAAATTCAAACATAAATCACTAATGCACCTGATAAAATGCTCAAGCAATCCTTAAAGAATTAAAGATATATGTATTTACTATTTTAAAGAAGTCTTTTTAAATATACCCTGTATAGTATGCATAACCCAGTAGAATGTCAGAGTATAACTGGATATTAAGTTCAGACACCCTAAATGACCATTTTTTCCCCAAGTCAAGGATAGGCTTATTATTTCTTGGAGAATCAGTTCCTCATTAAAAAGCAAACAAAGGTTTTGCAACTATCACTTGACATCTATAGGAGCAGCTCATTTTAATAGGAATTTGCTTTGCAAAATGTATAATAAAGCTATTGGGGTTTTAGAATTGAGAGAATCTGGGCACTCTTTAGAATGTTTATATAACTTTCTATCTAAATAATAGCAATTTACACCATCGTTCATAGAGGGCGGCCTAGTAAACCCTGTTTAGATAAAAGAAGCTATCTATTTTAAGTAAGACCAGCTAAGCTTAGATCAAAGGCACCACATACAGTTATAAGCAAATGGCACTGCTTCAGAGATCAAAGTGCTGCCAGGCTAAGGGAACAGAAAGCATGAGAAAGAACTGTGGAGACCTAACCAATACCAATATCAAGATTTTAAAGCAGACACATGTCTTTACTTATTTTATTGTTGCAATGTACAGAATCTCTGGTTAAAATGGGGGGTGGGGGTGGGAGAAAGTGTACCAATTAATAAGTACATAAAATAAATTCTGAGCCATCAAAGGACTTTTCTTACTATTGTTCTTTGCATTTCTGAAAGACAAGTACTTCAAAATGTTTATAATGTTAACCAGCTGCCTTCTCCTACATTGTGAAGCTACAAGTCCAAGCCAGTAAAAAAGGTGCATATTTTTCTTGAGGGATCTTTAATGGGAACTCTCAACCCATAAGGACCTGTGCCTGGGCAAGAAGTTTAGCCAAAAGCAATCTGCTTGGCAAATCTATGTCAGAGCATGGCTTCTGCTATAAGAACAGGTGCTGCTAGAGTTACCATCAAACAGTGGGAAATGCTGCAAGAAAATAAAATATAATAAGTGACGGAAAGTTTTATTGATGTGTCCAAACTGGTCATCAAAGACATCAGTTGGAGAGCAAGTGAAATGCGAGGTTATTTCAAAGCAACTTCCTGCTAGTATTAGACTTCCCAGATTGTATGGTTTATTCTTGCTGTTTTTCAGCCAGACCCCTATCATAAATACAGATTTGTAAACCGTGCCTTATCTGCTAACCATTCTTACTTGTTAATAGAAAGAGACACTAAGTGTCCTTTGCACTTTGTGAAAGTGCAGAGCTGGAATATTTAATAGCGAAGGTTCTGCTGAAGTCAGAGGAGGATTTCTGAGGCATGTGCAACCACATGCTTTTCAAGTGGCTGGCAGACCCCACTCAGGCATTTATCTTGATGCTCAGATGCCTTTCATTTGCTGGTAGATTATAAACCACTATAATTATTTCAAAGCCTCCTGGCTCTAATCTAAAATTAAAGCATAAAAAAAAAAAGAAAAAGAAAAAGAAAGAAAGAAAAAGTTAAAAAAGGGCATCTGTGGCATTGTTCAGGAAAACTATAGGCAGTGGTAGCCACCCCCTGAGAAAGCCCCCTGATCTCTGCCTCCGGTACTCACACCCCTGTGCAGTCCCTTCTGCACTGTACCAGGCTGATCTGCATAACCAGTAGAATGTGGCAGAAGGTACCGTATGTCACTTCTCATGTTAAGTTATAAAGACACCGTGGCTTCTTTCTTGGTCACACTTGCTTTCTGTCTTGGATCACTTGCTCTAGGAAGAGTCAGCTTCCATGCTGTGGCACAGCGACTGCAATGGTAAGGGACCAACGCCTCCTGCCAATAGGCATCTGAGGGAGATGGGAAACTGATCCTCCAGACCCGATCGAGCCTTCAGATGATCGCCACTCTAGGATATCCTGAGCCAGAACTACCCAACTAAGCTGCATCCAGATCCCTGAGCCTCACAAACGCAAACAGTGGGTGTTCCCCAGCCAGAGATAACTAATACAGAGGCTGTGCTCGCATCCCCTAAGTAGACTTCTCTCAGCCCACTCTGGATGAAGAGTGGCTTCATCTTCATTGCTGAGCTAAGCCCTGTATGGTTATTGTCACATTTCATTATTATGTACTATAATCCAGTGAGGTTGGCTTTGTTGTTATCCTCACTCTGTACATGAGAAAACAGTGATTTCATTTCCCAAGGTCATGCAACTTAAAAAGTGACCAAAGCAAGATTCAATTCCAGGACTGTCTGACTTGAGAGTGCACAGATTTTCAAACGCTACAGTGTTTTCTGCTTGTCACTGAAATGGTCACACACCCTGGAATAGAGAGGATATATAATTTAGCTAAAGCTTCACAGCATTCCCCAAATCAGCATAGTACTTTAGCTAAGACTCCAAGTTTGGTATTCCATGGTTCATTTGGACATAAGTCTCCAAGAGCTTCTCTTCTACCTGGCATAGAACTCAGCTTCATTTAGAAGAAACTGTGCTCAAGGAGGAGGGGAATGTGCTGACAATTATCACAATCCTCTTTCCTCCTAATGTGCATTGATGCTTTCCTCTGCATAGACTTAGAAAACAACAACAACAAAACAAAAACAAGCAAACAAATAAGCAAACAAAAAAAAGAAAGAGAAAGGCCAGCTATGGCTAGGTCAGAAGATCAAACGTATGCAGTTTCTTGTTCTGTCTGGAGTGATCCCCAGAATTGCTCACAGAACTCAGAACAACTTATTTGCTACACCACTGATGTATTATAACAGTACTTCCTCAGGAAGAGTTTTGCAGGACAAGGTATGAGGGAAAGGGCTCAGAGCGTCTGTGCCCTCTCTAGGCACGTCACTCTCCTGGCACTATCAGATATACACCAATCTAGAAGCTCTGCAAATCCTGCCATTTCAGATTTTTCTGGAGCCTTCATAGTGTAGGCATAATTCAATCTTTGGCCATTGGTGATTAAGTCAAACTTCAGCCCCTTTCCTCTTCTAGGAGGTCGGGTATGGGTGGGGGTGGAGTGGGGGAGCAGGTTGAAAGTTCCAACCGTCTAGTCACAGGGCTGGTTCCCCTAGCCACCAGTCCTCATCTTTAGGGGCTTTCCAAAAGTCACCTATTTACATAAACGCAAGTGTGGTAGAAAGGGATTTTGTTATGACTTAAAGAAAATATCTTTATCACTCTCTTCACTTAAGAAACTTCAAGGATTTAGAAGCTCTGTGCAAATTTCTCATTATGAATCGCTGTATCACAGTATTCATCTCATTATGAATCCGCTGTATCCATTTCTGCTAACATTAAAAATGCTAATTCCACACAAGAAAATTTCTCAAGGAAAGTGGTGTTTAAGCTAAAAAAAAAAAAAAAAAAAAATCCTTATAACCGTTCTAAAATTAGGCCCTTAGGAAGTATATAAATACTGCTGACTTAGCTAAGTGAGCTCTCAATTTTCTTTTTTTGTTCATCAGCTTTTACTTCTTCAGTGATAATTTTCTGAAATGTCACACCAGGCAACAACAACAAAATAACTAATCAACCAAGATTAATTTTGGGGCCAATATGCTGTCTCAAAATAGAATAGTGGCTAGTCAGTTTTTTAGTGTGTATAGAAGCTCTTAAGTTAATTGAAATAAAATTTCAGTAGTCATGTACATGCCATAAAAATAGAAATACCTAATAAGTCCCTGGCTGGCAGCACAGTGGATAAGGTGCCAACCTGTGAACCCAAAGGTTGCTGGTTCTATTCCCAGCCAGGGCATATAATCAGGTTGCAAGCCAGGTCTCCAGCCAGGTCTGTGCCTGGAGGCATGTGAAAGGCAACCATACATTGATGTTTCTCTCCTTCTTTGCCTCTCTCCCTTCCTCTCTCTCTCTCTGGAAATAATAAATAAAATCTTAAAAAGAAAGAAAGAAAGAAACACCTAGTAAGAAACTAGTTTTATTGTTAATTATTTCTTAAATACTTAAAAAAATTATTGACAAGTGGGATACTGTTCATAGGAAAACCTTATAGCCAGACCAATTTATACTCTGCACAATTACTTTCCTTATTTTATTAATCACTTTTCCTCTGCTTTGTGTTAGAAAATACGTGGGATACATGTGTAGAGTAGCTGTTTCTGGGCCCCAAGATTTTACTGCACACGCACCCCAGCTATAGTGCTTTCCTAATAGGAAGACATTGATATAATGACATCTCTCCATTTTAAACATACAGCAGACTTCTTAGAATTATTCATACTTGTATTTTAAAGATATCAAGAGATAAATAGGTTTGCAGATTCAAAACATATAAAACCAAATGAAGCACACCTTCCTCAGTGCCTACCAAGAGCACCAAGGAGTTGAAAAAGGGTCTATATGGAGTGAAATTTTTGAATATGAATGTATTGTAATAGCAATGTGACAGATTGTATCTACACGGGAACTCAAAGCGAAGATATCCTCCCTGGGTTCAGGGACAGTGTTATTTAGGCACCTCCACTCAACTCAGTAGCACATGGCACCTGACTTAAAGAAAATATCTTTATCACTCTCTTCACCCAGTGGGATCTCCTGAGCTTGACCTTTTCAGGTGGCAAAACCAAGTAAACTGACTGTGAGAGGTGAGAATTCTTCCCCAAATCCTTCAGGCTGTCAAGTCTGTCCTTCCTGTGGTTGGGAAAGTTTTGCTTTTGTGACTTGGAGTCCAAGTCTCAGCAAGTGACTTGACTTGCAGAATTTGTGTGTGTGGCCTGCCGGCTCTGGTCAGTGTTGCCAGCACCTTGGTTTCATCCTGACAGCAAGCCATCAGCACAAAGAAGGCCACAAAGCCAGGCCCTGCTGCTAATGGTCCCCCTTTCAGGTCTTTAAGACCTTGACTGCCCTGGTCTAAGCATGAACATTTACATGTGTTCCAATTTATCTAATTGTGGCTACATTAACATTTTTTTCCCCTTCCAGATGGTGATGTGAAAAAAGGGCAAGGGTTGAAACTCAGTCACCCAAGTTAATATCATGCCTCCTTCTCCATAGGTCAGGCTGGCTGCAATATGTTGGGAACAATTTGGAGCTCTGTGTGTGCTGGGAATGGGGGTCTTGGCTGGTTATGGGGGAGGGGATTGGTCTGAGAGTCCAATTTTCAGAGAAAATTCACCGGTTCCTGTCAAGTGAAAGAAACGTTTCATGCACATGGTGGGTCAGAATGTTATTTTTATAATATAAACCACCTGGCCTCCTCCTCATTTACCTCTGCCACAAATGCTATGCTGCACACATACCTAGACCAAGGTCCCTGGTAACTATTACAAAACCATGTAGTGTTTTGCTCCTTGAGGTTTTTTTCTTTTCCCTTTTTCCTTTTCTTCCTTTTCTTTTTTTTCAAGGTAAGGTGAAGACAAGATGAATTGATCAGGGCTCAAAGTTTTGGTTTATTTTTATAGTTGCTTTGATGTAAAGGGACTTGGCTCTGATTGCACTGAGAGGGAAGAAGGGGGGTTGGGGAGAAATAGAGTTGGCCTTCTTCACTCAGCCACTTGGGACCAGTGAGCATCTTCCTAAAACTTAGCAGCCAGGGGTTGGGAGACTCCTGTGGACCTAGACCCAAGTCTCTATTTACCATGGAGCACTTTCCCAATTGCTTCTTTCACTACACTCTGCTGTCCTCTTTGAGGGCCAAGCACCTTTATTCATTTTGTTTGATAAGAAAAGACACAGATTGATGCACTGGGGAATTAGTATAAGGTCTTTTTAAAACAATATGCACTCCCCATTTCATGAGCAAGGCATTGCAGTTTGATCCATTAGCTGATGTAGGACTTTCAAATGGAAAGGAATTATAACTAATCTTCCTATCTTTGGGTCTCAATAGTTACAAAACAGGATGCTTTCCTGTGGAGAGTTCTATCAAGAAATACCTCCTTCAGAAGTTGAGTTACATTGCCTAGCTTGTCATGCATCTGAGTCAAGTATCCATCCCTAGAGACAGAGGCAAAAGAGGTCACGGCTGATTTAAAATAGAAACACTGGACATTAAAATAGCATTAGTGAAGGGCAACAGTCTCAATTTTATGGCAGAAACTAACTCCCTATTTGGAGCATGGAATGTTAAGACCAGGCTTTATTTAATAATTGGTAAAAAGGGAGCATTACAATTCCATTAAGTCAAGTCTCCTGGGAAAAACTAAATTTTATAAACTTAGCTCATTGTGATTTAAACGTACTTTTACTCCCTGGACTTTGAGAAGAATCATTCAAGGCGTGAAATGATCAAATACGTGTTTTATCTCTGATAATACAGGTGAAGTGAGATCATTGTGTTAAGTAAAACTACACAATTAAACGCTCCTATCCGTTTAGCCAGGATTTGTCTTCAAAAAATAGTTTTTCTAGGTATTTTCATAGGCAAAGGCTTTCATTTGTAAACTAAGGAACAAAAAACAAGCTCTTTTAAAACAGAGCTTTGCAAGGACCTCCTACGAGTGTTCTGTGTCACATCCCTCAACTGTGCAGTCCTGTTATGCCACACCAACAAAAAAGTCCATCAACAGCTTGCCTATGGAAATATTACCTACCTCACTTCGTGTGGGGCCTGGCATTGTACAAATAGCCTAAGTATCTGACCCCAGTGTTTAACACCCGAACTTATTATTGCGAAGCAAATTTAACAACAAAATACTTGTGAAAAAGATACGGTACCCCAGCACATGTGCCCAATACATCAAATAAATAAAACTAGCATATCAATGTTTTAGCCAGGGGAGACATTCTTTGTCCAATCATAGCTCATACACACAACTAATTGCATGGTCTAGTGCTACACCCAAAGGAATTTCTGCTTTTTAGTCTAAATAAGAATAAAATTCATTAATCCAAATCACTCTAGCAGACTATGTGGAAGACCCTGCCACTGGCTTGAAAATAAAACTTGAGTCACAAGCCTTTTGATCAAAAGGTAAAATAAGATAAAACACTCAATGAAGTTTCCCTTGCGAATTTGGAAACAAAAATAGCTGCTGAAACAATGAGTGACTTCCCTTCTGAGTTGATCAGGAGGGGAGCCAGAGGTTGATCCGATGGCCCTTGTGTTGCTCATATTGTAAAAAATGGAAATTTCTGCCAGTTTTCATTGTCATGACATGTGGTTAGGGAAAGATTAACTGCCTAGACAAAAATGGTATAAAAAAAAAATCTGAAATGTATGAATTCCTCCTACTTAATGCCTCTAATATTAGAAAAAGCTTTCCTTTATAAAGAACACTATAAGTATCGATGTGTTTCAATATAACTTACTAGGAGAAAAATAATTTTTCATTACTAGGTCATTTGAGTTATTACTTAGAAATTTTTAAAAAATCTTATTTTCACTTCTTCTTTCCTCTACCATAGCAGTTTATAAAGGAATGGGTTCAAGACAGGATTGTGGCTACTTTCTTTCCCTCTGGTTATTTGCTTTTTGGAGGATTGTGTGTCAAAAACAACTAAAATTTCCTTAATTAGTCTTCTTGGACACAGCTCCCTAGTTACATCAGTAGGAGATTTCTTTGCCTAAAACCAGAAGTTTGTGTCCCTCAGAGCCTTTTCACCGCTTTCTTCCGATTACTAAGGAAGACTAATGCGCAGCTTGAATACCATTTTTTTAAAAAGGATGAATGACCATAATTTCTTACAGCTTTCATGAAACTAGAGGGATTAATCCTGCAATCCAGCCCCATACTCTATGTCAAGTATTTCCAATTACTTGGCACCATTGGAGGTGACGTCCTTGGCTCAGTAAGAAGGGCTACTGCTGGCATAATGGTTTCTCCATGTCTCAGCACATGGTCTTGGCATTAATAATCCATTGTGAAATGATTTGCAATGCACAGGGGTGACATTTGATTATGTGAAAGGCATTGCAGGAATGAGCATGTAGGCTCTCACAAGGCAACTGCTGGCAAAAACATGATGAAATGTTATACGGTGAAAATAGAATTTAAGATGGTTTCTGAACTGACCAAAAAAAAAAAAAAAAAAAAAAAATGCAAGGACATTGCTTTAGGGGAAATTTTCTTTCATTCTTTTTTTCCCTTCCTGGTGTTCCTTTCTCAAATCATAGTTTGGAGAGCCAAACGGGTTAAGGAACCAGATTTGGCAGCCAATCACCCAAACACATTTTTTAAACATAGTTGATTCAGGAAATTCTGGATCTTTTAAAGCAAGGATGTTAACAATCCTCCTGAGAACCTTAAAATATGATGATTTGAACATAAGGAAAAGGAGACCCTGAAATGACCAGAGAGATCACTGAGACTCCTCCATGCTTTCACTTTGCTTTCTATGTTGTAAAGACATAGAAAAGACAAAGGGATGTTGAATGTACTTCCTCAGGGAAGTCCTATCATTTTGGGTAGAAATTTATGAGACAATTGAGAAATTCATAATTCTCAAGGTAGCACAAACAAAAACACTATAATTTCTTAGACTTATATCCTCTGGGACCAGTCACTGATCTGTCAAATGCATTATATGCTAGATAGATTATAATTTGTGTACTTACTACATACAAACAAATTGAATGCATACCTGGGTGTGAGTATGGCCAAATCTTTGTTATTCATGGATATGGTATAGAATAGAATGAAAGTGACTAATGCATAAATTAAATGCAGAGAGAATTAGAAGGTTTTTAAAATCAGTACTTCCAAAGTAGTCCACTTCCAAAAGTATAGCCACAGATAGGAGCATAATAATATGAGCTGGTTTTAATGTTACTGACTTTTTCTTCTCAGCCCACTGTCTTGCAGAGTTATGTTAAATATTATAGTTCATATACTATACTGCATATAATAGTATATGCTATTTTCTATATCAATCAATAGTGATGATACACAAAAATGGACAAATATGGACAAACCTTATCAATTCTTGGGGTTTGTCATTCATTCACTTAGCTAATCGTTCAACAAAATTTATTAGGCACTTTCTACATACAAAGCACAGTGCTTAGAGTCATAAGAATATAAGAATGCAGACCCTGTCCCTAAAGCACTTGTGTTTTTTCTGCAGAGACAGAACATGTCCATAAGAAGCTGTAGCTAAGGTCAGGTAAAAGAAGAAAAAAACATAAACTATTAGAAGAGAAATTGAGATAAGTGCTTTGGGAAATCAGAAGAAGCAGAGAAACCTAGCAAGGGAGTTCAGGGGAAATTCATGGAGAATGTGACATTTGACTGGAGTCCTGGGAGACGTGACAAGAAGTTGGCGACAGCACTGCATGAGTACATTACAGAGGCTAGAAGAGGTCAAGGCAAGAATGAGGAAAAGGCTGAATCACTGAGTGTCAGGAGAGGAATCTGGGGAGCTACAGCTGGAAAGAAATGTTAGGGCCAATTGTTGAGTCTTTATTGATAGAATAAGAAATTCAGACTATAACAACAAGGTAATTGGGAGCAATTGAGGCCTTTTATTAAAAAATTACTTTTTATTTTGAAATAAATTTCAATTTAGAAGAGCTTCAAAGATAATACAGAGTTACCAGGAAATAATATCATCTAAGTTTTCATGTTTTAAAAAATACAAGTATAATCATTTATGTAGTATTCTAATAGTAGGTTCCTATAATTTCATCCTCTTTCTCATGCTTAGTGTAGTGTAGGTGTTGGAGTTTAAAAAACATGTTTTAATATTTTATTTATTATTTTTAGAGAGAGGGGTAGGGAGAGAGGCAGAGAGAGAGAGACACACACACACACACACACATATCAGTGTATGGTTGCCTTTCACCTGCTTCCAGCTGGGGACCTGGCTTGCAACCTGGTTATGTGCCCTGGCTGGGAATCGAACCAGCAACCTTTGGGTTCGCAGGCTGGTGCCTTATCCACTGTGCCACCAGCCAGGACAGGTGTTGTTGTTGTTTTTTTCTTACTCAGAAATGCTGAAGATTTGTCTTTCTTATTTATCTTTTTGAATAAAAATGTTTGGTTTTTTTGACCTGGTTTGTCAGTTTTTGCCCTATTTCATCAACTCCCCTAAAACTGTCTTTTGCCTATATATTCAATCTATGTTCTAAAAGCAAATAAACAATGAGATCAATGTATGAATGCTGTGTCAAAAAAGTCCCTTGATCCATCTTTTAAGCAGAATGCTGTCCCTAAGTCCCACACAGCCATGGAGCTGAGGGATTCTTCTGTAATGATCCTGCTTGGAATTTGGTGGGCCATTTGAGTATAAAAACTTGTGCTTGTCTTTAACCCAAAGAAAATTGCTTCCGTTATTTATGTCCTTTGTCTCTTTCTAGAACAGTTATTAAATTAATGTTTACCTCTAAGATTTATCCCCATGTCTTCTGTACTGTTGTTTTCTACCTCTGTCTTATGCTAAGTGATAGGAGACTTCCTTTAACATTTATTTTTTACTTTGTTATCTTTACTAATTTTTAAAAGGATTTCATTTATGTATTTGTTTATTTATTTGAGAGAAGGGAAAGGAGAAAGAGAAGGAGGGAAACATCAATGTGAGAGAGAAACATTGATGATGGGCTATATTTTGCAGGATCCATGATCAGGAACTGAACCTGCAATGCAGGTAAGTGCCCTGACCAGGAATTGAACTGGCAACCTTTTGCTTTGCGGGACAATGGATGCCCACACTGGTCAGGGCTCATTTACTAATTTGGCTGTGACATATATTCACTTGTCTATTTACTGCTCATTTATTTATTTATCTAATTTGCAACCCACATTTTAAATTTCCTGTTCCCTGTTTATTCTGTTTCTCTTAGGTAGTTTAGTGATACATGTCCTTTCACTAGTTTTTTTTTTTTTTTTTTTTTTTGAGGATACTCATTGTAACACTCTCTTATGTCTTTTGCTACTTGAATTATTTCTGTTCTTGTGTTTGTTTGCCTTGAACTTTCCTCTTTTGCTTTTCGATTTTCTGAAATGTTTGGCAATCTTTAGTCCATGGACATCCACAGACAAAGACATAGACTTGTTAGGTGGCTGTCAAGTCCTTGCTCTGAGTAGGTATGTTTCCCAAGAGGTCTCCCCTGACAGGTGTGATGGGAGCTCTGTATGAGTCTTCATTCACCGGAAGAGTATCTGATGCTGCTACTGCAGGCTCAGGTGGATTAGGGAATCCCTTCCTCAGCGCTGCCTTCCTTCCCGGACCATCATTTTTATGCAAGTATCTAGGGTTATATCAGGCTCTGTTCTGAGGCTTCTAAACCCATTTTCAAGTCCTCCTCATCTGGCAATTCACTTTCATTACTCAGAGGTCAAGGTTCGCTGGTGATCACTGCTCAATGTGGGAGGACTGCACTGACTGCTGGGTCAGAAGTTGTTTTTTTTTTTTCAAGATTTTATTTCATTATTTTTAGAGAGAGGGGAAGAGAGAGAGGCAGAGAGGGAGAGAGACATCAACGTATGGTTGCGTTTCACCTGCCTCTAGCCACAGACCTGACTAAAGACCTGCTTTGCAACCTGGTTATGTGCCCTGGCTGGGGAATCGAACCTGTGACCTTTGGGTTCGCAGGCTGGCACCTTATCCACTGTGCTACCAGCCAGGGCCGGGTCAGAAGTTTTGAAAGCAGTGTTTAAATTATCCTTAAAATTATGCCATGCTACTGCCCAAGTAATTTTTCTGAAACACATTGGAATAGACCACTCTCCTGCTCAGAATTCTTCAGGGGTACTGATTTTATATAGAATAAAACCTGTTGTCTCTTGCAAAGCATGAAGGTTCCTAGGTTTAATGTGAGTGCCTGACCATCATCTCCCACTACTTTTCTGCCTCACACACATGTAGGCTCCCCAAATTCTGAAATTGCTGTGGTTTTCTCTTCTCCCTGCCTTGGCACATACTGTTCTTTATGCTGAGAATGTCACTCCTGCCTTATCAACTGGCAAAGACACCCCCAACTGTACATGTCACCTTGTGAATCTTTCTAGGCTGACATAGGTCGGTGGGTCCACTTATTAAACTATATCCTCCACTCACTTCACAAAATATTTGAAATATAACACAACAAATACATTGGTAATAGGATAAATGTTTGTTACACACACTGGATAGCCAGATGCTGATGGTTAATGTAGGCCAATATTTTTGTGTGAGATGTACAATAGAAATGAATCATCACCCATCATAAACATAATAAAGATTTAACAAAGTGGAAGTCTTCATAATAATTATTGAAACAATGGTTAGAATACCTACTGTGTACCATATAAACACATTGCATGTTTATCTCATGACTTTTTAAAAAAAGATTTTATTTATTCATTTTTTAGAGAGAAGAGAAGGGAGGGAGAAAGAGAGGGTGAGAAACATCAATGTGTGCTTGTCTCTGGCCCGCAACCCAGGCATGGGCTCTGACCGGGAATCAAACCTCGACCCCTTGGTTCACAGGCTAGTGCTCAGTCCACTGAGCCACACTGGCCAGGGCTATCTCATGACTCTTGACCAACCTTGTGGGTATCATCCCTCATCTCAAAGTAGAGGAGATCAAGAAGTTTAGTCAATTTCCCAAGGGTAAACAGTTACTCAGAGGCAGAAATTGGGCTTAACACAAGTGCCTGAACTCAGCCTTGTACATCTTAACCTTCACTGTTGGTTCATGCTTTGGTGTGTATTAGATTGATTAGTCCTTGGTCACCAAATTCATGGCAATGGAAACTTTCTACTGTTGGAAGGACTGGGCATGATGGAAGGACTTTGCCAAAGTTCCTTTGTTCTTTAAGGTATATTCCAAAATATTCTGAGACAAAAGGCAGCAACTATCAGGCAAATAAAATGCTAGAAAATTCATTCTCCATAAAGAATGATCAGAAATACCCCAATATAAAATAGAATACTTCTATTTTAAAAAATTGAAATATCATGACCAATAGGTAATGGAATATGACACAACTTTTTTCATGCAACCCAGAGAACTTAGAACGTTACCATTTTGGAAAAGGGTTTATTCTATTCTAACCCACGTAACGTTCACTGACCAATTTGTGGTTGCATCTTACCTGAAAGTTGCCAAAACAGCTCCCCCCTGGAAGGGTCACGTAACTCACAAAGGGCGGTCCAGGAGATGGAAGCGACTCATATACTACCACACCTTCACTTGGGAATGCAACCCTCTTTTGCTGCTTGCTTTCCCAGAATTCCTGTAACATCGACACAACATTCACTGAAAAAGATAAGAACATAATCTGTTACTAAGGATGGACATACTCTGGCAAAACAAAATTTGATTTGAGGGATGCTTCCTCTTTACACACTCCTTCTTGGCCATCCATCCTAATAGTATTTGATTTGAAGCAAATGCTATTTAACACAAATGTGTTTATTCCTTCATGAGCATAACTCAGGTGGTTTGGTAACATTGCCATATATTGTATTTACTAGATAAATTAATTTTTAATACCAAATTTAAAAATATCACTCTTTCTTCTTTGAAAATTTGCCTTAATTAACATTGTCCCCACCTATAATTATCCATGGCTCCCACTCCCATTTCTCATAGATTCTTAAACCTGCAAAGTGAAAGCCAAATTCAAAGACAAAGATGTGAACAATGTCATTTTAATTGGGACTCACCTATGATAAAGTTTAAGAGAAAAAAGGCACAAAGAAGAAAACTCTTTCATGCCTTTCTCTACCCCAGTCTTAAGAATGAAAGGCAAGAGTGTAATAAGCAGGAGGCTGGAAAAAGCCATAAGTGAAACTAACAACACAGACCTTGTTAAGGACCACGTCTGTCAGATGACTTCAGAAAACATAGTAATGGCTATGGCCATATGTTTTAGATTAAATGACCTGTGATAGCCTGCAGAATTTCCAGATCGAATTAGGTTGATTTGTTTATCCTGTACTGCAAATTGAATTGTGGAAATTAACAAGGATGATAGAATTGCAGAACTTACAGGTCATACAGGCAAAGCTCTGCCTAGTGCAGGAATTCCCAGATGCCCATCTGGCTTGTGCCTGCACACGTAGGGGAACCTGGTACTCGGCACATCTTGAGGCAGCCTATCTCAACTGCTAATGGTTCAGACTGTGAAACGGTCCTTTTTCGGAATAAGCCGAAATCTGCTTTCCTGCAAGGTTTATGCAAGTGGTCTACTTCTAATTTCTGGGGCCTCATAGCCACTTATCCCCCTACCCACATGAGAGCTATCACACAAACTGAAGGCAGCATAGGGCATCTGCCTGCCTGTCATTTATTTGCTTCCTCTCTCTCTTTATGGAAATAGCATAAAGGTTTTCCTTAAAGAACTACTTTTCCTTCAATCATATCTCTTCTCCAATGCCAAGGGTGGGAATTTGACCAAAGTCAAATCATCTAGAGCCAGTAAGTCCAGGAATTTAGTTGGAAATGTTAGAAGACTAGACTCTTCTTTGTCACTAGGATTGCTGGGGATGAGGAGGGCCGGAGGGGAGATAGGAGCTAAGTGCAGTGCTGCCCAAGCATAGGGGAAACATGCTGACAAGAAAGTCAGCATAGTGAGGGGTAGAACTAAGAGAAGAAAGCAAGATCAAGTTCTGATGGCAGAGTTTGATCTCCTGAACCCACACATCTGATTTTTCCTTAAACCAGTTTGAACTGCCGTCTCTCACTTGCATATGAAAACATACTAATACAGACTATGTTCATATTTTCTCAAGTTCTAGATTAAATACTTTTTGTACTTTCAAGCATTCTCTGTGTAACATACTGCCCACGCCCTTGAGCATTCTCTGGAATACCTTCCTGGATATGCTTCGAAATGCTGCGCATTGATTATTTTTCAGGGAGTGAGGAGAGGCACAGAGTTAGACCTGGAGGCAAAAACATTGTGTACCCCTCTTTTAAACCATTTACTAAAGCACCTCCTCCTTGACCTCATCCCCAGATCACTGATCACGGATCAGTGTGTCTGTAGTTCAGGCAAGGTATCTCAATACCTAAGGAATTGAAATTCTGTGTGTATTTTAAAACTACAGTGTTTAGTTTATTTCTCTCCCCTCCCCCCAGTTTTAATGAGATAAAATACAGTGTTTAGTTCTTAAGAAGTGGTTTGTAAAGAAGCTGAGAAAAGTTAGACTATCAGAATGGAATAATTGAATTAACGAATAAAGTACATGTTGAAGTTGTCAAAGTAAGATTGGTCATTACAGAGCTTTTTCAGTCATTCAAAAATATTTAAAATAGTATTTTCTACAGGTTAATGTAACTCAAAATAGAATTAGAGCTTTTATTTTTTAAACTGTATTTCTGCTTCTCATCCTCCCTCCCCTCCTATTTCCGAGAAAACAAGAATTTTGAGCTGATTGTTTTTTGTTTCTACTTGCGTTTGGATTTAGCCAAGGTGTTTTAAGAGTTGAAGCCTAAAACCAAAGCCAGTGACCTGTTGCTCTGGTGGTCAACAAAGCATTCTAGCTGCTATTTTAAGTAAATTCATGGTTGAATGATGCTCAGCTGAGAACCACAGTAGGAAGTTGAAGACTTAAGATCATTTGCATAAAACGAACCGAAGAATTTTTCACATTAAGCTCTGTGGAATAAAGAGTTTGAAGGCATGGACTAAGGGAAATTTCTGCATGAGTAAAAGTAGCCGATTTCATATGTTTTATTCTGCAACCTTGAAAGATTTCTTTGATGGTCCCATGTATGTCATCACCTCTAAAGAGTGCAACATATGTCCATGCACACACACTATCCATCTTCCTATTTCTATCTCCTCCTGATGACAAGAAAACCAGATGGATGGAGTGCAGAGGAAAGAAGTCCAGCTTGCTATCTGGAATTCCAAAGATCGGTATATCAGAAGATACTCTATTTATGAAAAACATGTTCCTCTATTTTTTTTTTTTTTTTTTTTAAGTAGCAACAACAAGGTTCATGGACTATATCAAAGAAAAGGCAAGCAGAGGGTCAAGTACTGCTAAAGAAAACCATCCAAGTTTAAGGATAGGCCTCCCCACCCAGTTTAGTCTCTAGCTGCAGTTGTACCTTCAATGCTCAGTAATGATCCTGCCTCCCACAGGACAAACTTGGGCTACTGAGCACGTGATAGTCAACCCCACATCCAGAGTGACTCATCTGCACGAATGCCCAGTTCCACCTTAATTCTTCCAGTCTCAAATGAATTTGTGTTGTTTCTTCTGGACATTGTTATATTAGTCATTCTGTTGATGTCCTATTTTTAAATGCATCCTCTTTACACACTCCTTCTTGGCCACCATAAATATGCTTAAGATGATGGACGAGTGAGTGAATGAATGAATGAATGAAATGAAACACAATATTGGGACTATTTCTGGCTGCTAGTTATTAAAATTTTCCCATTATAGCCCAGGTGCTAGAAAAAATATTTTATATTATAATCTCTGTTTCCCTATCTTCCATTCATTTTTAACCTGGCTTTTCTCTCTACATTATTCCTCTGAAACTACTTTGGCAAATATCACCTATTCCTAATTTTCAGTCCTTATTTATTTGACTTTTTTAACTACATTTTACACTGATTAATTTCTTCTGGAAACTCTCATCTCCCTAGGATTTTCTAATAGTAGTCTTCCTGATCTGCTTCTCTATTTCTAATCATTTCTTCTCTGTCTCTTTGTGGGTATTTCTCCCTTTGCCCATCCCTCATGTTGGTTTGCATGAGAATCTTTTCTTTTTCTTGCTTGCTTTTCACTACTGTTCTCCTGCAATGACAGAGCCTATTTCCATTACTTTTTGTACCATAAAATACACCAGCTGTTTCCAAGCATTCTCGTCTAACTCCAAGTTTGGATATTGTATAAATTCAACATATCCCTAAACTCAGCTCATTTTCTTGTCCATGAACTCTTCTCTTTCTCCCAAGTTACTTAGAAAGTGATGTGATCATCTACGCAGTCACCTAAATCAGAAACCTGGCAGAAACCTTAATCTCCTTGTTGTTTATCTAATAAACGCCCAAGATTTGCCAGTTCCATAACTTGACGTCTTCCATAGGCACCACTTCTCAGTTGATCGGCCTTTGCTGCGTTGCCCATATCTCACCAAGTATACCACAATACCCTTCTGACTCCATTCACCCTTTCATCCAACCCTTCACTTGTTTCCTGAGTAAGCTTTCTGAATCTCATAGTGGATAAGTCACTCACAGCTTTTTAAATCTTTCTGTGAGTCCTTCATTATCTATAGGATAAATAACACCTTGGCAAGGCATTTAAAACCCTATGTTTTGATACTCTTTCTCATTCCAAATTTTCATCTTCAAGTCACCCACCTTTAGGCCCCTCACATTCCCAGGCTTCTTATGCTACTGGCAGACCTATATTTCCATTCTTTTCTTGCAATGCCCTTCCTTCCACTCTCTGTTGTCTTCCTTGATGGCACTTACTCATGTTAAAGATTCACTGCCCACATCAGCTCCTTAGTCTCTAAATCCCTACTACAGAAATAGCAGTTCTCTGAGAAACAGCATGGTTATCACTGGGGCACACGTTAAAATTACAGGATCTCCAGCTGCACCCCGGCCTACTGAACTAGGATCTGTTTTCTAACAAGATTTGCAGGCAGTCTGATGCACGATGATGTCTGAGAAGCCCTGCTGTAGGGAGAAGTTGCTATCCTCCTTTCCCTTATTGTATACCTATGATATGCCAGGCCCTATGCATTTTCTTATTTAATCTTTACAATGCCCCCTAGAAATAGATTGTATCATCCATAGCCTGTAGATAAGAAATCAAAGATGCTCAGGGTAGCCCTGATTGGTGGCACATTGGGTAAGGCGCCAGCCTGCGAACCCAAAAGTTGCTGGTTCGATTCCCAGCCAGGGCACATAACCAAGTTGCAAGCCAGGTCTCCATCCAGGTCCCCAGCTGGAGGCAGGTGAAAGGCAACCATACATTGATGTCTCTCTGCCTCTCTCCCTTCCCCTCTCTCTAAAAATAATAAATAAATCTTAAAAAAAAAAAAAAAAAAAGAAAGAAAGAAAGATGCTCAGGGTACAATTACATAACTACTATATTTTAGACCTAGGACTTTAAACTAGTTTTGTCTGAGCATATAGCCCATGCTCTTAGTTTATTCTGCAATACTCTCTATTGTGATGAAATTTAGATTTTTTTCACATATGTCTATCTCTACTAGAGACAGTGCTCTTCAGAGAAAGAATTATATCATTTTATGTACAATGTCTGGAATGTAATAGGGGCATTATAAATATTAGTTGATTATTTAAATGTCATGAGAAGTATGGAAAGTATGCTGCACTTGTTGATAGGGGCTGCTCTTCATCAGAATTACTTTACTTTGCTTTTCCTGGAGCCATTTTTCTTTTAAAAAAGTATTTATGTATGTATGTATGTATTTGAAAGAGGGCAAGGGAGGGATAAAGAGAGGGAGGGAAACATTGATGTGAGGGAGAGACATTGATTGGTTGCCTCTCACACATGCCCTGACAAGGGATCAAACCTGCAACCCAGGCATGTGCCCTGATTGGGAATCAAACCAGCAACTCTTGCTTTGTGGGATGATGCCCAACCAACTAAATAAGCCACACTGGCCAGGGCTCCAGGGGCCATTTTTTCTGACACTTGTTCTTTACAAAGTCAAAGAAAGCAAAGGCTAATACTTTTCATATGACATCGCCTGTATGGCATGTTTCCAGCTTGGAACTATCACACTGAATGAGCAGTGTGCTTATGAACAGGTGGCTGATTATCAGCCTTCAGGCAGCATTTTGCTCTGGCTTAAAGCAATGGTATAAATATCTGTGGATTGGGTGCCTCAGAAGGGGCTGTACTGAGGCATCTCATTATACACAATTGCCTCTTTCAAGGAAAAATGTCTACAGGTGAGACCACAAGGGAAATTAGAGGAAATGACAAAAGACTGAGAGGGCCTTGACACAGGCTTTCTGGGCAGATGGACATGAGCAAATGTCAAGGTCAAGTATACCTGATGATGCCCTCAACCTCAGGGTCAGGAAGCTATAGACTGGAACACATCTTTTTTGGCCATGCATTATTTATCCCAAAATTTAGTAACCTTTTTTTTTTTTTTTTTTTTTTTAAGTTTCTACTTTGTCTCAATGGATACTAAAGGAAATGTCTTTATCCTAGGAATAATAGCTTAAAAGCCAATTCCTTCTTGTCACTTCTGTCAGTGCCCTTCTAAGAACAAAATTAGACATCAGAGATCTTCCTTTTCCAGCCATGTGAGCACACAGCAAGAAAGCAGATATCTGCAAGCCAAGAACAGAGAGCCACTAAGAATCAAATCTTTTGGAATTTTGAAGTTCGTAGCCTCAAGAACTGGGAGAAATAAATTTCTGTTGCTTAAGTCATCCAGTCTATGGCATTTTGTTATATCAGCCATAGTTAACTAAGATAAATCTTTCAGCAGTTTTGAATATTTTGTGTATCAACACCAAGATAATTTGCTATGTAGTTTATAGGCATTAGTGTGGCCATTTTCTTTTTCTCTGTGTTTTGAAATTTGAACATGACCATTTCCAGATTGGTAATTAGCTCCCTAAGCAAGTCTCTCATAAATGTTTTCATTTTCCCTTTCCTCAAGCTGTCTTTTTTATTATAAATTTCAGCACTGAGGTATTCACTGGAGACCATTGACCAATGAAGACATCCAACATTGTGTAACACCTTGACCATCCAACCTTTGACTCACTCTAACAGAAATTCTCAATCAGACTCAGCAAAGGCTAAATTTATCAAGGTAGACTTGGCTGGACTTTCTTCCTTCTGGCCAGAAGAATAATCACCTTGTGATAATTCATCTTACAGAGTTTCTGTTATTTAACTCACAGTAGATATTGAGATTCTAGAGAGCAGGGACTCTGGTTCCTTCTTCTCTGTATCCCCTTAGTATCCAACACAGAGCTGTTCATCTAGAAGCAGTTGTTAATTCATTTGGAATCTAAGAAAACTCTACATATCTGAACAGTTTGAGTACAACTGAATGAACATATAGAAGGTAAGTGAAGTCACTATGATTTATGGAGAGGTCAATACTTCCCCTGGATTGGCAGGTTTCATGCATAAACTACCATGGTGCCTACCCAACATGGATGTGGTGGTGGCAGTCATTCCTCCACTGCAGGGGGTGAGCATGGGCCTGGTCAGAGTGGACAAGTGATTGCTTGTCACTTGATAGCTCATACTTTACCTTCAGAACAAGTAGAAAAACACTGAATGGAGGACAATGAGTCCATTTTGTCCTAGAGTTCATCTCTAATCCAATTATATTGACTGCCTATAGCACTCTGTTAGAAAGGATTTGAAAGTAGCTTGTTGAACCAATGGAACAGAGGACCATAATTAATGTTGATGATATGGAGTAAAGGAAGAAGTTCAAAATAAGACCTCTGTCCATAAAAATTTACAATTGATTATAAAAATAATATACTCATGATATAATTGGTGAGCAAAATATTAGAGATATGGTTTTAAAGTGATTATTTAAAACCTAAAAAAATGTGGAACAATAATTAAATCAATAGAACTAGAAAAGTCAATGAATGTGAGCTGAAAAGATCAGGAAAAATCTCCATAAAAAGAGGACCTAAACTGAGCCACCTCAGAGAAATGAAATGCATCCCAAGATGGGAGAAGGGACAGAAGTTGTGCTCCCAAAGTAGTGAGGGTGGTATCTGACAAAAAGCATAAGAAAAACAATAAAAATAACAATGCCTCAGCTAAGCAGTTATCCAAGGGAGTAATAGGAAAGGGTGCCATTAGGAAGGGGGTATGATATGATCAGAGACCGCTAAGGGAACTTAGCTTCTTTTAATAACTGAGAATCAACCCCATTGTCCGGTGCCCCAGGTTTACTCAAGAGGGACACCTTGCTACAGTGTCATGCTGCCTGTGGTGGTGGTTCCCTCCATAAAGGAAGGGCATGGAAACTTGGAGAGAGTGTGTGGTTGCTCTTTTGCATCTGGGCTATCCCAGGGAGATTGTCTCTCTGGGAGGAGCTTGGGCAAAATGATCTCTAAGTGGGTCTGGGTTGAAGCAAGGAGGAGTATGCACCCTTAGCAGCCTAGAAAGAGCAGAGTCCCTCCAGAGAGAGAAATCAGTAACTGGACATTCAGAGGGCTTTTATCCTAAAAATATGGAGCTGGTCATTTTCATGGGTTGGACACAGTGGAGATGCCAGCAGGGACACACGATCTGTTTTCATATGGGAATTCCAAGATGTAGAGGCTGTAACTCCCCCATGGATTACAGAGTATGGCATAGAGGAGTTCCAAACTAAGGAACTGGTTCCAGCGCAATAAAATTCCAATTGCATCTTGTCTCTTCACCTTTTATCAACAGGTAAGTAGTTTACTTAGGATTAAATTTATGGACTCTGGAGCCAGAATGAGTGGGTTTGTTTCCTGTTCTGACCACGGCAAGATGCTACCTAACTGCTCCAGGTCTGTCTGCAAAGTACTCACATCACAAGGTAGCTGTGAGGCTCAAAATGGAAAATGCTCAGAATAGAGAGCTTCAGCATAGTAAGCACTAGTCTTAGCTATTATTAATGGTTAGAGAGGGTGAAGGAAGAAGTGGAAAGGCATGCTCATATACTTGTATCAATTCCTAGATTGGAAATCATATCATTAAACACTCTAAAAACACTTTAAACCTGAGGATTCTCTAATTGTAGACATCATGCTATTCAATTTATTTCCAAAATATGTGAAGAGTGCAAGTTAGAAAAGAGAAAGTTCTTTTGATATCATTCACTAGTAGAGTCAAAATTTCATAAGAGCCAGAAAATAAATGGATAAAATGGTACATGTCTCAAAATCTGGAAATGTGAATGCTTATTCCAATTTTTCATTTTCTAATGGATGTTAAAAGCAACAGACCTGCTCTTAGTAAAGACTATTGAAAGTATCTAACTTTTAAGTAAATGTTTAATGACTTCTTATACTTCAGGAAATTAGAAATATTATAGTTCATTGCTCAGTTTAATCACGCACTGTAAGTCCTGCATGGACGACAATCATTTGTCTGCAAAAAGGAATCATAAAAGTACGTTATAAATCTATCAGGAAAAAAAGAACCAATTTCTTTATGCCTTACATAAGAAAAATTCTTAGCTGGATAAAATGTACCTTGCCAAAAACAATTAAAGACAAATTGAAAAGGTTACCATTTAAGGATTAATCAATAAGAGTCTTTCTAGATAACACTTTAAAATTGATTTTTCTCTACAAACAGATGGATTTGTGTTCTGTAATATTTAAATATAATCTTCAATTAAATTAGTTTTAGCAGATGATATTTTAAAGTAAAGTTAATTAGTACTTTCTATGCTTGCCATTATATAAAAGTTATTTTTGCAAATGTGATTTTTTAGTTTTACTGAGAAGAAAGAGGCAAGTGATACAATTTGCCATTCATGAGATTTGGGTTGGAAAATGGGGGAACTGCGTTGTGGTCTTGGTTTGGTGAACTCCAGGACACTGGCCACAGAGCCAGCTATTGTTATAGATGTCTAAGCATTTATAACCATCTCCAGGCTTTGCCAGGTTTTGACCACACGAATGGAATCTTGCTGACACAGTTTGAATGTCGGGTACAAGATGTTGGCAACTTGGGCCCCTTTTCTTTTGTGCCCTCTTTCAAAGGAAGCCACAGTGACACAGCAGGAGTGAGACAGCTTGGAGGCTTGTTTTGTTCCCAACAGAGAAATGTTCTTTTAGTAACACTGCAGAGTCCATGTGTGTGGAACTCCTACAGCCCCCAGAAGGCCCGTTGTGTCTATTCTTCTTTTTGCTTCTTCTTTCCTTCCAGCCTGGTCACCATCCTCTCCCCAGAACATTATTTCCCAAGGGAAGTATGACCCTTTTGGTGTTTTGCAAAGTTAGCCTCTCAGGAGATTCTCCAAAATCTGCAAGAACTACATCCTTTTTGACCTGGTTTTTATTTTTGGAGTTTAAAGTTGCTGGACTTTTGGGGGGTAAAATCCAAATAACACTTATTTTTATACCTTTGGAAGTACAGGGTGACTTTCTTTAAAAAGGCAGAAGGGAGAGACTATAAAGGAACAAGAGGAAATTACTTGTACGAAGACAAATTAAATAAAAAGTCATGAAGTATACTAGAATTAAACAGCAGCAGCATGCTTGAGTTCCCACGTGTGGTTTGTACGGGCAGCATAGGTAAGATGATGTCATACAATCACAAAAGCTATGTAAAATAAGAATAAAAACCTGATGTAATCTATGTAACCAGTCAGGAAGACTGTATTTTCTCATGTTTCATCAGGCATTGACAATGGACTATATTTTACTTATTTATTTATTTTTATTTTTTTAAGATTTTATTTCATTATTTTTAGGAAGAGGGGAAGGGAGGGAGGCAGAGAGGGAGAGAGACATCAATGTATGGTTGCTTTTCACCTGCCTCCAGCCACAGATCTGACTGGAGACCTGGCTTGCAACCTGGTTATGTGCCCTGGCTGGGGAATCGAACCTGTGACCTTTGGGTTCGCAGGCTGGCACCTTGCCCACTGTGCTACCAGCCAGGGCTTGACAATGGACTATATTTAAGAGACTTTGTAGGGCTGTTGATTTTAGATAGAAACAAACAAACAAACAAACTGCTTTCCTGACCAGTTCTGTGTAGTTAAAATAGTCAATTCTTTGCACATGAGACTTTAGGCATATGTATAGCATATCTTCCCTGGTAACACCATTATAAGAAAGCTCTTCAAAAGCCTGCACAGCTGTGTTTGGAGGGTTCGTGTTCAAGGCACAGAGTTTGGCCCCAAATAGTCTGGTGTAAGGCCTTTGGTGACTCACACTTGAGGGTGGATCCTGGGGCTGAATATAAGGCTTGATCATCTGTCACTACACCAACCTGGTATATGGGATGATTCAGGCTGTCCTACCAAGGCCAGCCCGAGGCAGCCCTCCAGGGAAGTCACCTGTGGCCACTGTGTTCTTATTCTATGCTCCCTCCTGTCTCATCTGACTATCAGGTTAACCCTGCCTGCCATTATGCTGTGATTAAGGTGTCAGTGGATGGAGGCATGGAAGGTCTCAGTATAGTTGATGTTAGCATCAAGAAGAATATGGACAATGGAAAACACCTCCCCTCTTTTGTGAGAGGGGATACCAACCAATCATCAATCAAAATAGGTCTATTGTGCACCTGCTAGGTGCTTGGCCACATGGGGGGCACCTTGGAGGCAAGCTATGGTTTGCCCTCCCGGAATTTCCAGATTCGGGGTGGACAAAAACGTGCCAGTGAAGCTATAACTCACAATGCAGAGCCACATGAGAGAAACATAAACTACCTAGTATAGGCCGTAAGTGCCAAAGGAGTGGTGACTAAATGATGGGTTCCCACAGCTGCCTAACAGGATGAGATCAAAATAGGGATCAACTGATTATCATCGCAGCAGGAAAGGAAAAACCAAACCATAATTCAAACAGCATTCCATGGACACCAGAGAGAGAAGAGAGAGAACTATAGGGAGGGTAATAATTGCCTGTTTTGTCAATATTAAACTTTCAATAAGATTCTTTTTATTTCTTTTTCTTTTAAAATAAGATTGTTTTAACTACCTTGACAGACTAAGCTTATATGAGCACTTAAACATGGAGGAAAAGAAATGAGTCTTTAGGGTTAAACTTCAATATGAAGTGTATTAAGTAAAGAAGATTCTTTTATGAAAGGCTTCTAAAGTTGTCTTACATTTCTTAAATCAATCTGTGGCACATAATCAGTAAAACCGTATCATTTAAACAGAAAATTCATAACTTAGAAACTCACCCTTGTGCAGCTGTATCCTATTATGGGCTGTAACTTAACACACAAGTTTCAGAAGTTGTTAAATTTGAGTTCAGGCTCACAAATCTTAACTGTTAAAGAAAAATGCCTATAGTGAGAAGAGACAGCAGATCAGGAAGAGGCACTTGATTTGATCACGGGATGAGTGTCAATCACGTTTTATTTTGATTTGTTAAATCGTATTTATCGAATAAGAAATAAACGTATTAGGACAGATGTGGCCATTAAGTGTTCAAAAATCCACTTACTTTTTTCCATTTTGAAAAATTTTCCTGTGGGGCTGAGCCTTTTAGTGTTTAAACTCTGCCAAATGTATATTTACTGACAAAGGGGAGTATAGTGCTTATCTCAGTTATAGCTAAACTGAAATCGGCATTTTTCTTTTTGTATAATTCAAATAAAAATTGTTATTATCTCTTAGCATACATTTTTTTAAAGTAAAATTAGCATTTGAATACACTTCAGTAGACCAGACATACACAGTTCAAATTATGGTAATTAAGATGCAATCATGTGAGCTCGTGTGCAGTGAAAGTGTTTTTTAACCATATTCGTTCAGACATACTCTATATGATGAGACGTGGTGCAACGTGTATAGAGATTTTAATGCACACATACTTTCATCCCTTACACCCTACTCCATTCTTTTCTGAGAAATGCAAAAACCATAAATGTACCCTTAAATTTATAGATTTCAGATAACGACACTAAAAAGCATGAAATGGAGAAAATGCTCGACTCTTGGGGATTTTTGCTGTTTCACATTGCATACATTAATTCATGTTTTTAATAGTTCTATAGCCTGGTCTAATCTTTCCAAAGGGTAAAAATGTACTTTTTGAAGAATTCACCTACCTGATATAGATAAAACCTTTCATGCAGAAAAACATTTCCCCAAATGGAAGAGCCAATGCACCTCAAATTGTAAGAAATTTTCTTCCAATTGTGTAATGTTTAGCAAAGGTCCCATCTTATCTTTTCCATTATACAATTTGGGGAAACATTGGTGAAGCCCGTAAGTCAATGCTAGAAATCAACATTCTCATGACTAATGACAGCTCACATAGCTTTTTAACAACCTGTCTGGGGAAATTTGGCTTGATTTTGGCCTTCAGTTAGTAAATGTGGTTTCTCCCTATAAACATGTTTACATTCACAAAACTTGCATCTTACCTGAATGGGTAAAAGGATTCTTGTTGCATTTGTCTCCTGACTTAGCATCAGGAAATGTACCTCCAAAGGATGTCAATATAATCTTTCCCCCAATGCAACGCAAGTCCATAAACTTTCAGAACTAATCTAGGATCACTGTAACTCTGATGGCTCCCTATTGCCTGTACTTTAGGGTGACACCCCTGCCTTCCAACCTTGCCTCCACCTCCCCCAATGCATTGTTCTTGTATTGCCCAATCTGCCTTCAGACAAACTGGTTTCTCTCCTCAAAATGCCCTCTTCTCTTATTCTCTGTCACATTTCTGTTCAGATATAGCAATTAAATGGGTGCCCACCACACTTCCAGATGAGTTCATTTTAATCTCCCCTCTGTTTTCATAATAGATATTGCTATGACATGTTTATTTAACACCTCTGAGAAGCAATTTCTGGCAGCGACTAAAGGTAAGGAGTTAGAAGAGAGAATTTGAATCCTGGCTCTATCACTTACTAGCTGTGTGACCTTGAGCAAGTCACCTTAACCTCCATAAGCCTCAGTGCCCATACCTATAAATAACAATAGTACCTATATTACTGTCTTGCTATGAAAAGTAAATATTCCTTTGCATCTCTCTGATGGCTAGTGATTTTGAGCATTCTTTCATGTGCCTATGGGTCCTTTGTATATCATACAATCTCATTTAATACAGGAAACTAACGAACAAAACAAACAGACAAGTAGAACAGAACCAGAGACATGGGGGGAAAAGGAGCAGAATGACAGTGACTAGAGTACAGGGTAGAGGGGAGGAAAAGGGTTAGTAGGGGAAGAGATTAGTTGAGGAGCTAATGTGAAAGACTCATGGACATGGATGATGAGGTGGGGATTGACTGTGGGAGAGGGGATAGGAGGGGGGTTAGGAGAGAGCAATGGGGGAAAAATGAAACAATTGTAACACAACAGCAGTAAATTTTTAAAAAGAATAAGTATTCCTAGCATAGTACCTGTCATCGAACAATAAATTGTTGATGTCCTTGCATTACTATGAATGAAGAGCCCAAAGATGGCAGGTAAGCAGATTGGGCTCTTGCAATTGGAAGAGTTAGCATTCAGAGTTGGATTTTGGAATCATGGGGTGATTTCTTTTGAGAAAGCATGTGAAAACCTGTCCTACAATGGCAACCAAATAGTAAACTCACACTCACACTCTTCAAAGGTCTGACAGCGGCAGCTCTTAGGATTGCTGATTTTTGGTTGCGACACATGACACATAACAAGAAATTGGATGTTGCACAAAGCCAAGGGTGGAAGGCAACCTGGAGATGCGCTTTCATTTCTTCTTGAAGATATTCTGTCTGGTGGAGTGGATACCTGGTGCTACTGATACTAGTTACAAAATGGGGACAGTTGGGGAGTGGAGAACATTCCAGTGACTGCTGACATGAGCAAACTTCAAATTGAGAGTCTGCCTTATTTAAAATGTTTTTCCATTATTTTTTATTTGAGATGTAAAATAGGGAAAAGACAAAAACATTAATGAAATTTATTTTCTTTCAGAAAGAAAATAAAACACAAATCACAACAATACCCTATGAACACCTTGTCTAAAAAAAATGAGAGATGGAACAGACTGCAAAATGCCCTTAGGAAGGCCCCTTTGGCTGAGAAATGCATTCCAATTTTATTTCTTTAAATGAATATAACTATCCCCTTGCACATTGGTCTCAGACCAGAAAACGCTAGGTGTTTTTCCTCACCAACTTGAAGAGAAAATGCAATTTACCATTACGTGTTTTTTAAAGTATCAATAGCGAACTGAGGACAACAAATAGAATGATCATGTGTCACCTGCATTATGTGTTTCTAAAGAACTTTTAAAAACTGTCTTTGCATTTACAAAAGAGAAATTTAGAAAAACACTTTAATAGTGTTGAACTGTGTTGGGTTGGAGAAATTCTTGGACTGGCTTTTCATCTTGCAGGAAGGTAAGGTAGCAAAATCTTTCTTAAGCAAACGGCGTAGTGATTAGCCCTTTTCTACTACAGGAAGAGGCTGGATCAGGGTGGGAGAAGGGGAACCAGAGTGACTAGAAGGAGAGGTTGCTCAGAACCTGCAATTCAAGACAGATGGCAGCTTTTTATAGGTTGTGTAAAACAGGAGTGTGGTGGCAGCAATTTGCAGGTGTGCCAAAGAAAATGAGCCCGCGTACTAGTCGCTGGCCACGTGCAGGATCGGCTGCCAAGGCATGGCATAGCCCCCGGCCTGCTTTTGATGTCCTGCCCCACGAAGTAAGCCTGTTCCCATTTATTCCATGAGCGTGGTGAGTGGTTGGATGTTTTGATGTTATGAAAATTCCTGGTACAGAAATTTGCCATTTGGTTTACTTTCATTTAGTTGTTTTTCAGATTAGAAACACCTGAAGGGAGAGGATCGGCAGCTTCGTATTGGAATTTCCTAAGCCATGCAAACAGTTGCAAAGCTGCAGCCCATTCGAGGGCAACAAGCAACACTCTCCCATCAAATGTAGGTTCTATGTTGGTAAATGAAATACATAAAATAGGACACTTCTTTGTCTTTCCATATGAGAGAGCTCCTGCCAAGGCCTGGATGAGAAAACATAATATATGCTTTATTTGTAACCCTTCTATTTTATTCTCTGTGCTGAACTGTAGACAATTCCTGGGATTAAATAATCTTAAAAAAATGGGCCATGATTTCAGATGGAAATTCTTAAATTCACAATGAACTCAGTTAAAAAAAGAAAAAAGTCCCTTTTATTTCTTTTTATTGCTTCCACTGTCCAAACCCTCAGCATAATAAGATCCCGGTCTTATCAAATTTATCAAAAGCTCTGGGCTGGTCAAGAGCCCTTTACCCTTGACTAGTGAATGCAGTGCTATTGTAAAAGACACACATTCTTTCCTTCCCTTTTCACTTAAAGATACATACCAAACCTGAATAGACTCAGGGCTAGATTTGGGTAGGGAGTGATTTTATTAGTTCTAACATAGCTATTGACACACACTTTAAGACCATGAAAAAGGAGAGGAGGGGGGAGAAGAAGAAAGAAAGGAAGAAAGGAAGGAAGAAAGAAAGAAAGAAAGAAGAAAGAAAGAAAGAAAGAAAGAAAGAAAGAAAAGAAAAGAAAAACAAGAAAGAAAGAGAAAAAGAAAAGGAGGCTTTCATTTTATGCCTTAGAGGGCAGATTGGTTATAATTTAATTTCTAAGAAGAAAATTTATAGAATAAAATGGCCTGACATTTCTTTTTCTTCATCACACATATGAGAAATATAAACTAAAAGGACATCTGGAAACTAACATTATTCAGCAATCAGAAAGGAAAAATCCAAACCATTGAAGTTTTGATGGAGACAACCATAACGAGATTTACAAAGAGGAAAGCTGTAACCTATTGAAGTAAAAAAAAAAAAAAGAAAAAAAGAAAGAAAGAGAGAGAGAAAGAAATCCACATGCATTTTACCTTTTGGGCAGCTCCATAGCAAAGTTCTATTTCAGAAGCTCTTTGTAATATGAAACCCACTGTAGATAAGATACAATGTAAAGATAGTCTATTTTGCAGCAGCAGGAAATCAAATTGGTTCCAGAAATGAAGTTACAAGACAAATGGTTTAATAGCATTGCCAGATTTGGGAATCCTGATTGGATTATTTTTGTAATTATTAAAAAATGATTTTGAAATAACTTTGTCATAGAAGTTTAGAGTTTTTGGAGGGGAAGGGTGTTGCAGAAGTGGGAAGGTAACTAATTTTATGGGTCTTTTCACTAATGTTTTATAATTTGTCACCTACATTTAAAAGCTCAGTGACGATTTATTACCTTTCATTGCAAAAAATAAAAACTTTGCTTTAACATAACTAATATACATTACGAAAGGTTAAACAGGTTAGTAAATGTATATTTTATTATCACATGCAAGTCATTTTTAATTTTAATCTTAACAGCAATCAGCCTTGCTTTATTTTTTAAAAAACCTTCTGGAAAAGGCCATTCAGTCTTTGGCAAGTCTTAGCTTTTAGGAGAGACTTCTAAACCCTTAGCAACATGCAACACTGACAAAATAGCCTGGCAAACTAATACCTGCAGGTAAAATGAAATGAAATCATTCTCCTGACTTGAAGTCAGGAACAAGTTAAATATCACTTCGAACACCGCGCACGACTACAGAGATTTAGAAGTAATCATACTTAAATAGGATGTGACTAGATGTTTAGGACTATTTTCTTAAAAAGTGGGGAAAAAAGGGGAAAAAAGAAAACCGTTTTGCTCCTTCAGTACTTACAATCTTTGAAGACTAGAGCCGGGTCTCTGTGAGGCAAGACTTGGGCAATGATGTGTCTCAGGGATTCCAAGGTTCTGTCCATCTCGGGTCTGCCTGTGTGAGCCGGCTGCGCAGGGTCCTCATGCCTGAGTTCCTGCGGTCCTGGACTGAATTTGTGCAGCTCATTGATGCACAGGATTACCAAAGAATCCCTTTTAACATCTGCCAATCAGACATTTCCCAGAATCTAAAGACCCCTCAGGGGGCCCTCCTCCCAGGCTCACTTATCTTTGTTGTGTGCTGACTAATTAGCTCGAAAGGCTGGCTGACAGGCAGGTTTCCATTGCTTCCTTCTGTTAAACACACCCACCTACAGGCTAGCTGGGGAAGCTCCCTCCTCGTGGGAACCGCTTTCTTCAACCCCATTTGGCCCGAATGGCACGCAGCTTTCCGACTTAAATATTGCTTTTGGTCCCCTATCTTCTAATGTGCTTTTCCTAGATACATAGGATCAAGAAAATTGTCTTAGCAACAAAGGAGTTTCCAGGTCAAGACTCCCAGTTTGGAATTAGTATAATCTACATGCTTCTTTGGTAAAGACACTCGATGAAGGTTGTGAATGTAGCCAGACACCTACGACGCCTCCGTTTGAATTCAGGAACACCTCTTTGGAAGCCAAGTTTTTTCCTTTCACCCTCCTGCCCCAGTACAGTCACTTTTGAGGGGCAGTGGCGAGTAAAACCTCCCAGACACAAGTCCAGCTTCCCTGGGAACATTCGTTTCCCTACTTACCCTTCAAGACAAATCATCCCCTCGATGGACTTTAATGAATTCTGATATCATTCACTTCCTTTCATTTTATGGTAATTATTTCTTTTAAAATTGCAGGGGAGGCGAGTGAATATTTCTCAAAAGAATATAGGTAGTTATTAAAAGATCTTAAGAAAACAGGTTCTTTTTCCGTATATACTACCCACAACATTAATCTTTCTACAGGAGACATCAATATAAGTCACGGGATGCCAGTAAAGTAGTAAGAATTCGTACCAAATATAAAAGGGCTAATTTTAATGGCTACAATCTATGTTGGTTGTTGAAGACTTATTGAGGACTTCTTTACTTTTATTTAAAATATTTTACCAGAGTGGGCACAAGAGGTGGCTTTCTAATGTTCTTTCCAATATTCAAATTCTGTAATTATGTGGTATTATATGATTAACTGAAACCAGTCCTTTGAAGACTATATAAAAATTAAAATGTTTTCCATGTGATCAGCTTCTTCAGCTAATTTGTAGAAGGGTGATGGGCTTAATAAAAGGAAACAGAAGGAATGGGGCTGTAATAATAATTCTTATTATAATAACTATCATTTAACAAATGCCCACACGTAAGAGACATGAGGAGGCTGCTCCAGAGTACAAATATATTAACATAAAATAGAAGAAGTAGTACTTCACATTAAGAAATTTATTTGGGGTGTTGATGATTTCCTATTTAGTACAGCCCAAGATGAACTAAATAGGAAATTATCAATATCCTTGCCATCCAGTTTAGCATTTAAAAAAGAAATTAATAAGTTTGTAGGCAAAATAAACTATTAAACTGATTGAACAGAAAGTGTAAATGGATATAAGTACTTTCAGTGTGATACTGAATCAGAAACCAAGATATTTATGATACTCTTTAAGGAAACACAAAAAATAGAAATTCTCAAAGGACTGAGATTGACAATATAAAACTAAAATTTAGAAATGATTGATGCTGGGGTTTCAATCAATAAACGAATATTTTATGAGCTTAAATTTATTCATTTATTTATTTTTATTTTTATCCATTATTCTTCAAAGAGAAGGGCAGGGAGGGAGGAAAAAAGGGAGAGAAACATCAGTGTATGGTTGTCTTTCACCTGCCTCCAACTACGGACCTGGATAGAGACCTGGTTTGCAACCTAGTTATCTGCCCTGGCTGGGAGTCGAACGAGCGAACTTTGGATTCGCAGGCTGGCGCCTTATATGGGCTTGCATTTTTTTTTTTATTTTAATTTTATTGTTGTTGTATTACATCCATCCCCTTTTTATTCCCCTCTGTCCCCCTCCCCACCCTCCTATTCCACCCCCAAGTCAATCCCACCTGTTGTCCATGTCCATGGTTCCTTTATACTAGGTTCTTGTCTAAACTGCTCCCCTTCTTTATGGGCTTGAATTTAGTCTTAGTAGTCCATATAAATATTTTGGTTGTGCAGTGTGGTGGATGAAACACTGAAGTTGGCGTTAGTAAATTCTAGGATTTTATTTTTGTATCTGTATAATTCATCTTCCCTGGGCTCAGAGTTCATATCTAGGTAATTAGGGGTTGAGCTCCCTGAGGGATGCTCTCTCAGCTCGTAGATGCAAATGGACACAAATATTAGCAAACATTTTCCAACTTTCTGGGAAGCCATGTATTCATTTCCCAAAAGCTGGACTGGTCTTCAAACAAATCACTTCTATTCCCAGAGCCAACCTCATATCCATGCATCAATCTGAGAGACAAATTAATAGGGGGGATTGAAAGATACTCCTAATGCTGGCTAAAACAAAAGGCAAGTATTTCTTAAGTAAACTAATCTTCAACTCTGTAAGATTTTTCTGAAGAAAGTGAATTACCCACAGAAAGTGAAGAACCCAACATCAGCTCTGCAAAGACAATTTCATAAAACTATCATGTTCTTTCATGTTATATTTAAAGAAATGAAAAAAGAATTCTAGAAAGGTAGATTATACAACAGTATAGTCAGTTACTATAATTTCATTTTTCTCATTAGGCCCTTTCATTCAGCACAAGTTTTATGAAACCATTTTTCTTCCTTGTCAGCCCATAAAGATGTCTCACCTTAAAGTGCTATTGGGAGTCAGTCCAGAAAAACTCAGTGGTTTCTCACCATTCTCTTTGATGCAGAAAGCACCTGATAACGAGAGAAGAACCTGAGAAATTTCTGTGCAGCATGTCTATTTTAGTGCCAATTCTACATATAGTTCACATGTCAGATTTTACTGTCAATCTCAACCATTCATAGGAATCTGCAAAAAGCAAAATCAAAGTACTGACACAAGGGTACATGACTACAGTCAAAACCAAAATGACATTTTTACAAATGCTATTAAGAGTACTATTCAGAAGGATGAGAAATGGCATTTGACTGACATAGTCAGTGGTCAAATGATAAAAGAGGAAGGATCAACACAACAGCACTTACCATGTTTCCAGGGAATATAGAACTCTGAGAAGATGAGAAATCAAGGTGGACTAGGAAGTCTGTCCAGGAAGTATATGACCATGAAAAATAGAGACGTTTATTGAAGAAGATACATGTTACGAGAAACATTGTATGTAGGACAATGACACCTCAGTCCCCTTCAGTGTAGGCACCTTGGGACCTCACACAGTTCTCCCAATCATCACCAGCTGCCCCATCGTATTTCCCTAAGTCTCTTGACTTTCTAAAATCTTTTCCCTTTCAAAGATGATTTTAGTTTTGGGAATAGCCAGAAGTTGCAGGGCACCAAATCTGGGCTGTGAAGGGGACTGAGTCACCTGGGTGATTTGATGTTTCACAAAAAAATTCTGCATGAGACGTGATGCATTGAGTGTGCATGTTGTGATGAAGCTGCTAATCACCAGCTGCCCATAGCTGCCACCTTTTGAACATCCAAATAGTTTCCTAGAAGGAATGTTGAAGCTTTATACAAAATTTGATGCAGACTTGTTGCTCTACTTGCTCAGTCCTTTTTGAATGTGATGGCCACATAGTCCACATGCTCACTCAACAGCATCTACCACCCCCACCGATAGTACAGTGAAGTGGGCAATGCTCACGCATGTGCATTCCAGTCCACTCTCCTTGGCTGCCAGGTCAGTCTCCCTGACGTCATGGAAACCACCTTCTTACTGTATTAACGATGGCTAGACTTTTTCCGACAGACCTTGTATTTTGCACCATTTCATGAATAATGTGACAAAAAAGTAAATGGAAACAATCATTTTTCTAGTAAGGAAAATTCATTCTTACCATTCCAGCAATATTTTTGTTGTTAACTAGTATATTACAGGTACAAAAATGATAAGGAGTCAAGGACCAGTAAGTAACATCCAGAATGTTAGAAAACATAATAAATGTGCCAAAGAATCATCTTGAGGAAAACAGGGAGGAAATTCCGCCTGGCCTTCTACTTGGTAATCTGCTCTGCACTGGAGGAAAAGGCTGGGGTAAGAGAAACATGAGAGTGGGCCTACAGGTGAGGGTGCAGTGAGGTTTGCTACTCCAAATCCTGAAAAATTTCAGCCTGAGGATTGCAGACTCCAGAGAATAGCCTGCAGTAACTAAGGCTGAGCCCATTTGTAGCTAACCATCTCTAAGGAATCAGGTGACTGGGGAAGAGCGGAGGCTGATGGAGATTTAGGAAGATTATCCTCCCTGAAGTAGTTTCTTCCCTTTCTTGCTAATGCCTTGGCTCTGAACAACTTACAATTTAAGATAAAGTAAATTAAGTGGATTCATGCAATTAAGTGAATTAATACAGAGAGCAAGGAGTTTAACAAAGCAATGGAAAAGGACTGAGAGCTACTCCTTCCAGATTCCAAGGGAGGTAGGAGAAAGAACTGGGAGGGCCTAAAGACTGGATTGGGTCCGTGTGGAGTGAGAGAGTGAAGGGCCATGAAGAAATGTGACTTTGTAATGTCATGATGCAATGACCTTTAGTGTCAGCTAGGAAAAGACAGGAGGAGGAATGAATGGCTGGTTAGCATCAAGCTTGTTTATTCTCATCTGGGAAGAGACCAGTTAGATGTTTGAATCAAGGTAATTTCTCGTAGAGCTTCTCTTAAAGAGGCAAATTCAGATTAGTAGACAAAACAAATTAAAAAACACAGGCAACATGAAGAACTTCGTCTTGGATATTTGTTTATTGATATTCCACTACATTTAGAAAATCATCAGTAAGTGCTAATCTGTTGAACTACATGAACAAATAATTAGAAAATTAATTACTACCCCATCTACAGATTAAAAGAATGTATATTTCCTAATTCTTGTAGAAAATTATGTAAAATGCTTTCAGGAAATAACTTTCCTCCCCAAAGGTAGAGCCAGGAGTGAAATGCCCTCTTCCTTGGCCAGTGAGTCAACACCCTTAAGGGCAGTTAGTCAACAGCCTTAATCAGAAAGTAGAATGCAAGTAAACCCCTCTTTCATCCGAGCCTTCTACAGACAGAAGGTGTTCCTGAATGAGCACACGTTGTGTTGTCTTCATTGTGTTACAAATTACCCAGGCCTGTCGTGGTGTTTGCTTTTCAAAGAGAAGTGGAATTGAATCTTCAAGAAATACTTCATAGGCCAAAAATATCCTTGCGGGAGGCTTAGTTAACTCACAGGTTCGACTTTCAGGATAAATTCAGAGTTATTTAAAGGTGGGTTAATTTGGACGCTCAAATTTCCAAGAATGGAAATAATGATACCAAGTCCTTGGATTGTCAGATATGTGTTTAACGAAAACTGAGCATAATATGTATTTTGAAAAAAGGCAGTTGAAAAAAGAATTTGTTTTTGGAGTGGATTTTGCCAGTGGCCTTTACAATATTTTCTCTTTCATAAACGTTTATCTCATTATTGGTTCTTCTCCTCTTCCTGTCTTTTCTCACAAACCACTCCTGCTCACCCCCTGCATCCTACTGATCAGGACAGCCATCTATTTTGTTTGGTGTTCAGGGGAAAAACTTTATACAAGTGTGGCTATAGAGTGATCAGATTGATCCTAAAAGAAGTATCTGAACTTGAGCTGAGTCTCTGAGCTGCTCCTCAAATGAAAAAGAGATGAGATCTTCTCTAAGGGGCTCGCTGAGGAAGGCGACAACACACCTGATTTTACATGAGCTGATTGGAGCTCCTGTATTTCTTCTTTAGATAAAGTCATGCTTTGGAAGGTATGAGTTGTGTGAAATGTTTAAATATGTGCAACAATAATGAACATATTAACATGGAAATAGAGACTCTGAAAAAAAATAATAATATTCGATTAAAACAAACCTAGGGAGAATGTTTATTGGTTATAAACAAATCACTTAAATCTGACATAATTGATGGAGATGTTAAGTTCAAGCAAGCCAGTGATTTCACAGCTCCATACATTTTAGATGAAGCTTCCCGCAAAGACTGCATCATTAGTGTACCCTTAATTCAATTCAGGCTGCATTTACGGATATGCTTACATTAAGATAAAAGCCTTACGCCCATCCATTTCACACTGTAAACTATCATTTCCATTTTACTTCCTATGCAGCCACCATCAGAGCCCTGCACTTAGCATGTATCCTGCTGACACAGAAGAAATATTTCTTTTCAAAATTTGTTTAAAGAAGGAGGAATAGGAAACTGCATAGAAAAAGGGCCTATTTTTTTTTTCTCCCACAAATTGAAAACTGGACAAAGACCAACTTAGGGAATAATATATTCTTCTGATCTGCTCATGGTACCGCAGTAGCCTGGAGTTTGCAGAAAGAGAACTCCCCCAGTACCACCCTGCTCCTCTCCCACCGCCCTGTAAAAAACGGGAATGTTCTACTCAGGGCTTTGGTCTATAGGAGTGGGTTTTCTTGGGCCTGTGAGAAAATAAAAAGGCTTATTATTTGGGGTGCAGGAGGACAAACAACCTTACTTTGTTTTATGAAAGGAAGGAACTTTTATGGAGGATAAGACTCCAATTGTGGAGCTGCTTGTGAGGACTACGCCTCTGTCCTCCCTACCACGGGACCAGGAAGACAAGTCCAGGTTTGTGGACCTTTAGTGACTTTGCAGACACCCCAAAGCTTTAAACCATCTGACTATGCCGGTTTTCCCACCATTCACTTTTCTGGCACTTAGCAATTCTGTCTTTTCCTTCCCGTCACACCCCACCATTCTTCACTCCATGACTCTGGGCATGTAATTTTACATCCAAAAGTATATTCTTATCCCTGAAATTTAAAAAAGAAAAGAAAAGAAAAGAAAAGAGAGTCAAGACTTTGTAACTCCAGGATGATACAATAGGACTCTATTCCAGATGGTCTTAACCTTAATACTCAGGCTGACTGGGTGAGCAACCTTTTAGAGCCTATTTCGGACCCCTTCCAATCCATGTCTAATCGATAGTTTCCTTAGTTCTACTCGCTTCTCTCCCTTCCAAGTCAGATCATTGCAGTGCTCAAAATCTATAATCACTTTTTCCTAATACTTCAAGTTAAACTTTTTAAAAACATTTTGAAATCATCTTTAATTTGGTCCCTTGCAGCGCAACACCCATTTCCCAACTACAGCATAACAAGCACACTACATTCATTCGTCTTCTGCATTTTCTACATGATTTCCTTTGTGCGAGCTCTGTCTTTTTCAGTCCTCCCATTCAACCAAAGCTCTCTTCCTCAAAGCGACTCATCAAATCACTCTGGCCTTTCACTTACCACGGTCCTTAGAATTTCCTCAGCACTAAATCAGCGAGACCAGGCTCTGCAGTATACTACTTTGTACTGTGCAAGTAATTGTTGTCTCATTAGAAACAGTGGAGGCTTTCAACCAACAAAAATTTTATCTTAAAAATCTGTGTACTCCTTCCTGAAATCACTTTATACAACATCAAACATATGGAAAACTGATGTGTGAACATATATATATTTTTTTCTAATGAAGGCCAAACCTCTTCTGCCAACAGCAAAGTTACAGTAAGTAGGGTTTTATTGTTTTTTAAGAATTCTTTTATTTCAAGTGGTTACTTTTCAAAAAATGGAAGCATGTAACATTGTGACAAATGTCCCAAATAACATTTGTATTATGAGGCATGTTCCTACTTATGGAATTAAGTTTACAATAATGTGATTCTAAATGTTTTATAAAATTTAATGCAATCATTATTTATAAGGTAAAAGAAAAGTTTACAATTTTATTTTTTAAATAATATTTTATTGCTTATGCTATGACAGTTGCCCCAGTTTTTCCTCTTTGCCTTCCTCTGCCAGGACTCCCCACCTCCTAAGTCACACAATTTTTCATGTCCATGGGTCATGCATTTAAGTTCTTTGGCTACTCCATTTCCTACACAGTATTTTACATCCCCATGGCTATTCTGTAACTACCTATTTGTACTGTTTAATCACCTCACCTCTTCACCCATTTCCCCCACACCCTCCTCCCATCTGGCAACCATCAAAACACTCTGTATCCATGACTCTGTCTCTGTTCTTGTTTGCTTAGTTTGTTTTTTAGATTCAGTTGTTGATAGATATGTATTTATTGCCATTTTATTGTTTATAGGTTTGATCTTCCTCTTTTTCTTAAATAAGTTCTTTTAACATTTCATAATAGTTGGGTGATGAAGAACTCCTTTAGTATTTTTCTTGTCTGGGAAGCTCTTTATTTGGCCTTCAATTCTAAATAACAGCTTTGCTGGGTAGAGCAATCTTGGCTGTAGGTCCCTGCTTTTCAGGACTTTGAATATACCTTACCAATCCCTTCAAGCCTGTAAACTTTCTTTTCAGAAATCAGCTAACAGTCTTGTGGAAACTCCCCCACAGGTAACTAACTGCTTTTCTCTTGGGGCTTTTAAGTTTTTTGTATCATTAACATTTGGCATTTTAATTATGATTAAAGCCAGCTGTGCAGTAAAAAAGAGCAATGACTACCAATACCATGTTATAGAAAAAGTTTATCTATGGAAATAACAAGTACATGACACAAGGCTACAAGCAAAGCATATGTGGGTCTTGATACAGATACCAAGTGTCTTGGTGTGGGCCTCTTTGCATCCATTTTGTTTGAGACTCTCTGTGCTTCCTGGGCTTGCATGTCTATTTTCTTCACCAAATTAGGGAAAATTTCTTTCATTATTTTTTCATATAGGTTTCTAATGTCTTGCTCTTTCTCTTCTCCTTTTGGCTCCCCTATGATGTGGATGTTGGAATGTTTGGAGTTATCCCAGAGGCTCTTACACTAACCTTCTTTTTTTGGATTTTTTTTTTCTTGTTCTAATTGGTTGTTTTTTGGTTCCTTATGTTCCAAATCATTGATCTAATTCTGGCCTTCATTCACTCTACTGCTGTTTCCTTGTAAATTGTTGTTTATTTCCATTAGTGTATACTTCACTTCTGACTTGAACAATCTTTTTTATGCTGTTGAGGTTCCTTACTAAGTTCCTTGAGCATCCTTATAACCAATGTTTTGAACTCTGCATCTGATAAATTGCTTATCTCTATTCCGTTTAGTTCTTTTCCTGGAGTTTTGATTTGTTCTTTCATCTGGGCCACGTTTCTTTGTCTCCTCATTTTAGAAACCTCCCTGTATTTGTTTTTATGTATTATATAAAGCTGCTATGACTTCCCTGTCTTGGTAGCATGACCTAATGTAGTAGGTGTTCTGTAGGGTCCAGTAGCTTAGCCTCCCTTATCACTCAAGCCAAGTACTCAAGGTGTTCCCTCTGTGTGGGCTCAGTACACCCTCCTTTTGCAGTTGAGCCTTAATTGCTGTTGGCAGGTCAATGGGAGGGACTTATCCAGGCAAGTCAGTTATAAGCCCTAGCTGTAATCACTGACCACAAACTCCACCCTCTGTGGGAGATCAGCTGTGCAGGGGTAGGGTGCTCTGACAAGGTCTGTAGAGGTCCACTGGGTGCATAGGCTCTGTGGTTTCCTGGGTAGTGCAGGTTAAAGTCAGCTCTCATCTGTGTTCTGCCCAGGGCCACCCTAGATGAGCTATAAAGCAATCTGAGATGGCTGCTGCTAGTGCTGGGCCTGGGACCACTTAGCAAGAGGGATGGGAAGCTGGGGCCTTACTGAGGTCAGCTGTTGCTTGCTTAATAGGATTTAGAGGGCTGTGAAGAATGAATTAAGACCAGCCATTCACATGGAAAAGTCATGGTTGACAGTTTGGGTGGGCCTGTAAGTTGGGTGTTATCAAGTCTCAGGGATCTCCAGGTTGGAGCAAACAGTGTTAGCCTGGTCGATGGAGTCAGATATGGTACCCACCACCTGCTGGCTCTTTGGCTCTGTGGGGTAAGGCTCAGAAAAAGGACAATGGCCTGTGTCCTCATTCCTGCCTGGGAGAATGCAGTCCTCTCTGTATGCCACTGGTGTGTTTCAAGTTGCTTGCCCAGTGCTGAAGCTCAGAGGGAGTGAGTCTGAGTAAGTCTGTGAGCGGGTTCTTTAAGGGGAACTGCTTTTGTCTTTAAAGGTTTCTCCACTAATTCAATCCCTGCTAGTTTTTGCAGCCAGAAGTTATGGGACTTATCTTCCTGGCACTGGAACCCTTGGCTGGGGGTGGGTGGGAGGAACTGGTGTAAGGCTGGGACTCCTCACTACCATGAGATTCCTCCTGAATTTTTATCCACATGTGGATGTGGGACCAGACTGTTCTGTCTATGCCCCTCCTACCAGTCTGAATGGGCGTGGCTTCTTTAATTTTGTAGCTGTCAAGACTTCCATTTACCTCAATTTTTGACACTTCTGAGTAATGGCTGTTCCATGTTTTAGTTGATTTTGATATGGTTGTGCGAGGAGGTAAGCTGTGTTTATTTATGCTGCCATCCTGACTAGAAGTAAAACTTGCAATTTAAAAAATGTACTCATACAAATCTGAGTGTTGTATGCTTTGGAGTTACTTGTACACTCCTGGTTAGTACACAACTGTTAGCTCATGGCTATCCTGAACCTCATCCCCAGCTTTACACAGCTGCATAAGATGGTTCCACTAATTCATTAAGCAAGTCAAAGTGAAACTAATATATGGCCTGATGTTCTGAGGAGAGATGGATCGTGAAGATGATGAGCTTTAGCCCACTCAGAGTATTGAATCCCTGGTGTGAAATAAACCTCTATCTCAGGAAGTGCTCTCCTCAGAACCTAATGAACTCACCCCTACATCCTGTGGAAGTGGCTGATAAACCTGTAGGGCAGTAAGTTTACCCAGTAAGTTCTTTAATTACTAGGCACTTATGTGTTTTTGTCAGAAGAATGTACTAAATACGTGACAAAAAGAATGATTATGCCAAGCTGCACTAAACTTCTGGTTAGCACCTTTTAAAGATCTTTATGATTCTGGGAAAGCCAGTTGAGCAGCATAAAAGAGCAATGACTACCAATGCCATGTCATAGCAAAAGTTTATCTATGGAAATAGCAAGTACATGACACAAGGCTACAAGCAAAGTATATGTGGGTCTTGATACAGATACTAAAAGAATCGTAATTGAAATCAGTGACCTTTAAAACAGGAAAGATTCCTCTTGAGTCTTCCTTTGGGTAACCTTAAGGCATCTGAGCAATACTGATTAAAATAGTTATGTATCAGGCACTATGCTAATCTCATTACTGATGTTCTTTCATTTAATCTTTACAGCCTTGAGACAGGCACTTTTAAATGCCACTTTACATATCAAAAAGTGAGATTAGAGAGACTATATAAAGTACCAGAGGTTTGGGAAGTGGTAGAACCAGGACCTAAATTGGGAACTCCCAGACTCAAAAAATGTTTTAAGCAGCATGATACCCACCTTAGCTGCATTAATGGTATATAATATTTTGCTCATTGTCCACTATATCTTAAAATGTGACTGTACCTTGCCTGACAAGGCAAATTTCTAAGTAATAGCTAATATCTTTTAAAAATAATTCACTGAACCCTAATTTTAATTTGTGCTTTTGACTAATCTGTTGTGATCTACAGAGACCTTAAGATATTAAGGATTAAGAACTATGATTATTTGGTTTCTCAGTTCTTCAAAAGTAGCAATTTTCTAATAGTAGGTACCCAAGAGTAGGCTGAGTCAACTGAGGATTAAGTCATGCATTTCATTTCTAATTTGCTTTAGATAATTCTTAAGTATTCTGAAATAAGCATCTTATGGTTCTATTAAGTTGTCAATATTGTCATTAAAATGCTGTTGACAGATTATAAAAAATTAAATTCAAAGCTATGTATTTTCAAAATTAGTTTTTCCAGGAAATTTTATTTTCTTGTATTTTTATTCAAGTGAGCTTATTACAGACCCGAGAATAGCCAGGAAAATTAATTTTGTAAAGATAAAAGGAATCCATTGTCTTTTATCAATCTTGGGAAAATACTGTGACTGCCTCTGGTAGATCATCATCACACAAGGGAGTCTGTAAGGACATCCTGCTTGGTCACTGTGCAGTGACACTGCCATCTAGTGGTCATTTTGTGCTGCAGGTGATGCTGAGGTCTCCTAGGCAGTGGACTTGAATATCAAGTACAGACTTCAGCACCCATTTTCACGTCTCACTGGATTATGAAGTCCTTGAATGAGGAACCATGACTGAAGTACCTATGTATTTTCTTTCTTTCCTACGCTCTGTATCTGTTGATGTTAAAGTGAAACATGTTTTGGGCCTACTCTGCTATGAATATTAGAAATAACTTTTCATTCTCCCCTCTTTACTCCCCCACCCCCAACTCTTCTCAGTTCTGCATAAAAACTAGCAACTGTAAAAATCATGGTGGGACTAGCTCAAGTTTCTGTTCCAATGACTACATTACCAATTTAAATAGCAGAAAATAGTGTATTATTGGTTTACCCTTAATATTAGAAATTAAAAAAAGACAAGTGAATTCTTTCAGTGGTTCAACTGCAATCAGGTTGTTAAACAGAATTTTAGAACGATAAACATGACTAAAATTATCATTCACCCACCTACTTTCCTAAACGCAAATAGTGTATTGCCTCATGTGGTTCTCAAAACAACCCTACAAAGTAGTTGTAAATCCAATTTTAATAGTATAATACAAAAAAAGACTCAAGGTTACTTAAGGAAAAAAATCTGTAACTTTCTGAAAAATATTCAGGATCTTAATTTTTTTATTGTAACTTTTCCATTATCATTTATCCCCCTTATACCTCCCTTTCCCCTACAATCACCATGAGTCCATGAGTCCTTTTTTCCTTTCTGCTCGATCCCTTTACACCCTAGCCTCCCACTCTCAAGCTGTCATCCGCTATTTATGAGTCTGTCTCTATTTTCCTTGTTAGGTTAGTTTGTTTATTACATTCCACATTGACTGAAATCACATGGTATTTGTCTTTCTCTGACTGACTTATTTCAGTTAGCATAATGCTCTCTAGGTTCATCCATACTGTTGTAAAAGGTAAAATTTCTTCTTTTTTTATGACTGAGTAGTATTCCATTGTGTAAATGTCCCTAAACATATTACTCTCCCCAAAAGCTAGCTGCTTCCAAGCTTGACTTAATATTTTGCATGTTTTCTCTCCGTTGCTTGGTAAATATATTTGCTTCTCCTTTCTGCAATCGACGCCTGACAGCTGATTTTTGCTGTTTTGTCAATTGACGTTTCACCTTCTGTTTCACCAATTCCTAGAAAGATTTCAATAATTAGTATCATTAATGACCGACCATTTTCATAAGGAGTACTTAATAAATACTTGCTTATATTTTTCAAATTTTTGCTAAGAGCATGCATTTTAAAAACTCCAAAATACTATCAGTAGTACTATACAAATCAACAATAAAACACAAAACTGTTAAAAAATAAATTAATTTCTATAAATATAGATTATGGTTAAAGTTCTTTGACTAACAAATCAACTAGTGCCATCTAGTGTCCACCGGGAAAACTTAAAAGAAAAATCTGAAAACCATCAAAACCAGTGAGATAAAAACTGCTTGTTCCTCTGCTTTCTAGGTAATAATGGCATATCTTTGTATGAAATTGTCAGGAAGCCTTCACTACTGGTAAAAAGATCTTTCATAACTTCAGGTGTGGAAATAACCTGACAGCAGCAGTTACCCATGGAAAGTCTTCCTACAGTTTTCCGGAGATGAAGAATGGTTTCTCACAGTGATATCATAAATTCAACTGAGTTCTTTTTAACTTAGGACAGGCTGCCCATAACTACTAGGATGAATATAAATTTTGAATATTGCATTCACAATAACCTTTTGTGCCTCTGAAGCATTACAGCCTGTTATTTTTGTATATAAACTTGCGTTATCCAAGATGCCTTCTAAAAAAAGACAAACACTTTGAGAGTTGAAGCATGGGTCTTTCCTTAAGGTGCCTCACAAAAGGTGAGGCACAAAGATGCATTTAAGGCTGTCTCCCAAAACTAGGAAGGCCGGTGACCTGGTAGCCCAGCAATTTCGTAACTGAAAGAAAGAAGGGTTGGCTGAAAGTTTAAAGTAAGAGTGACTAGCCTCCAGGACCCCTCCCTAGCCCAGGAAGCCAGGCAACTAGCAGTCTCCCCACCCAGGAGACCAGAATCCTGGAGACACCATCTTCTTACCCACAACAAAGACAATAGATCAACACCTTCAGAATTCGAAAGGAAAATTATTTCCAAATCACGACTCTTATTAAATCCCCTATCAACTGTGAGAATAGAAGAAAAATACATTTTCAGTAGTAAAAAAGGTCTCCTCAAAATTCACTCAAATTACTACTGCAATCTATACTGCCAATAAAGTAAAGCAGGTAAGCAAGTGAAAAGGAACTAGGAAAAAGGCACCCAATACAGAGGAGATTTAGCCCTAGGAAAACAACAGTAGACAGAGCATACACTATGTTTGTTTATTTTATTTTTTTATTCTCACCTAAGGATATTTTTTAATTCACTGTGTTTAGAGGGAGAGAGAAGAGGGGAGAGAAACATCAATTGAAAGAGAAGCATCGCCTGGTTGTCTCTAATATGCAGCCAGACTCGGGATCAAACCTGCACCCTAGGTATGTGCCCTCACTGGGAATCAGACGTGCAACCTTTTCATCATGGGATAATGCTGCAACCGACCCACACCATGCGGTGCATTTAGAAGAGGAATTCAAAGAGGCCTCCAGAATTGTTCCAAGGAAAAAAAAAATTAATTTCTTCCCCAAATTTTCTGCTTGAATTTCCCTTTGGTTCTTCATTTCAATGAGATCTTAAGATAATCGTATCAAGCAGATGAAGAAAATAGGGAGATAATGGATTACCATGCATGTACTTCCTAATTCAGAACAATGTACAAATCCTACAAGATTTTCTTTATGTTAACAAAAGTATGAGAAAAATATCAATTAGTATTTTTTTTTTTAATTATAAAGTGTGAAGTAAAATACCTTTGTATTATTTCAAGGAGCATATAAAAATAAATTAAAATCAAATGTACTGCTGTGTTGGTTGTTGATAGTGCTTATTAAAGTAATATATTTCAACATTTGATTATAATTTAACCCTGTTGCATATTAGAAAGCACAGGGTTCATAAATGACAACTCTGCTAATTAACAAGGGACTGAAAAATTATTTTATGTAAGCAAACACCTTGCAACAATATCAAAGAACACAGAGAAAAATCTTTTACCTTGCACAATCATCAACATAAAGGAGGTAACAAAGAAAGTTTTTCTACTGACCCTTTTAATAAATTAAACTGTGACCTCAAGAAAAAGGGTATGAGCAAATTTTCATAGGAATGTGGAGTTAAGATGATTGACTTGTTTCAGAGATTAGAGTAACCAAACTAGGTTAGATACCTTTTTTGTCCTTAGAAGGCAAACTTATATTTTATACCACAATTCATTATAGGCTGTTAGCAATAAGGAAAATGGGATAAAGTCAAGAAGGCCTCAGGACAATGTCAGGGCCATCATCTTTATGTACAGAAGAGAGAATAAATTAGAATCTAAGATAGTAGCATGAATTGCCAATCTAAATGTTCCTTATATGACATTTCCAATTTTACACCATTATAACTAGATATGAAAGCCCTATGCATTGAATCTGAGAAATCCAAAGAAAGGAGGATAAATCTCAGGAAGTATAAAAAACGTTTAAGCCAAGAATGGAAGTAAACCATAAAATGTGAGAAATTCTTAATAAAAACTGGTAATACTTAGGATATTTTTATTTTTATATAATTAATAGGTATCTTAGAGTATACCAATTTAAATTTTATGCCCAAAAACTAGAAAAATGACCACCAGAAAGAGTATATGAAAAGCAATCCATTTCTAGAATTTCACTCTTTTATTTTGGTCTGACAAGCTCTTTATAAAGGTTCCTTGTATCAAGCAAAGGTCCCTGAACTACTAAACGCATGCTATGCTATAAAATACAGCACTGTTGTTTTTAGCTTGTTTTTGGTAATTCAGATTTAATTTTGTAAATATCCCATATTACCCACCACAGGACGTATATCTTAAGTCACTGCCAGTATACCCAAACTTAGATACGGGAAGTACAAAAAGAAACCAAAATTCTTTTCTTCTGTATTCACTTTCCACATAATGTTCTTTTTCTCCATTCTAACTGATTTTCTCATTTTGTTCATTTTAACTTCTCACTAAAAATTGGTTTCAATGGTATTTAGCATAATACCTTTAAGCAGAAGGAAAACAACCTAACACACCATTTATGTAATTCAATCTCTCCTTAAAATCTCCAGAGGAAACTGAGCTTTTCGGAACAGCCCAGAAAGCAGCAGCTGGGCAGAAAAGCTCCTTAACAGGAGCTGGACTGTCATGCCCATATTCTGTCCAGGAAATGCCCCTACGAAATTCTTTTGGACACTGCTGCTAAATATCCAACAAATACTTGAGATAGCAAAAATTTAAAAACGACCTATTTTTCTCTTTTTAAATTTCAGAACAAATTAGGGAAGATGGGGCATCTTCACACATCAGCCATATTGTTGTCACCAAGTCATGAATATATCTGGGCCTCAATTTCCTCCCTGTTAAGTTGTAGGGACTGGACCATATGAGAATCTACAGAATCCCCTAGGACCTAAATTTCTATGATCTTATCCTTCAAATTCAAGCTAACTTACAAGCTTTGATCATTCCAGCTAAAAGTTATAATTTTATACTATTATATTAACATGACAGTCCAAATGGCTGAGACTGTCTAATACATCAAGTAATCCTCACATGTAAGAAGCCTACAGTAGAGATCAAATAAACCCTTGTCAAAGTGGGGTTGAATGGTTACCGGAGGTATTGTCGAACAGCTTAAAATACTGCCCACAGAAGAAACACTGAGAGTTCTTGTTCTACCTCGATTAGTATCATCCACGTTTTCTTCATCTCTAAAACAAAATCACAATTTAGCTAGTTAATTTTTACAGTTAATTATTGAGGCAATTTATATTATTCCTTACTGGATAATAAAACTTGACATAAAATACCTCAGAAACATCATTTACAATTTCTGTGAAGGTAAAACCACTCACTCAGCCTAATATGTTAAGAATTTTCATTTTCCAGCATTCTAAGTCTCTATCAACTGAATGTAGCAGTTCATCAACAGTTTACCATCAAAAATGGTAAAATGTTTTAGCCATTAAAATTTGTTATCAGCCATAATTGATGTCTCTTATTTCACTAAACTATCTGACTTTTATAATTTAAATCCTTGGGACAGTTTTTTGCCATTTTTCCGAACAAAAGCAGATATGAGAGTCAGTACTCTACAGTCTGCTCTGCTAATGCAGGAAACCTGCGGTGACAGAAACTATCTAATTTGTATTATGCACTACTCTTAAGTTTTAATGTATAAGAAACTCAGATGATAGTTTTTTAAAAAAGATTTTATAGATTATTTTCAGAGAGAGGGATTAGGAGAGAGACAAAAAGGAGAGAGACATCAATGTGTGGTTGCTTTCACCTGCCTCCAGCTACAGACCTGGTTGGAGACCTGGCTTGCAACCTGGTTATGTGCCCTGACTGGGAATTGAACAAGAGACTTTTTGGTTCACAGGCCGGTGCCTTATCCACTGTGCCACCAGCCAGGGTTAATTCTTAACTGTCAGTATTTCCCAGAAACATCTCTTATAGTTCTACTTTAATAAAAGTTTTGCCCAACATGTGTTTACAGACAGTAAAAAACAAGTAATTCTCTTCTTAGATGACTATTTAACCTATGTAGATTTTCTTCTATTACCAAAATCTCAAGCCACTGACACTCCTAATTTTAATTTTACATATTAATTATTAAGTGGTAACAACATTGAGTCTCAAGATGAAATTATATGGATAAGGAACAAAATTGTCCTGGTTTGCTTCACAATGAAACTAACAATAAAGAAAGCCTTAGAACCCTGGCTGGTGGCAAAGTGGATAAGGCGCCAGCCTGCGAAATCATTAAAACTACAAGTTGTTTGATTCTGGATAAACTATCTTACATTTAACAATTAAATTTTAGATCATTTGTTAATCTAAGCTTAGTATTTACAAGAAAAAAATTCTTAAGAGAAATAAATTATAGAATTTGTCATAAATAAATAGGAATAGAGGGTTCAAAGTACCAGAGAAAGTTCATTGAACTTCATGAAGAGAGCTACTGCAGGTTTATTGGACTACACATAAATCAAGCATTAGATATATAATTATGAAAATATACAAACAACTCATCCATCTAAATCATGATCAATTGAACATGAGATCTGTATTAATTTTTTTGAAAGTGATCAGTTTGTACCTTAAGGCAGACTGCTTAAAATGGAATCAATATGTTGTCTAGAATCATGCTGTCTAGGTTGATGGTAAAGGCTAGCTGTAATTTTAACAAAAGGGTTATTTACTTTCACTTTACACAAAAATGGCACAGAATACAACTGTTACATCACTTAAAAAAATACTCATTTACCAGAATCTAAGAAAGTATAGGTCTCCAGATTGAAGTAAAAAAAAAATCGATCAGCAGAAATCTATACCTGAAAGGCCTGAATTCTTTGTTCAGCACCGACAAGGCAGTGAGTGGCGGACATTCATCTTCATCCTCATCAGAGCCCGTGGGGACTCCTCCTTGACCTGGCTCACCATCTTGCCCGCTGCCATTTCCGGCTTGGTTTTCCTCCTCAGAAAACTCAGTTACAGAACTGTTTTCAACAATGAGCCCTTCTATTTCTTCTAAAGCCTGACTGCATCCAGTCATGTGAAAACTGTGTGCGGCCTCGCTCTGTGCTAACAGGCTGCCTTCCCGTGCTGGCCCCAGGTCTCCAGGTGACCTGGAACAGCAGAGGACAGATTCCTCTGCAGAGTTCCGTTGCCTCACACTGTGTGCCCTCCAAATGTCTGTGTTTTCTGCTACCTCTTCATCAGAAAAGGAGACTTCAGATCCCTCCTCTGTTTCAATGTATTTATCACCTGGACCTATTGGGTGTAGCAGTTCATCATCTGCCTGCATTTCCTTAGTGTAGCCACTGGCGGAAACTTCTACATCAAGGGAGTCCTCCCTCCTAGGAGAAGAAAGGCCAAGCTGTCAGAGAGAAAATAATCCACCTGATACAGATAAATACTGTACTTATTACTCTGAAAAATTGTAATTCTTAAGTGAGTTTAATAGTTTATGTATTTTAAACACTTTTCTTTGCCTGAAATGTAATACTTAAATTACTTAAGTACACAAATGTAAAAGATGTATGCTATTTGTCATTTACAATAAAATGAATGTGAGAAGCAACAGATTATTAGTAGAAAGGTTACAGAAACTTCAGTTGGTATTTACTGTCTTAATAAATTAACTTCAAAGGGGTCTAAAGATGTTTTCTTTTAACTCACATCAATCATCCTAGCCAGAAAATAATATTTAAGCTAAGTTTATACAATAAATGAGCAAATTTGGTTTTGAGAATTAGGTTCCATGAATCCATAATATTCCAACAAAGAGAAAACATAAATTCTGATAAATACTTCACTTGATTCATTATAAATGGATTATTTACAGGGCATCTTACATTGAATAAAAGTTCTTGAATTTATAAGAAACTAGGTGTGTTCCTCCCCCAAATTCAGTAACAATTGTTTTAATGGATTAAAAGAAGGTGCTTTCTAGATTTTTAAGTTTTATTTATATACCACCCAGCTATAAACTCAACAATTACAATGTGTCAAAGGTCACTCACCATATGAAAATTTTTTAGATAAAAATGTTAGCTTTTAGAACTAAAACCGCTAAAACCAAGTCTTTAACAGAGTTCTAACATTTTAAGCAGAATACAAACCTGATATCACTAAACGTTGGATAAAGCTCACTTTCATAGCTGAAACGTTTCATAAAGAAATCTCTAATGCATTTAACATCTCTGTCAAAATACCTGCAAAAGAAAGAATCATTTCTGATACAGCCTTTGTTGTTTATTGTTTCCTTATTAGCCAATGGCAATATTCTTAGTATATATTATGACACTTCTACGCCTTACATAAAAAAGATATTACTGGGAAAAAAAAAGATGGGGGGGGGGAGAAACAAACCCTTTGACAGTTTGTTTGAAACACTAAAAGTAAAAGGAGAGGAACAAACATGGACTATAAGCTGTCGAAGGCACGTAGTTCCTATGGTCAGAAATTCAAGGCCTTCCCTTAATGCAACAGACATGCCAAGAGAAAAAAGATAAATATGAATCTCAGTAAAGACTATGAGCTTGTAATTTGGGGACAGCGGTTTGATTAAACTTCCCATCTGCTACACCCAGTTGAACCCCTTATCAACTGAGAAAGCTGAAGATAAAAAATAGATTGATAACTCATAAGAAACAGTTTGATAATTAGTGAATTATGTTTACACATCCTTATTACCTATTAGCTGACTTGTAATATTTCTAAGAGACAAATAATGCTGTGGGCTTATAATAATAATTTGCAGAAGAATATGTGATTGCTTTTTAGTCCAACTAAAGCACTAAGAGCACTTCAAATTCTCCAGAAGGTTCTAAATAAGGTAGAATTAAGGGTGACATGAAATGAACTATTTCCTTACTTACATTTTAATTAAATTATTATTTTAGAGAAAGATGAAGCTTAGAAAGACAATGCCACTATTCTTTGCTCTTAGGGCACCTTATATTAAGTTTAAGTTATGTTTTTATATATACTTATGTCTTACCAGACAATAACTTCTTCAAAAGCAGATAGGTCTCATTTATATCTTAATCTCTAGGGCTTAACAGAACTCATTTACGGCCAATTACTTGCCCATAAAGTTTAAGTTAAATCACAAAGTCTTCAAGAATATAGCTTTAACTTGAAAGTCATAATCTGTTATCATTTGTCTCTAATTCTAGTGGTTCCTAGATGTTCCTTTATTGTGTGACTAAGTTTCATCGCTTTAATAAAAATGGTAATCAGGAATCATCCAAAGATATATTAACCACCCCAGTGACAGGTATTAATCTATTAGTACTGTTTTGTTGGAAATATTCTTTATTTTCAAGTGACATTTTGTTCTCTAGAATAAGTACTGCCTTTTTCAAATAAAAGTTAGGAAGAAGAGCTTCACTGAACACAAACTGGTTTGAGCTCAAGCTCTGCCCATAATATATTACAGAAGTGATAACAATTACCCTTGGGAAAAAAGAGAAGCTTCTCATATTTAAACTTGGAACAGGAGGAGAAAAAAAAAACAAAAAAACCCTTAATTAGATTATGCTCAATTGAATCATGAAATACAAATAAAGGAAAATACTGTCACATTTCACAGCCTGGCTGGTTCAAGCAGTTAATAATGTGAGGAGTAAGATTATTACGGTATATAAAGCAGTTCTGCCCTGTGTCAGGGATGAGGTTTTATGGGAATTCTTTTCTAAAAATAAAAGCTAAAAATGACATGAGAGATATTATTGGTCTGGCAACTTACCTAGTCCAATCCCTAATTTTCATTCAGACCATTAAGACGATCAAATTATGCCTGGTGAAGACCCTGAAGGTGACCATGGAGAAAAAAAAGGGACAGGCAGAGAGGATGGGGTTCTCAGATTCCCTCTCCACATCTCTACTTCTTATGAGCAAGCTTTTGTTTGTTCAAAAATTGGGCTTCCACCTAAATGTTTGGAGCAAGGATTCCATGGCTAAAAGAATTTGACTTTTGGAAGCCTGTGAAATTATAAAAGTAATTCAAATTGTTTTGATGTCTTATAATAAGCAGGTAGTTTTTGCAGATTTCCAGCACACAGAATAGGCTAAATAAACAGGTTTTTAAAAGTGTACCAAAGTGCAATGCATCCACTCTAAAATACTGAGGACTGAGGAATAAGAAAGATTCTTTCAAGAGGAAAATTAGTAGTTTGTCATAATTAAAAACAAACAAAATTTTAGACCACTGACATAAACCACTTCAAACCAGTTACTGACCCAAATAATAGTAATACAAAGATGAAAATTATAAATAAAAATGATTTCATTATACATAAACACACCCACAAATTCGCAATCAATTTCAGTATATACCATTCAGCATTGGGATGAGAAGTTGAAACCATCTGTGGAAAATCAATCATGGTGATGTGGTCATCTTTATCCAAAATGAGGTTGAATTCATTGAAATCTCCATGAATCAGTCCATGATTTGCAAGTCTGACAATTAGTTCCATGGCTTCATCATACACTGATGCAGGATCTTCAACATCGTGTATCTGACATCTGCAAGTTATTTTAAGTGTGAAAATAAATTATTTGTACTCATTTATGATTTTAATGAAAGTGTGTATATATATATATATATTTTCCCATCTTTGTCTCCTTAATAGTTTTTTTCATTTCCATCAGCATAAATAAAACAGAATCCACCCTTAGTGAAAAATTAAGCCATACCCTGCCTTGATTCTGTATCTTCTTTCCACTGTCACATCTTTTCTTTGATCTTCTTTACAGTCTAACTTCTCTACATGTATGTACACTTTGTCCAAATATTTTTCTCTCACTCTAATGAACCACTTCAAATAGGCTTTCTTCATCCACTTTATTCCAATAAAATAGCTCTTGTCAAGACTACCAGTGACTTCTTTACTAAACCTAACAGTCAATTCTCAGTCTTTTTTTTTTCCACTTATTTTTAGATCAAAACATTTACTTAAATTTTTAAAGGTTTTATTCATTATTTTTAGACAGGGGAAGGGAGGAAGAAAGAATGGGAGAGAAACATCAATGTATGGTTGCCTTTCACCTGCCTCCAGCTAAGGAGCTGGCTGGAGACCTGGCTTGCAACCTGGCTATGGGCCCTGACTGGGAATCAAACCAGGGACTCTTGGGTTTACACACTGGTATTAATTCTCAGTTTTCATCATAGTTGGTCTGCCAGTTAACCTACTCTTCCCCTTGAAACACTTCTTTTACTTGACTCTTGGTATATCGATCAACTCTTTGGCTGTCCTCTTTCTACACTAATCATTTCTTCTTAGTCTTTTTGCTAATTCTTTACCTTCTCTCTGACCTTAAAAATTTTAGAGTTCCTTAAAGGTTAATCCTAGGGCCTTATTTAAATCAGTCATGGTGATTTCAGGCTCACGGCTTTGAACACCATATATACTAATTTCAATCTAGACTTCTCTGAATTGTACTCCTCAACCTGACCATGTCCCAAACTGTAACTCTGATTCTGACCCGCCCTTTAACTTCACACCATTGTTGAGTTTTTCCATCCCATCTATAAAGATGAACTTTATTCCCTACAATTAGTTATTCATTCAGGTCCAAAACCTCATTGTTACCTTTGATTCACACCTTCCTTCATACCAATCCCCAACCCCCAATCCCCAAGGAAATCATGCTGGCTCTTCCAGAAAAACATTTCCAGAACTGATGGCTTTTTGTCTCCCTGTCATCCCTCTGATCTGAACTAGCACTATCTTTGACTGGCTCATAACAATCTCCTTAACTATTTTCCAAATGCTGTCCTTATCTCTTCAGTCTATTCTCAATACAGCAGCCGGAGTGAACCTATTAAAGCAATAGTTAGGTCATGTCTCTTTTCAGTTCAAAACCCTCGAATGGCTTTTTATCTCAATCAAAATTTTAAAAACCCTTGTGTTAAACATCACTGCAATGGCAATCACATTATAGTATATGAAAGTATCAAATCAACATGTTGTATACCTTATTTCACACAGTATCATGTAAATATATTTCATTAAAAAAGCATTTTAAAGGCCCTGCAATGGTCTACACCCTAAGTGACCTGGTCCCCTGCTGCCTCTCTGATTTTAGCCCTTACAACTCTCCCCTCACTCATTCAGCTCCAGCCCCACTGCCGCCCTCACTGACCCTACACCCACCTCACAGCTTATGCACTCGCTGTTCCCTCTGCCCGGAACCTTCTCAGCTATCTGTATGGTTCCCCTCCATTTTTCAAGATTCCTATCAGTGAGCCTTTTCCGGACCAGCCCAAGTGAAACAGCAGCCTCCTGTACCCTCTTCAGTCCTTCTTGTCCTTTTACTTTTACTTTTATCCACAGCATTTACTACCATCTGATACCCACAGGGTGAGGCAAAAGTAGGTTTAGTTGTATGTGGACCACAGTTTATTCTTTTTATTGTTACATTTTATCCTCATCCGAGGACAAGCCTATTGATTTTAGAAAGAGCAGAAGGGGAGGGAAAGAGAAAAACATCGATGTGAGCGAGATACAGCGATTGGTTGTCTCTCATATACCCTTAACTGGGGACCAAACCCACAACCTAGGCATGTGCCCTGATCAGAATTGAACCTGTGACCTTTCCATCTATAGATGATGCTCCAACCAACTGACCCACGCCAGCCAGGGCAAAGTTTATACTTGTATCATTTTTTTCCATATAATCCATTGTAAACCTACTTTTGTCGCATCCTGTATTTTCTTATTTAGCTATTTGCTGCCTGTCTTCTCCCATCAGAACATCAACTCTGTTGAGGGCAGAGGCTTAGGTTACCGCTGAGCCTGGAACAGTGCTCGGCACGTACCAGACTGTTATTAAATATTTGCTGAATGAATCACAGAGATGATAAAATACATACTGTTAGAATGAAACTGCACTTTCAATTTGCCTACTGCTGTATGTTAATTCCTAACCTCCCTGAAACACTATTTCATTTAAAGAAATTTACTTTTAAAAACTTAACCTTACATTTATTAGGACTCATGATTTCATTAGTAGCTAAGTACTTACAGAGGGTAGCCATTTATGAGTTCCATGACCACTGCATGGCGATTATAATCAACTGGCTTTGGGACTGGAAATTTCCTGTCATACAATGCCTAAAACATAGCAAACGGGTATAAACTAATGAAGAGGTCATTACTTTTAAAGGAACAAAAAAAGTAAATATAGCTGCCAACAAAAGAAAAACATACAAGTCTTTACAAAATTAGTCATATGATTTTTATATAGCTTATTCAGAACATAAAATAAGCTGTACATAAAAAAATTTTATAAGGAGGGTGGGGAAGGGGAGAGCAGAGGGGAAAAAATGAGATGAACGTAATATAACAACAATAAAAAAAAATTAAACCAGTTTACTTCACTTTTGCACCAAACACTCATTTACTGAACATTTACTAAATACTACACACTGTGACAGGGTTACAAAAGTGATAAAGTCTCTGCCTTTATGTTATAGCCTCTCTACTTTTGTAAGTTTGTGTCATTTATTGGAGTGGGCTTAAAATATAAAAATAAATTGTGATTTAGAGAGTACTCCGTCTTCTGACATATTAGGAAATGAAATATGCCAACAGTTTAGGCATCTTAATTTATAGAGTACTTACCTTTTCTTTGGACCAAATATAAAATATATAACTAACTATTACACAACAAATACATACACCGTAGTAGCCTGAGTCAAGTATTACTTAAGATTATTCATAGATTCATCTTTCCCCCTCATTGAAAATGTCAGATTTATGACCTCTACCATTTGAAATGCTATCATTTCTAAGTAGGCCTTTGTCATTTATACTCAATTACTCCAACACTGGTTCTAGCTCTTACCACCATACCTAACCTTTATACTGTGTACCAGAAGCAAGTTAGGATACTGATGCCCATACTCAATTAAAAAAATTTATAATGGCTACTTGACTTGGGTTGGTGAACACACAATATAGTGTTCAGGTGACATGTTGAGTTATACACCTGAAACCTGTTATGATTTTGTTCAATATCACCCAATTAAAAAAAAATCTACAATGGATATCCTGATCTAAGTCTGAACTTTTTCTAGTTTCAAAACCTTCTTTTATCTACTTAACCAGTCCTACCTTTCCCAATACTCCATCCCATCAGCATGCTGAAGTGCAACAAGGACAGTCATCTCAGTGACCAGTCCTTAGACACAAAGGGCTCACACCCACACTCATATCTTACCCAAAGTGGTTCCTCCACAAAGTACACTGTTTTACCGTCTTTTCCTTACAGCCTAATCATATGCATGATTCACAACTTGACCCAAATCTCACTTACTTCATTAACTTCCTTCATCAACTATTCTAATGTTCAGAAGTTTCTGTAAAAACATGTAATTTGATTTTTAAACTGTTCTTCATTTTATGTGTTGTTCATGTTATCATCCCGACTTTAAGACACAGGCTGCACTGGTTATTCCTTTGGTATCCATCCCTGTACCTCATCTTACTTAATACACTGTACTTAATACAGTGGTAGGCACATAGCTGATACTCAACATGTATTTATTAACAATGTTAATTTTAAAAGGCTGTGTACTCTACTTCCTACCTTCTTTGGATAGGCAATGAATGACTTCCACTCCCCAAAGACTGGTTGCTTGGCTTAAAAAGGTTTTAAATTCTCAGCTCAAGTGACTTTCAGCATGTCCTGGCAGCTTAACAGCGAACAGCAACCCTAACAATGGTCAATGTGGTCTAGCCAGTGCCATAGCTTAACCCTTACACTATGGCTCAATTCAATCTTCTTCTCTGTTAGGGAAATATCAACATAGTTAAGAAGCATATTTAAGCACAACCAAGTCTACTGATGCACCTTTGTATCAACATCTTGAGAATACACCTGACAGTTTTGGGAAAATGTGCAGTGATTTCTAGCTGCCAACTTACTGACTGACTATTGTAGGATATAAACCATTAGCATAAGAAACGTGTAACATTCAAGGTATCAATGACATTCATTGATACCTGTGTTGAGAATTCCCCCCCCCATAATCACTAAAAATTTACAGACGTCAATTAAAATAGCCTAAAGAACACCAAACTGAAACTTCCAAGAAACACTGGATGACTTTTAACAATTAAAATTATTAAAAAAAAAAAAAATTGAGTTATAAAAAATAAATCCTACTGAGAAACTAATAAAAACGCAATGTTACTTTATGGTTAATTTAAATACCATTGAAGATATTTAATTATGAAAAATATTTAATAAATTAATGCTGAATGTAATTCTCAAGGTGAAAGACTAAAACTAAAAATTATTACTCTAATACATAAAAAGTTTTAACTGACATTTGTTTTATTATGTAAAAAAAAAATACTAGTCAACTTACTGAAGGCACTAGGATTCCTACAAATGGTAATTATCTGGTGTTTTCAACTAGATAGACATGCACAGTGTAACTATACAATATACATACACATTTGCGAGATAATCGCATCACTGTATTTTGGGCTGCTCTATCTCGTTAATATTGTTGCTTAAATGTTGCCCCCTTTTAAAGATTTTGTTCACTCATTTGTGGAGATGGGGAAGGGAGGGCGAAAAACATCAACGTGTGTGTGGTTGCCTCTTGTGCATCCGACCTGGCCTGCAACCCAGGCATGTGCCCTGACTAGCGACCTCTTAGTTGCAGGCCAGGTCTCTATGTTGCCTTTATACATTTAACAATGAAAAATACCTTCACATAGAAAAAAAAAATCACCAGAAAAATGACAGAAAAAAATCACATTAATAAGAGTTAAAGAGATTATGAGGTTGGAACTGGAGGCGGGGAGAGATGTGGGGACAACAGACTGACGCTTGTCCCTACAGCCTTTCAGCTACAAGTATGATTTGGAAAATCATTTTTAACATACCTTCATATAGGCAAACTCCTTCATGGCAGAAAGACGAGATAAATAAAGCCAAGACATGTTGTGCCTGTGTTTATGGTAATCACGTTTGTTTTTCAGATTTCGAAAGGAGGTTCTTCCCAGTCTGTGAAGCTTTAATGCAAACTGCTGCCCTTCTCCATTTGCAACAATATAAATATCTAGAGCCAAGATTTTACAAAGATCATTATTACACTTTTATGCCAAAAAGTTGAAACAATTCTAACTTTCTAACTTTATCTTACTGTATTTGTATCAATTTGTATCTTTCCTAATAACCAGGAATACTTATCAGTCAGCAAAATTCTTTTATTTAATCACAATCCAAATGATAGTAATATCCACTTGAAAACCAGATAATAACAACAAACAGGGATGCAATGTGTCAAAGATTGTTATTTCCAGAGGTGCTCAATGCTCAACTCAATTTAGTAGGAAAACATCTAATTATTCCTTAGTGTCCTATGTGTACAAGAAGTGATTTAACAACATCTTTTTCAGAAACAGTAATTTCTTCAATTACTTCAATGAATAATGCTCAATTGTTAGAATATAATCCCATAATAAGAATGGAGCAGATCTTTCTGTATTTCAACTATCAAAAAAGTTGCTCTTTGTAATTCTGTCAAATAGAATATGTCTTAATTATTCATGGGGAACTTTAATTATTACTTTAATTATCAAGAAACAGCCTCTTTCTTACACTGGTGGAATTATAAATTGGTACAAACATTTTGGAGGAAATTTGTTAATATCAAACTTTTAAGAGTACCTAATTTTTAGGAATGTATTTGAAGTTTTTTTGCACAGACATCTATACAAGAGTGTTCACCACATTACTTACCAAAAAACTGTAACTAACTTAAATGTCCGTAATAATCAGGACTGGTAAAATCAATAAAAGAGCATCCATACAAGGTAACACTGAGTAAATACGAGAAAGACAAACCAGCTGATGTGAAACATCAGGGATGCATCAAGTGGTAAAAGATCAAGGTGTAGACAAGTACTGTTTGCTTTCACCTGAGATTAAAAAGGCACGTGACTGTACTCACATGTATCCTTAATGCATTACATATTTGTATTTATGTAGAATATTTCCAGAAGGTTATGTAGGATATCAATAAAAAGTGACAGCTTTGGGAAGCAGTAACATGAGATTGAGACCTGGGATAGGAGTGAGATTTCCTTTTTATTGTACCCTTTTGTACTATTTATCATTTTGTATGCAATGAAGGTCTTAAAAAAAAGAAAGCTATTACAGGAAGCATATCTCAAAAAGGTGTTTTATGATCCAATTAAAAAAATATATGTATTATTTTTAGAGAGAGGGAAAGGGAGAGAGACATCAAGAAACACCAATGTGTGGTTGCCTTTCACCTGCCTCCAGCTATAGACCTGGCTGGAGACCTGGTTTGCAACCCTGGTTATGTGCCCTTGCTGGGGACTCGAACCAGCAACCTTTGGGTTTGCAGGCTGGTGCCAATCCACTGAGGCACATCAGCCATGGCCTCATGATTTAATTTTTATATTTTATACACACACTGCTGTAATACTCGTATATAGTCAGCACTCTTGTATTACTTACTAATATATGCCATAATCTTCATATGAATATAAAGGACATACCATCTGAAGTACATAGCAACCTCCTTTAGAGTAGGCTTCCTAGTAATTCTTTTTTTCCTAACTTTAATTTCCCTTCCTCAGTTCAGATAAATAATTTAACTATATAAGATAAACCATACTGGATAAAAAAGCAGTGTACAAGAGGGCATGGTTCTTTATTTCTACCTGCTTTCCACATAGCAAATGCATAAGCATTTGTTCAATGCTATTTTAGAATGCTTTTCTCTGTGTTCTACACATACCTAACTTTATGTTGTTGGTCATATTGCTATGAAGATAAAAAATGCCTGTGGTTTTTAGATATTCATTGAATTCTAGTACTTCCTTGTGTTACATATTTTTAGCTGACATATTTTTAGCTGTTCCAAGTATCCAATTTATCCGATAGAAGAGCAAATAAAATATCTGTCAAAGATTTCAGTTGTTAGAGGAAACCTAATTCTTGGTATACTTAATTTTCAACAAGACATGACAAAATAATAATCTACTATACTAAGGGCAATTTCGTAATCTGTATCATTTCTAAACAACTCTTTAGAATTTAGACTGTTTAGTGGGAAAAATAAGTACACTAAAAAGACAAATCCTTTCTCAAAGAGAATAAAAAATGTCTTCTACAGAATTGTTAGCACTTACCGGATTCTTTGCCAACACCCATCTGGTTTCCAACAGACTCAACCACCTGTCTAGAAGAAAGTGTTTTCAAAGCTAGGTAATCATAACCTGCATTTGTCAGCCGATAGCCCTGGACAGCTAGACAAAAGCAAATGAGAAAGACCATATTTTAGTTACATTGTACCACCATATCACATCAGTTCAAGTCATGAGAATTTAAACATGGTGTCTGTTGGAAAAAGGCAGCTATCCAGTTTTACAAGTTAGCATTTCTTCCTATAATTTTTGATGTTTCTTTAGAGTAGAGTTACTCAAAAGTGTGACATAGGCTGACAGTAGTCTATGTTACTAGTTTGAGACAAGATACAGAAACTAAAATCATGTGGTTAAAAATGTTTACGTCAATTTGACCAAGTTATTTTAAATCTTCAACTCTAATAAGAAATTTGTGCCTACATTTTATAAGTTTATTACATTTTTCTAGTTTTATTGTTATTTGGATCCATAACAGGCTGAAAAAAAGAAAATCATCCTTCACCACAAATGGTTTAAGAATGTTCTAGAGTCTTGTGCTAGAGAGTCTTTTTCAAAGATGGCAACATCACTGTCTCTACCCTACTTGCTCTTACGTAATTGGACCTCTTATTGGAGGTGCACACTATTTCTCCACCCTCTTCTCTGTGATTGCTCTAATCTATAGAATGCCCTCGAATACAGAGGAGTATGCTCAGTCAGTTCTAATGCTAGTGCTTTCCTGGCCTGACAATGCCACTTCCTGCCTTGTGGAAAGCCTGCTCTGGGGGAAGCCAGTTAAAATGAAAAAATTACCAACGGTGCCTCAAATACTTACTTTTGGTACGCTCCCAAGCTATGAGTTTATGTTTCACTAATTCTCTTAAAACTTTATTACAGCCACCATGTTTAAGGCTGGCTATAGAAGCAATCAAACTGCAGGGAACTATCTCATGGTTCTTCATACCCATTTCAACCTGAAATAAAGGGAATCATTAGGTAAGCATAATCAACACAGAGCTGCTATCTATCAAAACTTTGCTAAAAAATTAACTTCTCCCTCAAACTCCTCCAACCATGCAGTTCCCCAGCCAATTATGAGACATAATCACTACCTTCTCGCTACATATTTTAAAAATTATTTAAAGACTTTATTTATTATTTTTAGAGAGAGGGGAAGGAAGAGAGACAGAGAGGGAGAGAAATATCAATGTGTGGTTGTCTTTCACCTGCTTCTAGCTACAGACCTGGCTGGAGACCTGGCTTGCAACCTGGTTATGTGCCCTGGCTGGGAATCGAACCAGTGACCTTTGGGTTCACAGGCTGGCACCTTATCCACTGTGTCACCAGCCAGGGCTTCACTAAAGATTTTTAATCACAGTCTGACATATAACCACTAATATTCACATTCTATCTCTCTATTAAATGATATACTTCAAGGGTAAAGGATGTGAATGCTTAACATAATTACTAATATGCGGTAAATGCTAAAATATTTATTGACATCCCAATATATGTCTTTAAAAACCACAGATATCCTAGGTATTTATTAAGAAAGTATTGGGACAGTATCATATGTAGGTACTGTTAAAAAAAAAAAAAAATATATATATATATATATGTACACTTTCTACCTTTGGTGAATTTATCATCTACTTGTGGGAATAAAAATGAACACATCTAACTCAGACAGTAATGTAAGTGCTAAAAAAGAGCTGGCTGAGGGTAGAATAATAATACTTCTACCTGAGGGATCAGCTTCTAGGAAGTAGCAGAACCTAACTTTGAGAGATACAGGATTACAAAAAGAACAGATAAGGGAATGCCCATGAAAGATAATAAAAAGATTTGGATATCACACATATACAAGAAAGCACATAGGAATAGCTATTACAGTGGCAGCTCAGCTAGGACTGACATGCACAGTTCATGAAAAAAAAAAAAGGCTGGAAAATGCTTTTAAGTAAGATATAGAAGGCCTTGAATGCAGATAAAACGTGTTAGTTTTTATACAGAGGAAAGTAGGAAACTCTTAAAGAGTTCAGGCAAGGGAGATGCATAAACAATTGTTTTAAGGCCAATAACCTAGCAGAAATATGCAAAGTGGTTTATAGAAAGCAAAAACTGGAGGTGGTATATTGGAGAACTTAGAAGACAATCCAAGCCAGAGGAAACAGAAGCTGTGAACAGGGAAGAGGTAGTTGTAACAGAAGGAAAGAACTAATGAAAGTAGTAAGGAATTGGTATTGAAAGTGGGAGTGCAAAGGAAACGAATCAAAGCTCAAGTGAAGAAGAGCAACAGTAACAATAGTAATAATATTTATTTTAATGAAGCATGGAAAAGGAGGGGGTAGACAAAATTAATGAATTTGATTTGTGCAAGAGTGATGTGTCGGAAGGTCCTTCTGATGAAGATATTTAAAGAAAATTGGAAAGGTGTTATACATACTCTGGAATGAAGTCAATTATTTGACAAAGGTAAGAGAGGAAGCCGTTAAGTGGATGTGCTCATCAAGCAAGGGATAACGGAAGAAAAAGTAGGGCTGAGGGACAGAATTTGGGGGAACGTTTACGTTGAAAGGTAAGGTCTACGAGTTAGAAGAAAAGGGAAAAGAAAAAGAAGGTCAAGTAAAGGCAGCCACTGATATCAGTGCTGGTGAAACTCAAGTTTTAAATTTAATGAGGCCATTCCTTAATGAGTTTCAAAAAAGAACTCAAATTTTGCAGAGGCAAAGTTTTAAAAGATAAATCTGGCATAATTTTGATGCCCCAATAAAAACCTCACACTTTAAACTTAACTCATCTTCCATGCTTTGTTCTCTCTCTTAACTGCTAACATTTCTTTCTCCTGACTCCCTTACTTCTGTCAGAGGCATTAAAGCAGCGATTTTCAACTGGTGTGCTGCACAGAAATTTTAAAACATGCTGACTATTCTGTCAGGGGCACTGACCTTTTTTCCTTTAGACTGTCCAATAAAAAAATTAGCCAACACAATAATAGCCATTTGGTGTGAATGAATCAAAATTATGCTTTTTTTTTTTTTTGTTAGATTAGCAAAAGAAAATTTTTGGTGTGCCACATAATTTAATTAATTAACTTATGTGATGAAAAAGGTTGAAAATTGTCCCATTAAGGAATGAGTGAATGTACTGAAGAAGCAGAAAAGGAATGTTATCATTCAAAAGTGACAGTAGGTAAAGTCCAACTGAACTGAAGAAGCTATCAAAGAACAAAATGTCTTCCAAATATCATACTAAATTTGCATTTGAAAGTTTAATCCCTATAATAAAGAAAATACCTCTTAAAATTGTTTCATTTTACAAATGCCCGATTTATGTGTTGCTTTTTGTGCCATAAGACCAAGAGCATAAAATCAGTTTCTGTCATTTCCCCGCTTGGAAAGATTCATTGGCTTCCTTCTTAGAATACACTCCAGATCCTTTAGCAAGCCCGATCAGCCTCTCACCTTTTCCAGTTACATCCCCCACCATTCAGTCTCTTGCTTGCTGCATTGACCTTCCCATTCTTTAAAAAAAAAAATTTTTTTTAAAGATTTTATTTCATTATTTTAGAAAGATGGGGCGGGAGAGAGGCAGAGAGGAAGAGAGACATCCATGTATGGTTGCCTTTCACTTGCCTCCAGCCACAGACCTGAACGGAGACCTGGCTTGCAACCTGGTTATGTGCCCTGGCTGGGGAATCGAACCTGCGACCCTTGGGTTCGCAGGCCGGCACCTTAACACTGTGCTACCAGTCAGGCCTTCTCATTCTTTAAAATCTGTTTCTGCCTTTTTACTTATTACTGCTGTTTCCTCTGTTTCCAGCTTTTTCCAAGGACTTCTCTGAGTCAGTTATTTCTCATTAGCTCCTATTATTCTCCCATCCTTTTACTTAGCAAACACTTATTCAGCATCTAACAAGTGCCAGCAATTTTCTAAAAGCCGTAAAATTTTCGTTACATCAGTTAACAGACAAGAGTCTTACACTGAGCATTTTTTTGTCTTCTGTGGTTACACAACTTAAAGACAGCAATTCATGCTCCTGTCCTCACTATGCATGATTTCTATTTATCCTTTTTATCATCTTCATAGTAGTTACCATTCGATGTTATCCTCGGTATTTATTTATTCGCTTAGTGATGATCCGCCCCCCTTGTCTGTATCACGCTGAATTCCCTAAAATTGTTACTAAAAAGCCGGCAAATGTGTTGACTGAACGAATAAGGAATGCTACGTGACCAAGTCTGCGCTGGGGACGCATTGGGGAACTCAATGCTATGAAATTTCCTTGGGAGTCGTAAATCTTTTCAGATGGTCGGAAGTTCAGGGTCAGGCTAACTTCCCGGGCCACAAGGATGCGTGTGGCTCTGGGGCTGGGGTCTGGAGCACAAGAGGAGTAGAAAGGAAGGAAATAATTACAAGAGGATCTTTTGCTGTCTGCATTTGGGGACGATAAAAGCCTTCGAACAAAAGCTTTTGAAAAAAGATCCGACTTTCTGGTCTTTTCCCCATTCCCAACCTTCACGGCGTTGCAGTGTCCAGAGCGCACTCTGCTCCCAGCAAACTTCCTGGAACCGGGGCACCGTGGGGAAGGGTGGGGGGCGGGGTGAACGGCTAACGTCTTACCGCGGTCAGGACCCTGAAGTCATCCCGGCTCATATAGCGCAGCTTGGCCACATTCACCTTCCCCATGGCGGCAGCAGCCGGAGCCTGGAAACTACCTCTTCCACAACGGCCAGGGAACACAAGGTACTCGGTACCTTATCCTTCCACGCGCTACGCAGCCCGGGGGCGGGTCGCGCAGGCGCGCTCCTTTCTTCAGGTCCTGGTTGGTAAAAACAAGTACGGCTTTCACAGTCGGGGTGTAAAATGTCTTCTAGGTCTTATGAAGCGTGTAGTATGGAAAAAGGTAGAGTACTCTTTAAAGTGATTATTTTTCCATGTAATGAGTTGGCAGACTGTAAACGCTAGCTATAATATGTCGTTTTAGTTTTCATATCTGTTAGGACCGACTGCTTTAAAGGGCGCGACCTGCCTCTAAGTAGGCGTGAGTAGAGCTTTAACTTGAATCAAGTTTTGTCCCTGAACAGCAACTCTTAAGGCAAAGCGAGTTTCCACGAGAGAGAGGAAAGCGATGAACCAGAGCACAACGGTAGTAAGCACACAAGCAGCCCTTCTTGTGAAGGCGCCTGCCGCAGGCGTGGTTCATTAGAAACCTCCTGCAACTGCCGGGTACGCAGGTGTTAGGCTGGTTCGCTAGAGCGCGGAGTGCGCCTGCGCTGGTGGGAGTGGGTGTAGTGCGGCCTCGGAAGGTGAGGTCTCTCCTTCTCCCGCGCACCTCCAGAGTATTCCCACAGCGTTTGGATGGTTGCCGGCGAGGTTTGGATATCCAAGACCTAGGCGCAGTTCTAAGGATTTTAGAACAGCCCACACAGACCCAGGAACTCCTGTCGACCTCTGCAAAACGGCCCGGGAGCGGGCTGGGAACAGCTCCGCCGCCCCCCACCCCCACCCCTCCAACACCCCCAAACCCTCAACGCCCTCCACCCCGCTCCATCCCCCGACGGGAGGGGTGCGTCCTGCGCTTACACCGTCCCTACCCCAGCAACAAGGATAACAAAACTTGTATGATAGTACTTGTGTTTATAATAGCTTGTTTCGTGAGTTACATAGAACTTTAAAAGGCAGTTATTTTGGACCACTCACGTTACTTACGGTCACGGAGGATTGTGCAAGCCACGTCGTCCTTGAGCTCGTTTTCAACCACTGATGGTTAGCCTTTCTCAGGGTCCAGTCTCAAAACTTCCAGTGTAATTTTTTGGAATGCGGTAGAGTTCCATATATGTATATTTTTTCATAGGGGGCTCCACTAACCGGAGTGCTGCTTTTCCTTCTTACCAAGGCCCTTCCTACTGAGTATAAAGTCTGGACTACAGATATGTATATAGTTGGAGGCAGGCAGTTGAGTATGCCCTGCCTTTCCAACCTGAATAGTAGTACTCAGATTGAATACAGGAAGCGGAACAATCCTCTGTCCCCTCTACACTGCAGCCTTTGTTTCTTTTTTGCCTGAATGCTTTCAATAACCAAGCCTCAACCAGCTCCTTAGGCTCCTGAACACCCAATGTGCCTTTAGCAGAAACCAATGCTGAGTTCCCATTCCTTGACAAGACTAATGAGTCAATTGGCGTCGAATTGGTTATATTGGGCCCCTTCTACTGTAGAAGGGCCAGAGAGCCAGAGCTCTGTACTGACAGTAATAGATGTACATTGTAGCCATGGGCTTGCTTTTCCCGTGTGCAGGGCCTCAGCGGGCCCCAGTATTGTAAGGCTTACAGAATGTTTACTCTGAAGGTATGGGACTGCACTTGGCTTCAAAGGAGATACAGTGTATGCACACAACCATGGGAGCCCTACGCCAGTGAGATACTCCTGGTATGATAGGATGATGGGAACATTTATTGAAGGAACAAGCTATTGGAAGCATTGCTGAAGTGTCCACTGTGAGTTTGGGTTGTCGTCTTCTAGGAAATCAATAATATGTATTTGATCTCCAATAGGTAGAATACATGAGTCTAAAAATCAAGGGGTGGAAATAATATTGGCTTTGCCTATTTTCATTCTTAATAATCCACTTAGGGATTTTTCATCTCAATAGCTCTGGGCCCTGAGGGTTGAGAAGTTGTGGTTTGCCAAGGGGAATATTTTCACCAAGGGGCACAGAGTTCACTTGAACAATAAGCTGTGGCTGCTAAATGCTCTTAGACTACTTGTTTTCAAGGAGGCATGGTTTACAGAGGTCTTACAGACTTGGGGATGAGGATCTTTATTATGGCAGACAAATTATGGAGATTAGCAAGCATGCCAGGGAGGGTGTGAGATACCTAGAATGAATAATAAATTCAGGTAATGAGTATCATTTATAGATCAAGATTAGCTGCAGTGCTGGGGGCTACAGTTTTTCCCATAAGATTTTTCCTATAAGATTCCCCCAGGGAGAGAGGCTCACTGAAATCCTGAAGGAGCTGCTTCCAGAACTTAAATAAGTAGATCCAAGCAGCACAAGGGCTGGACTGAGATGAACATTGTGAAGGGCGGACTTCCCCCAGCTACTGGGAGTGAGGCCAGCACTTAGTGCTCAGCAGTCAGCCTCCACTTGATTGCAGAGGCTGAATAGAGCTACCTCACCCAAGGTCACACTTCCTTTCTGGGTTCACCCAAGAGATGAGTGATTGACATAGATGGCTAAAAGCTAAAGGCTCAACCTCTGTGCTGCAACACAGATACCTCTGAAGGATCACCCTATCTTCAGAATTCCCTGTTGGTCAACAGGCCTCTTCCAGTGTTTATGGCATCACAGTTCATCCTCTTCTTTGCTTGATCCTATTTCCTTCCCTACTTTCCTTCAGGGGTTGATCAAAAGAGAACTCCCTATTAATACTCCTAAAACAGTACCAGCCTGGGAGGCTCAACCTTCAGCAGTGTTTTTTTGGGCTCTCAGCTTAGTGTTAATGGGACCCTGCCATACAAATGAGTAGGCAGGAAAAGACCCCCAACCCAGAAAGTGGTCATTGGACAACTGCTGATGCTTGCCAGAGGGAAGGGTGTTTAGGGGACTGGGTAAAAATGGTGAAGGGATTGAGGAGTACAGCTGGGTAGTTACAAAATGGTCATGGGGATATAAAGTACAGCATAGGAAATACAGTCAATAATATTTCATAACTATGTACAGTACCAGGTGGTACTGGAAATGTGGGAAATACTTTGAAAGTATATGATTGTCTTACTACTATGCTGTGTACCTGAAAGTAATACAAAATAATATTGAATGTAAACCGTAATTTAAAATAATTTAAAAAATTAAAAACACTTAAAAAATAGATTTTGCCTTCCTGTTAGATCTATACAGAGAAATAAGTAAGGATTTTTATGGTTTGCCCGCTTCAAGATGTTTTCCTTTTGTGTTTCTTAATTCAGAGAGTAAATAACTTGTTTCAGATTTTTGTCTTCTACTTTACTGCCTTACTTTAATTAATGAATATACCTAGTTTAGTACTGTGTTGATTTTTTGTTATATTAGTTGTTTACAAGAGTTAAAAATAACTATTATTCAGGTAGGGGTTTTTATTAAATAAGGGTTTTGAGTTACCTAAAATAGTGTATGTTATTGTCTTGGTTACAAATTAGAACATTTGACATATTATTCTAAGGTACTTTTTTCAATGCTGGAATTTTACATGTTTCCACATATTAAATTTTATATAGTTTTATGACATTTTTCTCTGAATAATAAATCCGGGCCTTAAAAATATTATCCAGACTATGCAGCATTTAACTGGTCCTCTATTAGAGCTGCTTTAGTTAGTCTAAGCTACTGCCTGACTTCCCAAGTTTAAATTTGGTTAAACATTCTTATTATGCCCCTTTTAACATGGCTTAATATGCTACTCTGTAACATGAAAATATTATTTGTTCATAAGGAGTACTCATGAAAGTAGACTTTATATAAAATGTGGCATTAAACTTTCAGTAGGAAGTGGTCAAATAGAGAATATTTAAAATGAGGTATTCAAAAGTGGAATGGTGGTTTAATTAACTGGGGAGTAAAATGCCTGTTGATATAAATTAACAAACATGAAAATGTAGTCATTTACTCACTTGTGTTTATCAGTTGAAACATTATTATAAAGAATCAATAAAGAAAACTTTTATTTTCTATATAAAAATGTATGTAATGGTCCAAAAATATAATTTCTCTGAGATTCAAATTGTGAAAGTAACATTTTAGTTAAACTTAATGAAAGGCAGTATTGGTGCCAGACCCCCAAGTACAGCAAATACTTTGCCATTGGTGAGCTTATAAAATATCTCAGCATATTTGCTAAGAGTCCAACCTGAACAGAGCAGTTCATATTCTGGGTTCTTTCATCTTCACTTTGGGAAACCACTCTTCTCGAGACATGTTCAAATGCTTCTACTTTGATTGCTGCACATGCCCCTTTTCAAACAGGTCTCCCAAGAATAAGATTGTTTAGCTCTCTTAGAATTCTCAGGTTTGTTAAACTGCCATCTATAGTCTGAGGACATCTGGAAACATTGGAACTAGATTTTTAAAAAGTGCTGGGTTTTGCCATGGTTACGAATTCTCTGAAACTCCAACCTCATTTATGAATCTACTAGGGAGTTCTCATTAAGGAAGTCAAAAGTTGGCTTTAATTGATCTGTGATCCCTGCCTCTATTAAATCAAGTTGAACTAATTTTTTTCTGAACATATCTACATGTTAAGACTGTATAAAGTGCACACAATGTAGTTTAGTCAAAAAATAACCCATAAGCTGGTAATTTTTAGAACTTGCATTGTTCCTATAAATATTAGATGTTATGTCCTCTAGTACTTAGACATAACATCTTTTACATAACTGTAAAGAATACAGTCACTGAAAGAATTAATTATGTGGTGTGAATAACATGAGCCCCTTTCTTGGGTTTTTCCTTATGGATCTTCTCTAGGCAATTTTTCCACCCATTTAACTCGGGGTAGGTGGATAAAAGAAAGTAAAGTGAAATGAAAACAATGCTATTTTTATTGTTGCTTTTATGTTATTAGTTATGATAAAATGTGTCTTAAGAGTTTGAAGGCATTACATAGAAGGTCCTGGGTTACCTAAGGATGTTTTTTTCTTTTCCATTGGTTTTACTGTTTCTCTAAATCATTGAAAGTAGATCTCAATGATTTCAACATTAGTTTCTTAAATGCGAAGTGGATTATAACTTAGATATGCTTAAGGTATCTTAGGACTAAATTTTTAAAAGAAAACTATTTTTTATAAAACTGCTCTGTAATAAAATAATTTTTCATTTTATTTTTTTATGTCAACAACTATTTATTTTGAATTTAAGTTTTGATTTTTAATTACAGTTTACATTCACTATTATTTTGGAGTTTCAGCCAATTTTTAAAAGTATATTCTGAATGTAGCATTTTATGCTAAACTTTTTCAGTAATTTCTTTTTCAATATTCATTTTAAATTTTGAACTTAATAAGTGATTGTAAGCAGGGTCTAACAATAATCATAGATGTTATTCCCAATGTCTATGATTTATTGTTTCTTTTTGTTAATAAAAACCGCTGATCTCCCGCTGGGTGCATGGCACTAAGCTAGAGCCTGCATTTCCTAGCTTGTTAGAGCGCAATTGGTTACATATCTAGGTTTTTACCTATGGCATGCGAGGAGAAATTATTAATGAGCCTCTGAGTCTTACCTTTAAATATAACTGGGTATGTAGGTCCTTCTGTTGCATTCCATTCTTGACCATGATGGTAGTGAGCCAGCGTCAACCATGCAGATGAGGGCAGTAATCTGAGGGGACGTCTGAAAAACGGTGGGAGGGCCCTGGGCCCAGGGTGACCCCTTGGAGCAGGCTGCTTTCCCTCTCACTTCACCTGCCACCTCTGCATGCCACATGAGAGGGCAATACATTTCTACCTTATTTGAGCTACTATATTTTAGGGTTTTTGTTTGTTTGTTTATTTGCCACAAAAAGTTATTCATGGAGTAACTAATACAAATAGGGCTTTATTTGAAAATTTTCTGATCATTTTGGGTTTTAAAGGAGTCTTTAGAGGCCAAGGCTCATAGATACTAAATACCTGCATTCTAATTTTAAACACTAGACCATCTGTACAGGGATGGAAAAGGAGTCTTCTGAAACTGAGTTCTACCCTTGCTAACTTACCACGGACCTCCCTCATGTGTAAAAGAAGGCTGGAGATTACTGAAGAATGAGAGATGGGAGCCTGTACTGAGTATGTCTTAGGAGAGACAGAATAGTGTTTTAGGATGTTTCCTCCCCTACCTTTCCCACAGAGAGGAGAGTGGTGCTGGCTTTCACCTCAAGTTGGGTGATGGGGTCTGAAGGGACACTTTTAGGGAACTTCATATGTGGCACTAGGGGTTTAGGGGATATAGGGCTTGGCAACTGTCTCAGTCCTAAGAATCTTAAATCAGAAGGCTGGTTGAAGGGGCCTACTGGTAAAAATAAAAATGGAGAAGGATGTATTGAGATCATTCTGTGCTTCCGAGTTTGGTTAGGCAACCCTCAAAGAAGTCAAAGAACTTAGCCCATTTACAGGAAGCAAGTGATAATAGTGCCAGGTGGGTCTCTGTGTTCACAACCTGGTTGAGCATGAGCTTTAGGATAAATTGTACAGTGTCCTATTCATGAGCTATGCATTAGGCTTTATTGAGGACAGTGAAACATATAAGGTGAATTAGTCAGAGTCTGGTGAAGAAACTATACCAATCGTTTTAATAGAGAAGGTTATATAAAGATTCTTAACCAGGTGTGAGGGAATAGATGCCCCATTAAAGTTTGGGGTTCAGAAAGAAAGAAGTTGGTATCTTTAAATCGTAGAGGCTTTGAGGAGGGGTCCTGAGCTGGGATGCAGAACTCGGGAGGGGCAGTTGCTGGATTAGTGGCGGGACTCCAGGGACAGGGTTCTGGGCTGGGAGCCCTGGCAGGTGCAACAGTTGTCTGCTGCTGAAGCCACTGAGGAGCAAACAGCCACGGTAGTTCTGGGAGGGAAATTGCAACCCACTGTTGCGATAGGATCAGCTGTATCTGCTGGAGCTAGAGCATCATTTTTGAGTGATTCTGACAGAAATAGAAAGCGTACAGGAAAGAGTGTGTTCTTTTCCCATCTTCCTTTCCTGTAATTTCTTGTGAGAGATCCTTTAGACAGAACACAACAGGGAGCCAGGTAGTCTTTTTGAATAGGATCCTTTTTGAATGATCCCCCATAAACATACCTACTATAAGTATTATTACTTCCCAGATGCAGCCCTGTCTATCTTGCTATTTTAATTTTCTTAGGGGAAAGTCATTTTTTAATAGGTTATTACTGCAGCCTCCAGCTACAGGAAATACATGAGAAGTTTTCCAGGTGGTTGTTATTTTTGAAGTCCCTCTCTTTAGGCATGGGGTGAAGTGAAGATACCACCTGCACTCGCTCTGAAATGGGTCAGCATTTCAGCTTTCTTCATGAAAATCCTCTTTATAAATGCTTTCATACTCTCCATCAACAAAATCCTTTATATCCTTAATAAAGGCAAGTTGTCTGTTCATTCCTCAACCACCTATTTTGAAATTTCACTACAGTGTGAATGGCTCTCATAATAGTGAAGAACCAGATCCAGATATATATATATATTTTAAAATCCAGATATTTTTTAAAAAGATTTTATTCATTATTTTTACAGAGAGGGAGAGAGACATCAATGTATGGTTGCCTTTCACCTGCCTCCAGCTACAGACCTGGCTGGAGATCTGGCTTGCAACCTTGTTATGTGCCCTGGCTGGGGAGTTGAACCAGTGACCTTTGTGTTCACAGGCCAGTGCCTTAGCCACTGTGCCATCAGCTAGGGTTACAGATCCAGATATTAAAGGTACACATGAAATGTTTGAGTAAACTTGTTTAATCAAACTCTAAATGGAACAAAGTCATATTCTTAGATTACTATGTAATCTTATATAATATGTGATTTAAGTATAAACTAACAACAAACTATTATTAATAGGAAGTGGTGATTCCATCGACATTAAAGGTTTTGTGATCATTTTGGGAAAAACCCTTTAACTGGATCTGCCACTGAAAAAATAGGAGATCATTTTATATTAAGGACAGCCTTATATCTATGCATATGTGATGGCACATAGATGTGCTATAAATGACAGGTTAATTAGGTAAAAACTATAAATCAGTATCTCTTGATGTTTAAATATGCCAAATAAAACAAAATTGAGGCCTCTACTTAGATTTTAATACATCTGATGAAGACTCTGCATTATAAACATAGGGGTGGGCAGAGTAGGCTTACAGTTGTGAGTATGCAAAATACAGTTTATTCTTGTGTTACTTATTAATCATTGCATTTATGTTTATTAACCAACATTGCCCACCCTGTATTTGGTTAAAATTTCAATAATTCTTATTCATTGATTTAAAATTGCTGACATTTAAAATTTAATTTTAATGAAGTACTTTTTTTTGAATATTGTATTATTGATAATAGTTTATGAGTCTTTCAAATTCTTTTGAATAATGACCTTTCTCCCATCCAAGTACTAACCAGGCCTGACCCTGCTTAGCTTCCAGGATCAGTCCAGATTGGGCACGTTCAGGGTGGTATGGCTGTGGACTTAATAATGACCTTTCTAATTTAATTTGTATGATGATGTTAGCTTACTAATACGAATCTTTCATCATTTTGACTATGATTTAATCTTTAAAAAATTTGACACTATAATAATTTAGAAATATATTAAAATATCTATTATTACAGTTATCATACTGACTTAAATATTATAAATGTGTGTCTGTCTTATCTTTCTATAACTTCCAGTTGAATCTTTTAAAAGGCGTTTCTATTTTTCTATAGACCTTCCCACTCTGTTTACTCATCATGTCAATTTTTTTCTTAAGTAGTTGAACATATAATAACTTCTTTAAAGTCTTTTCTGTTACTTCAAACATCTGTGACATTTGGGGACCTTTTCCTATTGACTCTTTTTTCTTTCGATGTAGATCAGGTTTTAAGGCAGGCGGTTAAATTACTAGAAGATTCTTTTGATCTGTTAGAATTAGGAATGTAGTTTATTAATGGTGGTTTATTTCAGATTTGTTCTTAGTCCTAGGGTTTATTTATCTCTTCTTTTAGGTTGTAATTGTTACTGTTAAGGTAAACCCTTTTGAGAGCTGCAGTTGAGTACTTGAAGCAGCTGTGCAAAAACTTCCCATTCCCTTTTGCCAGACACAACATTTCTCAGCTTTGTGCAACTGCACTTCTTTTCCATTCAACTCTTAGTAGCTACTGTCTTCAGGCATCATGGAATCTAAGTTTGAAATGTATGATTCTGGCCTTGGCCAAAACCCTGAAGGAAGTTCCTATGCATGCTTTTATGTCACCCCTCATCACAACTCCCTCCTCTGTGAATCCTGCAATTTCACTTGCTTTAGTACCATAGCCTCTGACCTTTGCCTTGTCAGTTCAGTGAGACTGACACTTTCTATTTGAGCTGATATATTTCATTTTTGTACTATTGGCTGTCCTACTTATAAAAACATTTTGTCGAGTTTTTAAATTGTTTATAGCATAGGGTAAGTCCAATATCAGTTATTATACCATGACCCTTTCCTCTTTACCTTCTAAGTTTTTTGGCTGACCAAATAATTAAATTAATGTAAGGTAGATTAACAGGAGAAAAACAAATTTTAATTTCATGCATACAGGAATTCCAAAGATATGAAGCTCTCAGAAAGTCAGGTAATTGAGCCTTATATGCCTTCCTGAGCTAAGGAGACAGAGCAATAGAAGAGCAAACTTTGGTGAACAAATGTTTGTTTGCCTGCCATACAGAGAAGTCTTTCTGATGTGAAAAGAAGTTAACTTTGGTAATAGTTCTATTCCTTATCTAAATTATTTTAGGCAGTTAAGAAGGGAAGTACAAGGCTCAGATTGAGTCTTTTGGGCTTTGATTTTCTTCTGTTCAAAATAGTTGCATGCCAAAGTGGCACATTCTGGGGAGACTTGTTTTGAACCCACAGGTAAAAGCAGAAATCTATGCTCCTGCAATTTCTTTCTATAATTCTGTTTTTCCCCACTCAAAATCTGAATACTAAATGACTGTGGGAAATCTTTTAAAAAATCTTATTTTTTAAAAGTTTACTCTGCTTTTACAAAAGGTAGAAGAGGAGGGAAAACTATCATTCTATAAAGCTGCTATTTCACAGCAAAACCAGATAAAGATATTGCAAGAAAAAAAAATAACTACAGATTAATATCTCTGTGATTATAGAGTTAAAGAATTTTAAAATGTTAACAAACTGAGTACACAAAAAATATAAAAAGGTTTAAACACTATGACCAAGTGGGGTTCATCCTTCAAATGCAGGACTGATTCAGTGTACAGAAATCAATCGATGCAAAAGACCATATGGAGAGACTAAAGATAAAAACCCACAATCATCTAAAAAGATACAGAAAAAGCATTTGAAAAAATTCAACACCTTTCATGATAAATTATGTAATATATTAGGAATATAGGGAACTTCCTCAATCTAATGAAAAGCATCTATGAAAAATCCAAGGCCAAAGTCTCACTTAATTGTGGAAGACTGATAGTTTTATCTCTAAGAATAGAAATAAGACAAGGATATCCACTCTTATAACTTCTATTCAATGTTGTATTAAAAGGTTTAGTTAGGGAAATTAGAGACAATAAGTACATGTAAGGAATTGAGATTGGAAAGGAAGTAAAACTATTCACAAATGGCATGATTCTGTATACAGAAAATTCTAAGGTATGCACACACAAAAATGATCAGAACTAATCAGCTCAGCAAGTTTGCAGTATATAAGATCAACACGCAAAATTACTCTCTACCAAGGTGCTGGCCTGCAAACCCAAAGGTTGCTGGTTGCAAACCAGGTCTCCAGCCAGCTCTGTAGCTGGAGGCAGGTGAAAGACAAAACCATACATTAATGTCGCTCTCCCTCTCTGCCTCTCTCCCTTCTCCTCTCTCTAAAAATAATAACTAAAATCTTAAAAAAAATTACTCTTTACCTATCACTAGCAATACATAATCCAAAAATGAAGTTAAGAAGAAAGTTCTATTTATGGTGATGTCTAAAAGGATAAAATACTTAGAAATAACCTTAATAAAAGTGTGAGACCTGTATACTGAAAACTTCAAAACATTATTGAAAAATGAAAAAAAAAATGAAAGTATGTGGGTGGGAAGACTTACTATTTATTGTTAAAATGAAAATCTTCTCCAAGTTGATCTACAGATTCAGTGCATTCCCTTTCAAAACATGGTCTTGTTTTTGTTTTTCCCCTGGAATTGATAAGTTGATCTTAAAATTCATATGGAAATCAAGGGACCAAGAATAGCAAGACAATCTGGAAAAAGAACAAAGCTGCATCACAGAAACTTCTTAATTTCAGAATTTGCCTCAAAGCAACAGTAGTCAAAACAGTTGCTTTGAGTAGCAAAAAGACAGACAAAGTGATTAATGAAATAGAAGTGAGAATCCAGAAATGTGCTGGGACAACTGGATATCTATATGAAAAAAGGGACGTTAGACTCCCTACCTCACACCATATACAAAAATTGACTCAAAATGGAGTCAATACAAGGGCTCAAAGTATAAAATTCTTAGAAGAAAACAAAGGCATAAATCTTGGAGATCTTGGATTAGGTCATTGTTTCTTAGATATGGCACCAAAATGACAAGTGTAAAAGGAGAAAAAGACATAAATTGGATTTCATCAAAACTTTTACTCTAACATTTATAGAGGTATCTCTGATAATAGCCAAAAGGTGGAAAGAATCTTAATATTCAACTGATGACTAGATAAGAAAATATGGCATATCCGTACTGTGAAATAATATTTGCCATAGAAATAAATGAATCATTGATACCTGCTATAATATATGTAGATGAACTTTGGAATGATTATACTAAAGAAGAGAAGCTGAAATAAGTGGCCACATACTGTATGATTCCATCTGTGAGAATTGTTCAAAATATGCAAATCCATAGAAACAAAATGTAAATTAGTGGTTGCCAGAGGATGGGGGTGGAAGAATGTAGAATTACTTCTAATTAGTATGAGATTTTGTGCTGTCAAAAAAGTAATAGTTTGAGGTTTTGTGCTATCATAAAAATAAGCGTTTTGTGTGTGTTTCTTGTTCCTTGGCACAGAGTCCCCAAATAATTTGGAATTTACTGTTGTAAAAAGAAATTTCAGAGGGCTTTACTTGATATGAATGTTAAACTGAATGAAAAACAAACTGTTTGCAGACCTCAAATCTGAAAATGATATGAAGCTCATGATGAGGCATGATGTTACAGGATGGCTTATCAAGTGAAAATAAGGAAGTTATTTAACCTTTACAATGATTGGTTATTACAATAGAGATTTCCAACTGGCCAGGAGTTGGTTGAAAGTGATTATCTAATGTTGTTTTAGGAAGATGACTTAAGTTTCAATTATGCTTATCTGAAGCATTTTCCAGAAATAACCTAAATTAAGTTTTGCTTACATTCATGCAAATTAGCTATATTAAATTTTGCTTATTGTTTTAACTGATTTTATCTGCTTGGGGGATCTTCAGGAATGTCTCCATTTTATTTGCCTTTTATACGGTAATGGAATGCCTCATGGGGAACAGCTTCAGAATGGGATGTGGTTGCTTAAGGGTTAAAACTTTCTGCCGTACCGACTGCCTTCCAAGCAGGGTAAAAGGGGTGGAGATTGAAATCGACCACAACTGGCCAGGGATTTAATTCATCATGCTTAAATATGAAATCTCCATAGATCCCTAAGCGAGTAGGGTTTAGAGAGCCTCTGGGTCCGTAAACATGCTGTTGCTCTGAGAAGATGGCGCCTCTGGAGCGGGCGTGGAAGCTCTGCACCAACTCTCCCCTTCAGGCCTTATCTGATGTATCGCATCCATTTGGTTGTTTCTGAGTGTATACGTATTATAAGCCAGAACACTTAATGTGTTTCCAGAATTCTACAGGCCAGTCTAGTGAATTACTGAAGTTGATGGGAAGAATGGAAACCTCTGAATTTGTAGTTGGCGGGGCAGAAGTGTGGACATCCTGGGCACACCCTTTACCACTGGCATCTGAAGTAGAGGTAGTCTTTTGGGACTCAGCTCATCACTTGTAGAGTCGACCAACTCTGGGAGTTAGTGTCAGAATTATTTTGAATTCTTGAACACCCATTGGTGTTGGAGAATTGGTTGTTGGTATAGAGAAATCTCCACGAAGTTGATGTCAGGAGAAGTGTCAGAAGAAAAAGACAACAACATACAGATTCCTTTTGGAGATGGTGAAAATATTCTGGAACTAGATAGTGATGTTGGTTACACAGTTTTGAGAATACAGACACTAAAGGACACTGAATTATACACTTAAAAATTATTCTGCTTTGAGAATGTCAGAGCCAACCTGAAAAAACCAATAGCTAAAGCTGGAATAATTTGAGCAGCTAAATAAATAGCAGTTGCACTGGACTGTAACCCAGAGAATAAAATAAATATTTGCAAATCCATACTCACCTAAATAAATAACCAAATAAGAAAATAAAAAATAAACAGAGGAGCAAGGACAAATTTTTTGCACAAGAGTTCCAAATAATAAAATGTGAAAGAAATAAAGGAAATAGAAAAATCACAATTAGCACACCATAGTAGTAACTGCAGCAGGCATGCTACTGATGAATGCTAGAATTAGTGGGCAATACTTTAAGGAGAAGTGGGAGATATTTGCATAGTTTGAAAATATCTCTGCTAGAATAATTGTTAATTACTGTGATTATTTGACATGTGTTCACAAATGCTTCAATTCTTCTCTGGTAACAGAGGGAGATGCTCTATCTGATTCTATCTTGTTCAAACCTGCATTGTTCTCATGGCTTCCAGGCTAAAAGCTTCTGTTTAGTCCTTCATAAAGACATGTTAATCACTGGAGGAATTCTTCTTCAAGTTTAAAGAAATAAGGGACCTGTGTATTACCCAAAAGTTAAAGGAGCCCTGTGACCAGACTCACATTAACTAGCAAAGTCTTCCCGGGACTGCTGCTGGTGCCCAGATATCTGTGGCAGTCAGTCACCTTTTGCTCCTCCCATTTTCCCTTCCCTGGACATAAAAGAAGCCTGAACACTATACTTTCTTAAGATAGAATTGAGGATTAGGTCTCCCATCTTCTTGGTTGGCACTTTCTCAATCAATAAACTTTTCCTTACTCCAGACTCTTATATTTTGAGTTTTGGCCTTTTGAAGAATGGGGCTTAGTGACTTTGACCCATAATACTTCTTCCTTCAGGAGGTAAAGCTTAATTCTACCCCCTTGAGGGTAGCCTGGACACTTGTAATGAATAGAGTATGAAAGGGGAAAAATAGTAATTTATATTGAGAAACCTGGCTGATAGTACCTTAACCAAGTGATTAAGGTTATTACTACTAGATAAGTCATGTTGATATTATACACCTTGTGACAGGAAATGATGATAAGGGTAATTCACCTCTATAGTTTTTTTTCTCAAAAATTTCTAACTGGTATAATCATGAGAAAACATCAGCAAACCCAAATTGAGGAATATTCTAGAAAATACCATATTAGTATTCTTAAAAAATGCCCATGTCATGGAAAGCAAGAAAAGACGTAAGACCTCATTAATATTGGTGGAGACTAAGTAGACATCAAAACTAAGTCCCTGGCTGGTGGCACAGTGGATAGACACCAGCCTGAGAAACCAAAGGTCGCTGGTTTAATTCTGCAGCCAGGGCACATAGTGAGGTTGCAAGCCAGGTCTCCAGCTGGGTCTGTAGCTGAAGGCAGGTGAAAAAAAAAAAGGCAACCATACGTTGATGTCTCTCTCCCTCTCTGACTCTTTCTAAAAATGAAAATAAAATATTTTTTAAAAAAGGAAAAGAAAAAAACCCCAAAAACTAAGTGTAACATATCCTGGATGAGACATTGAAAGAGAAAAGGACATTACTAGAAAAACTGGTGAAGTCTGAATTTTATTTAATAGTGTTGCACCAGTTTTAATTTCTTAGTTTTGATGAATATACTGTGTTTATATAAGGTGCAAAGATACTAAAATACAGAGATTAAAGGAAGCTGTACTTTCTTTATAATACTTTTGTAAATCTAAAACTATTTTAAAAATAAAATATTTAAAAAGTTTTAAATATTACTGTAATTTGCATGCTCTGTTATTTCTTTTTCTCCTTTTGATTAAATTGTAATCTTCCTATAAAAAGTTCACTTAAGAATCATACATAATTGGCTCTGACCTCTGTGGGCTATTAATTATTTTATTCAAGAGAAACAACCTTTACAATTCTCATTAATATTATCATTATATATTTAATTTTAAAAGATTTTAATGATTTATTTTTGGAGGTAGGGTAGGGAGGAAGAGAGAGAAACATTGGTTGGTTGCCTCTTCCAAACCCCCAACTGGGGACCTGGCCCACAACCCATGCATGTGCCCTGACTGGGAGTCAAACCAGACTGGTGACCTTTTGGTTCAATCCACTAGGCCACACCAGTCAGGGTTTATCATTCTATTTTAAACCTGTAATGATATACTTTTGTTTCCATGGTTTTAGAAAGGCAAATTGTTTGGAGGAAAAGTTAAAAAGTTCTTGATCTATTTAATAATTTGAACATATACTTAAATTCAAGTGTCATATTTTATTTTAATTCACAATATAATGTAGATTATTTTGCCTTTCAATAATTATAAAATTAAATTATGTTATGCTATGAGGGTTAATACTTATTTATATTCTGCCAGTTTCTAAAAACTTCCTGAGTTCGGTTACAATAAAAGCACAATGTAGTTACTTGAAACTGTAATATAGAAAACTATTTAAAGACATGGAAAAAGGTATTTGTTACATTAAAAAATCTTGCCCAGACTTTCTACACTATTTTCAGTTTTTTAAAGCATATAATTATGTAGGTACCATAGAGTGAGCATGTGAGCTGTGTGGACACCGCATTCGAAGTGACTGAGCAAGTAGAGCAACAGATCTGCATCATATTTTGCGTTAAGCTCAAACATTCCTCTGTGAAAACTATTTGGATGATTCAGGAGGCCTCAGCTATGGGCAACTGGTGATTGGTGGCTTCATCATGACAACAGATCATGCATCATGTCTCATGCAGAATTTTTTTGTGGTGAAACATCAAATCGCCCAGGTGACTCAGCATCCCCTACAGCCCACATTTGGTGCCTTGAGACTTCTGGCTTTTCCCAAAACTGAAGTCACCTTCAAAAGGAAGGAGCTTTCAGATTATTGATGCAATTCATGAAAATACAATGGGGCAGCTAATGGTGACTGGGAGAGCTGTGTGAGGTCCCAAGGTACTTGCTCTGAAGGGAGCTGAGGTGTCATTGTCCTATGTACAATGTTTCTTATATCTTATATCTTCATCAATAAATGTTTTCTTTTTTTTTAATATTACATGGCTGGATACTTTCTGGATAGACATCATATTCCGGAATATTAATAGGAGTAATCATCTTTAAGTTATGATATCTAAGTTGTTTCCTTTTCTATATAATCAAAAGTATGTATAAAAATGTGTTGTTACTTTTATAATAAGAAAAACATCATAAATATTGAAACATAATCCATACATATTATAATAGGATAAAGAGAAATTGGAAATAGCACAAAGTCATTATATTTTGTTCTCCTGAATAAATGAATCTAAAATTTACATGATTTGTTCTGAGGCTTATAAAATAGCTATAAATTATTCATGTTTACTATTTTAATTTATATATGCATATTTAAAACCAGATACAAACTTCAGATGTGCCTCCATTAGCACATAAATTTATACCCTATATTTAGGCCAGTGAATTTTTTTTTTTAAATATTTTATTTATTATTTTCAGAGACAAGGGTAGGAAGAGAGGCAGAGAGGAAGAGAAACATAAATGTATGGTTGCCTTTCACCTGCCTCCAGCTAGGGACCTGGCTGGAGACCTGGCTTGCAACCTGGTTATGTGCCCTGGCTGGGGAATTGAACCAGCGACCTTTGGGTTTGCAGGCCGGTACCTTATCCACTGTGCCACCAACCAGGGCCGGCCAGTGAATTTTTAATTCTCAAGTTACACTTTGAATATTTAATAGGTGGTTGGCCATTAACTTGTTGTATACTTCATTTAGTCAAAATCATAAGTATAGTATAAACTTTTTTAAATAATTGAAACTTTAATCTGTAAATATCAAAGCTTTTGGTTTTATTTGGAATGACTTAAATCCTATTGAAATGTCAAATATTGAACTATGTTCTAATGCATCGACACATCGAGTTTGTTGTGATATCATTCACTGAAACTGAATACCTTCAGATGCTATTGAAGTACTAGCTTTTCTCTCTGATTAATGTATCCACATATTTACCATAATATGGTTTACTTAATTGTTGGAGTCTACACATAACTTTGCTTGCCTTGTCATGTAAAGTGTATGGATTTTGTGATAGACATTTCAGCCTCTTATTTTTTAAACCAACTTCTAATATAAGATTAGAAATGGTCAGAGGTCCATCCTGAATTAAATGGGGGCATTATTGTAGTTTTATGGCTAAGTAAATTTTTAAAAATTATACTAAATAATGAGACTAGTGCTTGTGATCTAAAAATAAAATTCTTACATTTTTTTGGCAAGCTTTTGTTGCAGAAGGCTTTAGTTGAAATCCCTGCAGTGAAGCCTTTTATTAGGCACCATACTTGGCTTTTCCATGACAAGGCACTTTTCTTGTGGTGTGCCCTATGAGGGTGTGAGAGGATTTAATGAAATGTATGTGGGAAGTGGGTAACACCGTGCCTGGCACAAGTGCGGGAAGGAAGGGACACTGACAGGAGGACAGCATGGAGGGAGAGGGAGGCAGAATGCTGTGCCACGGGAGGAGCAAGGGCCAGGCCAGCTTCTGTTGGTATTTCGGGCTTCACTCTGGGGTATGGTGAGAATAAATGAAGGGTGATAAGCAATGTGTAACACAATTGGATTTGCATTTTCAAAGAAACATGGGGGCTGCTCTTTGGAGACTGGATACTAGAGAAACCAGAATACATATTCTTACCTTTGGACTGTGTGTTTCTGAGTTGAGCATCTTTGATTTAAACCAGTAGTTTTAAATTCTTCCCATGAGTACACAGTTGGAATTTTAGTGGCCTACTTTTACTTTGATATAGCATAGTTGCAAGTCACATAGCTTCTATGTTGTTGATATATATATATATATATATATATATATATATATATATATATATATTTTTTTTTTTTTTGAACAGGTTTTTGAACAAAATATATATATTTTGAACAGGTTTCTCTGTGGAGGGCCACCCACATTTGGTGGAAAGCAGGCAGGATGCCTTAGAGCAGACCACCCTTTCATGTGGCTCTGTAGTATGATGCATGCTGTTATTGACTTCCTTCCTCTGGCCTCCTGGAGTATCAGGTAATGCCTCTCTTTTCCATGGAAGCTTTATTTTCTCTCCTGGTTCTATTTCTTCAGCTCCCAGAGAAGAAATGACAACTCTGTGGCATGTGCTACCATTTCTCTATTCCCTACACATTTTGTAATCCACCCCCCCACCCCCCCCGCCTTGGAATGCGAGAATTCTTATAAGAGCACTCCAGGTAGCTACCAAATTGTTAAAGTTAGCAAGAATGTTGTGTCAGGTCCTAGAGATTCTGGACCAGTAAGGTCTGATAGCGGGGAGGCCCCTGCTTAGAGCCAAACAAGAACTTACATGGAGCACACAGGCCATTTGGCATCATTTATTATAGTGGCAGGTTTATGGCCACACCGCCAGTCAGCTAGCGTGTGGGCATCCTCACATTCGGTTGTCCTACTCCCATTGTAGCTGCACTTAGGTTAACGACTGCAGAGAGACCAGATCTATACACCCCGCTCTCTTGCTTCCATGCTGGGCGCTGAGGGGGTCAGCACAATTTGTCCACTCTCCCACACAGTGGTGCACACTCACTTTCAGTAAGGACAGACTTATATACACATCGGAACAAAAGAGGCTTTATACACATTAGAACAAAGAGGCAGTATACCCCAAGGTGACATCAGTTGCTCAGAGGTGCTAAGTTGGTTACCCTTGTAGCTCAGTGTTCCAGGACTCTGGGGTAAGATGAACCCCAAGGCTGTCCTCTGGCTGACCCAGCCAGAAGGCAGAGACATAGAATTCCCCTGGCCTGACAGTAACATTCCTTATACAGACACTTGGTTTATCGCTGACATCTATGTGATATCACACTGCTGCCTTACTCTAATACAGGACCTAACTAATAGATTTGTGTCTGATGGCAGCTACCATAAACACCTTTATTTTAATTGTCTTTTAGTTTGTAGCCCCTGGCTTACTTCCTATAGCCATGGAGGGTTTGTTCCACTTCCTGTCAAAGAATGGGATATCTGCTCTGGTCCCTCCCATCCCCTTCTTTTTTTACCAAATTAATCTTGTTCTATTGTTGCCCACTTCCCTAGTTGATCATATCCAGTTCATCCTTAATATCTTTTTCCAGAGGTAAAGATATAAGGAGAAATTGAAGTATTAATTGGTGAAATAATACAAGATTTGTTTTTAAATACCATAGTGAAATCATTAAACAAAAAAGTGGTAGAACCAAAGATGAAAATGACAAGATAAAAAAATAGAATGTTGATATTTGTTAAAGCTGGATGATGGCTACATTATGCTGTTTTATTTGTGTGTATGTGCAGGTTTTCTGTAATGAAAAATGAAAAAAAAAAAAAAAAAAGATATATGGAGGATTCAAACATACCAACTTTCAGCCAAGTAGAAATCTTGAAGAGATGGGACAGACATGAGTGAAGCAATTGGGTGATGGCTGAAAAGAAGGTAGCGTGTGTTTTCACGATATATTAGGTCAGTCATGTTGTCTTCTAATACAACACACTTTTCTGAGGGATTCTTTATGGAGATCACTAACCTTTGTGCTGTTTGATCTGCTCTCCTGGTCTTAGCTGACTGACATAGGAAGGGGGATTTTAAACAAGGCATCTGTTTGTATAGCAGAGTACCTCAACCTGGGTGCCATTGACGTATTGGACTAGATACTTCTTTCATGCATTGCTGTACTGCATATTGAGGATGTTTAGCAGCATTCCTTACCTCTACCCACTAGATGCCAGTAGCACTGCCTCCCCCTCAATTGGAATAAACAAAAATGTCTGCAGACACTGCCAGGTGTTCCTAGGTGGCAAAATCACCCCCTAGTGGTAAACCACTGAAATACAGGGATGTGAATTTTTAGCTAGGCTCCGTCCTTGCTTGTCCTGGCTGACTTGATTTGGGTGTTTAGATGCCATAATTCCTCTTTGCTAAATCAAAAGGCTGATTGGAAGTGGTATTATAAATAAATAATTTAAAAGTAGACAATTTAAGGTCTCCCTGTATGCTTATTGTAATAATATTAACTTGTTTTAAGCCCAGGTCCCCTAGTTTTCATCTTTATCATATATAGTCTTTATTTTTTTTGCATGAAATGTTTTTAGGATTATTACTTCCCTAACTCCCGCATAAGATACTTTATTTTACAAAATATACATTATTCTTCTTATCATTTACAAAATATTGGTTTTTCTATTTTGGTTTTTAGATACAATGATGCAGTGCTCATTTTTATGTTTTAATTAATGAGAATTTTACAATGTCTTTGCAAAACTAGCCTTTAATTGGCTGAGAGTCTGCAGATTTATTTGATAAATTTTGTGGTTCTGGGCACAGTGTAAATGAAACATTTTCATGTGCCACAGTATATAAATAAATGAATGTTTTCCCTGGCTCAGTTTTGTACCATAACTAGCCAACGACTCTTGTATTAACTTCTTCAACTGAATGGAAGCACACTAATACATGCTTCTGATTTAACAAAATCCTTAAAATAGGTTTTTGTGCTAATATATTTATAACATGCAGGTGTTTGACACAGAAACATAAATTACATATACATAAAATTGGTTCAGGGAAATACTGAAATGTGCTAGGGAGGATATTAAAATGTATATTTGAAGGTTTATTTTATAATTCAGCTTGAACATTTTTTTCATAACTGTTTGATAGTTTATACCTCTATTACCTGATTCATTTTTATGTTAAACATTTCTAATCTTGAATTTGTAAAATAATTCCTCTAATTTTCTAGAAGTTATTTTATTTAGTCTGGTTGTGTAATTTTTTCTTTTTGGAGCAGATACAGAGATCTGAATGCTAAAAATCCATGTAATTGTTCCCATGAATCTTATTTACCAGTTCTTTTTATTATGTTTTCCTAAAGAAACATGTACAGCTTAGGGTTATTTTGCTCCACAAGTACCGCAAGTCTACTGGTCTACTTAGAATGACAGTCATATTTGTATGTTATACTAAAAAATATTAGTCACATTTTAAAGTGATTTTGGAGAGACAACTATTAAATACATTATTATAAAAAATATATTCATTTGATGGAAGAGTCATTTCTGAAATATAGACAATCTAATTTAATTTGTCTCTTAAAAGGTATTTATTCAAAGTATGCTTATTGAGTGCTCATGTAATGACAGTATTCTTTTTTAAAAAACTCATTATTTTTAGAGAGAAGGGCAGGGAGGGAGGAAGAAAGGGAGAGAAGCATCAATGTATGGTTGCCTCCAGCTATGGACCTGGCTTGAGACCTGGTTTGCAATCTGGTTATGCCCTGGGACCTTTGGGTTTGCAGGCCAGCACCAATCCACTGATTCATACCAGCCAGGGCTGACAGTATTCTTTTTGATCCTTTTTTAAAAATCATTACTTCTTACCAATTACCTGAAAAGAATTTTTCAAGTAAGAAAAAGTAAGAAAAAATTGGTATGATTAAAGTGAAGATTAATAATAATTAGAGAGTTGCTTAGAGATTAGGCCCTTGACAGGTAGCTCAGTTAGAGCATCATTCCAATACACCAAGATTGCAAGTTTGACAGATCAGGGAACATATAAGAATCAACCAAGGAGTGTGTAAATAAGTGGAACTACAAATTGATGCTTTTCTCTCTTTCTCTCTCTCAAGTCAATAAATAAAAATTAAAAAATAAAAATAGAGTAGAGAATTAATAATTCTCATATTAGGAAAATTACTGATTATGCTTGTTTGTAGAATGCTATCTACATAGGTAAGTTCCTTTCTTCTTTCTAATGTTCTTCTAAGTTTACTCTTCCCCATGAGACCTGCTCTGACCACCTAATTTGAAATTATAATCTTCTCCCCATCTACCCTGGACTCACAATCTTCCCATAATCTGCTCCCTTTCTTTTAAAAGCACTTATCATTTGCTGGCATACCATATAATGCATATCTACAAGTATAATATTTATTATTATTATTTTTTAAAATTTAATTTTATTGTTATATTACATTCATCCCATCCCCACCCCCTGCTAATATTTATTATTAATTTTGGCCCTTGGCTACCTCCCCACTTACCCACAACAAATATAAGGTCTTTAAGGAGTTTACATCTGTTTCCTGTGTTTGTGATACAGATAGGTAGGTGCCTAGTGCTTTAGAAGGATCTTTAATGATCTGGAACTCTAGCAGTTAGTTTCAGTTGCCTTTTCTGCTATTGTTTTGTTGTCATTGTTATGATCAATTCAAACTAAGAACTTTCAAAGATCTTGAAGTATGATCCAAACAAACAAAAAACACCCACAATTCTGTTTGGTATAGTTTTTCTGGTGGTAGTTTTCAAAGAAAGTTATTGTTTCTTCAAAATGATAATAGCAACCACTTTTACCAAAATGCTATGCCATGTATTCCACATGTTCTTTCTGCCATCTTTTATGACAGTGTTAGTCCCATTTTATAGATGAGGAAATTGACACTCAAAGAGGTTAAGTAATTCTAAATGGAAGATCTAAAAATTAAACTTAACTCAGCTTCAATTCAAAGTCTGTGTGTGTGTGTGTTTAAGAAGCTGTCTCTAATTGAAAAGGGAACGTCTTTATTAACAGTATTAAATATTAATCAGAAATAGTATTTCATGACTATATTGAATAAAAAATTTAGCCAAGTTTACAGTATAATTAATAGATGGCAAAAAATGTACTTATTTCACTCCTTAATTAAAGTTCTACTATGTGGTAGGTGCAGGATATTTTACAATGAACAAATAGAGACATGGCTCCTGCCCTTAAAAAACTTGTCTTCTGGGAAAGGCAGATAGAACATCAAAGATTCAGACCTCCTCTCTACCCCTATGCATGATTAAAAGTAAAAAATATTCTGATAACATTTATATTTTATTCTGTTTTTCCAGAATACATGGTTAAATTTTTGTTTTATTATCAAGAGATAGCATCAGGCTTATATGGTTTGATTATCCACAGAATGCTTTCTTCTAACTTTCTTGAGATTTCACACACACCCTGGATTTACAAAGAGAAGTCCTAGCAACAGCAAAAGTAGTTTGTTGTTATGTTTTCTTTTATTATATTATGATGGGAGCCAAGTTGGTTACATTACATCTATTTCTAAAAATATCTTGAAAAAAAGTAAAATTACAGAAAAATTAAAAAATGAATATATCTTGAGCCCTGGCTGGTGGCACAGTGGTTAAGGGACCAGCCTGCGAACCCAGAGGTTGCTGGTTCAATTCCCAGACAGGGCACATAACCAGGTTGCAAGCCAGATCTCCAGCCAGATCCATAGCTGGAGGCAGGTGAAAGGCAACCACACACTGATGTCTCTCTCTCCCTACCTCTGCCTTTCTCCCTACCCCTCTGTCAAAATAATAAATAAAATCTTAAAAAAAAAAAAGAATATATCTTGAAATCTGAAACATCAGATTGAACAAAGAATGGGCATGCTCCGCATTTTTAGGTTATTTGTACTTTGTTCTGTTTAAGCTGTTTTTGTGATAAATTTATTAATAATTTTATTTTGGATGTGTTTAGTTTTTACTTGTTAATTTATTTTTAATAAAACTTTTCACAGTCAATATATTTTTTTCTTATTGGATTTTCAACCAAGTGCTATCTGTAGATAAATTCTGAGTAATAGGGAAAATTAATCATGAAATTTCAGTATTTAATAAAGCATTGGAAGTTTTCATTCCAATGTAGTATCCTTAGTTGCAATGTACTAAGTGATATCTTTAGTTATAGGATAACTTGCTGTTTTTAAAAATTTCATAACTATCCCAACTGTTTATTTTTCTGGAAGATAAGTAGAGGGAAAAAAAAAAACCAAAAAAACTAAGGCATTTATTATCAGCTCTTGAATAACTAAGATCTTTGGTTACTTTTCTTTGTTTCCTTATATTTGCATAATCATGATCCTTTCAAAGCTTTGTTTGGTTTAGAAAATATTATCTTTAAAAAGATTACTTCTCTTATTAATAGAATGTAGATCTTAAAGCTGGAATCTTTTGAGCATTTGACCTATGATATTATCCAAGTAATATCCAATTCTGATTGGATATTATAATAGAGTATTTATATCATTTCCTGTTTAGTATAGTTTAAGATAAGAAGACCTTCTAGTTTAATGCTTTCTTTTTTTTTTTAAATTAAAACCCTGCTCTTATTGTACTTTACATCCTATAGATCATGAACAAGCACATTAGTGCCAGGTAGTGATAGATATATCAGTAATTTGTTTTATTAAGTTGAATATTTTATGATACAGATGTATTATGGTTTAACTTCACCCATGAACAACATCTGGTTTGTTCCCAGATTTTGGCTATTATGATAAAGCTATTAAACATTCATGGACAGGTTTTAATATGAATGTAAGTTTCAGTCTTCTGAGATAAATATATTCAGGAGTGCAGTTTGCTGAATTGTATGTTGATTACATGTTTAGCTTTTTAAAGAAACCACTAAACTGATTTTCAGAAGGGTTATACCATATTATATTCCCACCAGCACTCTGTAAATGAATGATCCAGATTTTCTACATCTAGTATAGGATTTTATGATGTTGTTGCTATTTTGAATTTTGATATTTTGGCAAGTGTGTCACGAAATTTCATTGTAGTTAATGCATTCTTCTAATGGCTAAAGATGTTGAACAACTTTCTATGTGCCTATTCCCTATTTATCCTTTTCAGTCAGTGGATGATTGGATCAAAAAACTTTGGTACATTTACACAATGGAATACTACACAGCAGAAAGAAAGAAGGAACTCCTACATTTTGCAACAACATAGATGGAACTGGAAAATATTATGCTTAGTGAAATAAGCCAGTCAGTGAAAGACAAATACCATATGTTCTCACCTATTATGGGATAATAATGAATAAAACAAACACACAAGCAAAACAGAACTAGATACATGAATACAATGAATAGACCTTCAGTGGGCAGAGGGGAGGTGGGAAGGGGAGGCAAAGAAGGTGAGCAATTTAGTCAAGGAACTAGCATGAAAGAACCATGGACAACAAGTAGGATTGACTTTAGTGGGGAGTGGGTGGGTGGAGAAGGGGACAGAGGGGAGGAAAAAGGGGATGGATGTAATACAGCAATAATAAAATTAATTTAAAAAACCCAAAAAACCCAATTAGAAAAAATGTGTTTTAATAACCATGTGAAATAATAAGAAAAACCTATAGAAGGGGGCATGAGAGTTTTCTTTGCTTGTGCATCAAGGTTTTTCAACCTGCTAAAGCCAAGGATTAAGAAAAAATATAATCAAATACCTCAGTGGTTTTAGAAGTTGTATTAATCTGAATACCTAAATTTCTAGTGTAGAGGTTAGACCATTAGGGTGGATATTTCAAATAGCTAGTTTGTGTGCTGAATCTGGCCTACTAATGTATTTGGTTTGGTCTGCATGGTGTTTTTGTTTTTGTTTTTAAGATTCTATTATTTCCAGAAAGAGGGGAAGGGAGAGAGGCAGAGAGGGAGAGAGACATCAATGTATGGTTGCCCTTCACCTGCTTCCAGCAATGGCCCTAGCTAGAGACCTGGCTTATAACCTGGTTATGCGCCCTTGCTGGGGATAGAACCAGCGACCTTTGGGTTCACAGGCTGGCACTTTATCCACTGTGCCACCAGCCAGGGCTTTCCATGGTGTTTTGAAAAAGTTGAATTAATGACAGATGTTAACAATTGAGAATTTTCACCCCCTAAATTCAGATTTCTAACTTCTAGAAAATTGTCAACCTGCCTTCCATATATCAATATTTAGCTGAGTTGGGTGGTGGCACCTTTTGAGCCATGCTCTAGTTGGCCATAATTCCTACCACTTTCTTTTCCTTGCAAATTGATGTAATAGTGTCAATTACCACTATTGCACATGCACTGTCACTTACTGTTATATTTGCTCTGTAGATATGAGTTAGCAGCCCCTGTCATACAGGGAACATTCTCCATGGAAAGCCCTTCCCCATGACCCTCTGTCCAATATTAGGCCCTCTCTCTCTAGCACTTCCATAGCACCTAGTCCATATCTCCCTTTAATGTTTGCTATTTTTTTATGGTAAATGTTTCCTCAATAACTTTCCTTACTAGATATGAACTTTTAAAAGTGAGGATCTTGTATTATATTGTATCTTTAGGGGATTTAATAGTGCTTGATACTTAAAAAAGTGATGAATTTAAGCTTGTTTTTGATACACAAGGTGAACTTTAAATATTTCCTGTAAAACATAGATTTTAGGGTACAAGTGAATTTCCAGGAATAGTGAATTCCTATGAGGCACTAATATTTGTTAGTAAAACTCATTAATATGGGTCCTCTGATGATTGCTGCAGAACCAGGCCAAAACTAGAGAGTTGCAAGACAGGCTTCTTGTGTGAAAGTTTAAGGAGGTGCCCTATTTCAAGTCAGGCAATGGCCTCCTTAAATTTAATGCCATAGGAGTTTCTCTTGCTTCACCATACTTCCAGTCTGGCTTCTGAGTGATATATGTAAATGGACTTTTAGCTTCAAGATAAAAATGTTGGTCCTAATTGGAGGGACTACAGAAAGGATTCTAGATTATTTTCAAAATAAACATGACCACAAGAAAGATATTATAGTGTTATTTTTTCTAAATTTATACTTCTGGCTGCTTTAAAGATTTTTCTCTTTATTGTTTGGTTTAGCTTCTTTATATATATTTTTTTGTGCTAGGGATTTGTTTGCCTCTTGGATCTGTGAGTTTATAGTTTCCATCAAATTTGGAAAAATTTCAGCCTTTATTTCTTCCAAATTTCTGTTTCTTTTCTCTGTCTCTTCTCTTTTAGAGACTAATTGCACATCTAGTAAAGTATTTGACATTCCCTCTCTGCTACTGATTTTTATTAATTTTTTCAGCCATTTTTTTTCTTTGCAAATTTTCATTTTGTATAGTTTATTTCTGTGTCTTCAGGTTCACTAATCTTTTCTTCTGCAATATCTAATCTGATATTAGTCCTACCCAGTCTTTTTCATCAGACATTTATAGTTTTTACATCTAGAAGTTTGATTTGGGTTTTGGTGTATCTTCTTCAACTAAAGGTAACATGTTCATTTTTCACCTATGTGGTGAAACTAGAGTGCTTTCTTGGCAAATACTTTGTTCCTGTGCTGTTTTATATTAGAAGGTATTCACCTATACAAATTTTTAAATTTATGATGTGTACTTTCTATGTCTATTTATTCTTAGTACTTTGCAGTATTACAGATAATTCTAAAAATAGCAATGATACATTTATACAGTACATTGAGAATTTAATATTACAGAAAAACTAGGATTACAGAATTTTGTAAGGATATGTTTAGACTAGAAATACCATTAGGATCACATTTATACAGCAGCCCTTGTGTATGTTGTATAAATAAAAAAGGAAGATAATTGTTATGGATAATATAAATGCTGGTCTATTTTGTATTTAAAGCATTTTTAGGAAAAGTATTCATAATCTTTACCAGAAACCTAAGTTATTCTGTTGCTCTGGCAGTAATATTACTCTCACTTGATTTTTTTGAACATGATAAGGGCAAAAGTGTCAGGAGAGCTTTTGCGAAACTATCATAGTACCTTGGAAGTCAGGAATAGCAGAATTTCACAAATCAAATCAGGTAGACACCATAATGTTAATATTTATGTACTGATAAACATAAGTTGTCAAACTTGTCTCCAGTTGCCAGATGCTGTAGAGCATTGCAATTTAAAATTACATTAATAATGAAAACTAAATGCATAAGCATTTTCAGTTAAAAAAAAAAGTCCTACTCAACTTGCACATTTATGAGAAAAACAACATTGGTGGGTTTTGGCAACTGCTGATTATATATTTGAATCTTGTTTTGGGCACATAGAGCATTTTTAGAGCATATTTTATTCATCACATTAACCACACAGTAAATAAATGAATACCACAGTCATTTACTTTGCTTAGAATAACCAAAAATTAAAATTTATGTGTACCACAGATATGTAGAAACCAAAAAGTTGTGAGGAATACTATACACAAAAACAACATTCTTGCATCTGACATGTACAGTTTTCTTGAAATTCAACTGAATAATCCTAATTTGTTTCTTTTACAATTATATAATATGTTTTGGTTTCACATATAATTTTGACTTAGTTTCTTGAACTATTTGTTCATGCAGTCCTTTAACTCCTCAGTCAAAACTTGTGCCTAATTGTCCATGTTGATGCAAACATTTAAACAATATATGAGAGAAACTTTTATTAGCTGTCAGTGACTTCAGATCTTTTCCCTTGTGACATAAAGTTGTTTGAGTTATCATCACAAATATGAAGGCAAGCAGGCAAATCAAAATTGCTATTTTAACTTACATAAAAATAATGTATTAATTGAGCCTTCATCAAATGGCACTTGTATCAGGGTTGTTTTCCCTTTTTTGAAATTTTTTGTATCTTTTGTGTCTTGAAAGGAAGGGGAAGTCTGCATTTGATAGACATCTGGGCATAGGTAGGTTCTTTATTAGTCTTCCACTAAAACTGAAAAATTAGGAGGGAGATATCTCTGCTGTGTCCACACCACATTTCCTCAGTAGACTTTTTGGAGGAATTTTAGGACAGTTGGGGCCTGCAGCAAACTGCCTGGGTTTAATTCTCTGCTCTGCCACTCATTAGTGGCTAATTTTAGGCATATCATTTAACCTGTTTGTGCCTCTTTCCTGCATCTATAAAATGCCAATAATAATCATACTCTTATGATTGGTTAACATTATTTACTATGCTTGTATAGTATGTATCAAATAGTAAATACACAGTAGATGTGATTATCATAATGCTGAAATAATAATATTTAATTTGGGGACCTTTGGTTCTCAATAGGAAGATAGCACCAGGCCTTGTTTCTCTTTAGGAAGCTTTGAGTATTTTTGGAACTTCAGTATCTATTCTGTGCATTGTTTCACCTGCCATGCAGTCAGATATTCATAAAGGATTTGATAATGTTTAGGGGGACCTTTAAAAGGCATGATTACATTATGAGTATGACTTATTAAAGATATTTATAATATTATTATGTCTTCCAAGCTTGCGTGAAAGGATATCATGGATAGGATTTTGGTTGAGAGCTGGATTGTGACACTAATTATTAACTAATTTTAAACATCTCTGCTTGAATTTTTTTTTGGTAGAAGTCTCTGGGATAAAATCTTATTCTCTAATTTTGTTTATACTAAATGTATTTCTGCTTAGTTATACCAGACAATATGCTTAGACACTCCATTGTAAAATCATCTTCTATTTTGTATTTTTAATGAGTGTTCTACAGTGTAGAATCTATGCTAAGGACATGTAATACCCTATCCTGTTTTCAGCCTTCGCTTCAGGGTTGGGTTTGTCCTTCATATGATCTCTCATTTTAGGAACTAGCTTGAGTCAACCTGATTCTTGCTGTTGCCACTCCTAGAAAGAGAAAACTAAAGGAAAGCAATTTATGTAATATAAGAAGGGAATTGAAAGAGACCTATTACTCCAACAGTTCTCAAGCTGCTTTTCATTCTTTACTTCTCTCCTTCTGCCTTTTCTTCCTAATTCCCTTGCTCCTCCCCTCCCTTCCCTTTTTAATGCCTGGAACTATTTCAGTTTTATGGAATCCTAACAGAAGGGCAAGAGAAAGGCTGCTCTGGTGGAAGCATGGATGAGGCAGTGTCCATATGTCTTCCTGGATGAGAATAATTTATTAAAAAATACTGATCAATCATATTAAAAAGGGAGACCTATATACTTAAATGCCTTGCTTTGATTTCTGATTTTGATTCCTGGGATAATGTGAGGATGCTGAAAACTCTTCTGGAAATTCTTGACATGGATTTCCTCAGCTAGCCATTGATGTTTAAAGTTCTCTATTTTTACTTGCTTTTAAGCCCTCTAAGTGTTAAGTTTGAATATAGTACAAAAGTTATATGGGTCAATTTTGTTACCAATTTTTCTTTTAAATTTATTTAAAGATCATATTTATTATATATGGCTCTATTGCTGTGGTAACTGGGTGGGTGGAGAGTCTGATTTAAACCTACATATTTTAAGAAAAATGAAAATCTTTTCTCAGATAAACCTTTTTTGCACAAGGGCAGTAAAAATACATTATTTGAAGGTTTGTAAATTAATCTACCATAAAATTACATTGTTTACCAAACTCTTGAAAAATCCTAAAATTATTTCATAAGTTTTTAGTATTTTCTACCCAGAAGCTATTTTCTAGTTTTTTTTTTTTTTTAAGCCTTACAGAGCATAAACCAAAAATTAGTGGGACAATAGGTGTACGTACAGCAACCTGACATTTTGGTAAATTGCCTGCTGTAAAAAGCCCTCTTTCCTCTAGAGGGCAGTGCTTCCCTTTCACATCATGAATCCAGAAATTTAAAAACAGCTTTTCTTGAGACTAGAAATAGTTTGTTACGCTCATTCTTTTTCCCTCCTAAAAAAGGGAACTAAGACATTTAAAAAGACATGCTTCTAACCAGGAGATATCCAAGATAATTAGAACTTCCATAAGTGAATATTTCATTGGGATTTGAGGAAAGATTTTTTTGGTTTTCCTTCTTTATTTTCTAAGAAAACAGAAAGAGCTTGACCAATGTTCTAAATTTAGTCTTAATTGAGTTCTCTTTTTTGAAAGATAAACTTTATTTTCCTCTTAAAAAACATTTTGATTTCAAGCTCCCGATTTGTTACTTAGTGTGCTAAAGGACAAAACAAAACATAAGCAAAAAGTCAGATTTTTTTTTAGTTGCAAGAGACAAGATACCCTTCATCATCCTATAGAATATATTGTAGACTAGTAAACATTTATTATCTGGACATATATTCTTTTGTCTTTGTAGTCTTTTTGGTGGAAAATATATAATAAAATGCTTTAAACTTATTGTTTTTATATTATGATACAATAAAAAATTTTAGGAAAATAGGTATTGTGCCTTCTATAATATCCATATCATGACACATAGTTTTAGAGTGTCAATTTATTTTTGGCCTTGTCTAATATTTTTCCTTTTAGAAATTATGTCAATAAAGTGGAATTCAATTTATTTAAAGGTTTTGTTTCTAGTTACTGAGTCCATGAATCATGCAATACTCAATAAGCATTATAATTTCTTATATTTCTTTTGACTTAAACATATTGGAGATCATTGCACATGAAAAACTATTTGTCTTATATAAAGATGATGACAATTGGTTTGTACAGCTAAACTTAGTATTTAGTGCTTCATAATAACAATCTTACTAGCGGAAATGATAGACTATGTGATATAGCAAGCATAATATTTTCTCTTTTAATAATTTAAAGTCCCTTTGCAATTTGTATATTCTAAGTGTGTGTGTGTTGAAGGCTTTGTAGATTTTATTTGTTTACTTTCTTTTTATGCTCTAAGTTCTGTTACTAGTGGGCATTAATTTTCCCAGAATATAGTTGTGATAATAGACCTCACTGATCATGAGCTTTTTCTAGCTGAGCCAATCTTCCCTTGAGGGTTTCTTACATCTTAGTGTCTTAGTAGGTTAGAGCTGACTCAACTAGAGAATAGCAAAAAAATACTTCCATTTCTATAAACACTTAAAAGTAATTTTGGGAATTTTTCCAAACATTCACATATTTAATACCTACCCTTCACAAACTCTTCTACATAATGGAAGAAGAGGCAATACTTCCTAACACATTTTATGAGGCCAACATTACCCTGATACCAAAACCTGACAAGGATAGCGCACGCAAGAAAGAAAACTGCAGATCAATATCCCTAATGAATAAAGATGCAAAAGCCTTAAACAAAATACTAGCAAAAGAAATACAATAGTACTTAAAAAAAATGATATATCACAACCAAGTGAGGTTCATTCCAGGTACACAAGGGTGGTTCAACATGCACAAATTGATATGCTACACCACTTAACAAAATAAATGATAAAACTCATAGGATGATATCAACAGATTCAGTAAAAGCATTTTGTTACCAGTGGGATGGTTGTCGTAATTCAAGAATCTTTCCCCCTTTGTTATTGAGATGGCATCAGGGGGAGGTTATTATTCTTACATGGAGCACATGAAAAGCCCTACCCCTCTGCCCCTCGGGTTCTAGATTGGTAGTGGGACCAGTAGAAGGCAGGCACATGTGTCATAAAGGTCAAAATGATGCAGGGGGTGCTGCTGAACCAAAGAGGCCTGTCAGTCTAGCCTGGGGCAAGAAAGGATTGGACGGGAGGTGGACTAACCTGAAGCGGGTGAATGTTTGGGAAATTGATTGGTCATTTTGAGAAAGCATCTGTTCCGTACCATACCTAAGCTAATATAAACCAAGGGGAACACGAAAGGCTCTTTTGCTTGTGGTTCACTGACTCATGACACTTGGGCAGTGGGCTTGCCTGTTCTGTCCATGGGCCACATGGGCCTCTCTCACTCTCTTGCCCACCTGGAGATGCACAGCTTGGTGTGTTCATGCTGCCTTGTTCTTGCATACATGACCTGGTGTGGCGGCTCTAGCTGTTGTATGATCCATGCCTGCACTGGCTCTACATGAAGGCTCCAGGAGGGAGCCTGGAATGGACAACAGCTGGGAACAAGCAAAGCTCCCTGAAAGACCACTTAGCAGCTGCCTGTGGGCTTCAAAAGACTGTATTTTAAGATGGAGCAGTAAATGGCCAAGTAAAGGGATTAGATAATGAGATGGACATTGTATCAGTCTGCTAGAGCTGTCATAATGAAGTGCCACAGACTGAGTGTCTTAACACAGATTTAGACAGATTTAGTTCCTCACAGTTCTGCAGGCTAGAAGTATGAGATCAAGCTGTTGGAAAGATTGGTTTCTTCTGAGGACCTCTCTCTTTGACCGTTTTTTCTTCCACTGTCTGCACATGGTCTTTCCTCCATGTATTAATCTCCCGTTTATATAAGGACACTAGTCGTGTTGGATTAGGGCCCATCCATATGACTTAAACCTTGATCATCTCTTTAAAGGCAGCACTCTTACTACAGTCACATTCTGAGGTACTAGGGGTGCAGAATTCAACACAGGAATTTTCAGGGTGAGGGTGGACACATTTCAGCCCAGAACAGACATGTTTACTTCAAGGAATTTATCCTAATATGGCTGCTGTATGAATACAAGGAAATAGACTAGCCAATCAAAAGGATTATTATGATGGAACACATTTAGAATGTAGGACAGGCATATTTAAATAAAGCTTTTGTTTTTATTTAAGCCCTTGAAAAAAGGAAAAACCCTGTTTTTGAATGGAGAGATATATTTGAACCTGTTGTTTTTGAAGTAATGGAAGGACTTGCAGACACTCTATAGGTAAATGGTATTGGAGGCCCATAGAAATGGATCTAGGAAGGTGTAACCTTCTGAGGAATGCTGTATCTTTGTTTTTTCTAGTTTCTCAGCGAACATTCAGGAATGTGCTGGGTTGGTTAATAGCAGCCACTAATCTGAATGAGCGAGCAAGGAAGCATGGAGAGGAGTCAGCTGAGGCAGTGATGAGGCTGGCAAGACGGAACTGCTCAACTTTATAAAACCCTTATTTGCACTATTTGTTTTTATGGGGACCTGGGTTATGGGAGCCTATTCCTTTATCTGAATATATGGTTGTATTGTTTCTTGCTTTGTGTAACTGCCTCTCTAAGTTTCTATATTCTTTGCAAATTAAAAGATTTTATATTTGTTAACTTTGTCTATTGGTGTATTTTTAATCAACATCTCCTAGTCCCTAGTCCCATGGGACAAGCATGATAGGTGAGAAAAGGAATCATTCATTGAACACCCACTGAGCATCAAAGTGGTACATGTTCCAAGAAAACACTCATTCTAATAGGTAAAATTATAAGAATGTGAGAGAAGTCAATGCAAACAAAAGAACAAAAGAGTAAACTTAGCTCCATGGAATGACTTCATTGAGGAGGAGTGGTGTGAGAAGTCTCAGATCTGTTTGCAAAAGCAGGAAAATACCTAGGATTGTAGAGTGACACTAAACTGAATGAGCAGAAATTATGAAATGCCATCCAAAGAATGATTAGGAATAGGATTTGGCAAGAAGGAGGGCATTTCTTCTTGTGTGCCGAGAATGCAGGCAATGGTGGGAGTCAGTCAGTGTATGTTGAAATGGAGAGATATTGTAATTAGGAGAAGAGGTTCAAATTTACCCTTTACAAAATTCATCACAATTTTTTCTAAGGTGCTTAACATAGTTATTTGTTATCTAAAGCATATCAGACATTTTAAACTATCATATTTTAGTAAGATACTGCTTATAATTTAAATAATTCCTGACAGTAAAATTGTGATTAAAAAATTGCATCTCTCTGATGGCTAGTGATGTTGAGCATTCTTTCATATGCCTTTGGGCCCTTTGTGTGGCCTCCTCAGAGGGGTGTCTGTTCAGGTCCTTTGGTCCTTTTTTTAATTGGGCCATCTGTCTCCTTGGCGTTGAGTCACATAAGTTCTTTATATATTTGAATATCAAATTCTTGTCTGAGGTGTCATTGGCAAATATGTTTTGCCATACAGTAGGTTCCCTTTTAATTTTGCTGGTGTTTTCTTTAGCTGAACAGAAACTTTTTAGTTTGATAAAGTCCCATTTGTTTATTTGTTCCTTTACTTTCTTTGCCCTTGGAGAAGTATCAGTGAAAATATTTCTGCATAGGATATCTGAAATTTTACTTCCTATGTTTTCCTCTAGGACTTTTACAATGTCATGGCTTATGATTAAGTCTTCTATCCATCTTGAGTTTATTCTGGTGTATGGTGTAAATTGGTGGTCTAGTTTTATTTATTTTTTGCATGTCCCTGTCCAATTCTCCCAACACCACTTGTTGGAGAGACTATTTTTACTCCATTTTATGTTCCTTCCCCCTTTGTCAAATATTAATTGGCCATAGAGCCCTGGGTTTATTTCTGGGTTCTCTAGTCTGTTCATTGATCTATATGTCTATTTTTATGCCAGTACCAGACTGTTTTGATGACAGTAGCCTTGTAGTATAGTTTTATGTTTGCTATTGTGATTCCTCCTACCTCATTCTTCTTTCCCAAGATTGCTGTGGCTATTCCCGGTCATTTTTGGCTCCTTATAAATGTTTGAAGTATTTTTTTCTAGATCTTGGAAAACCACAATATGATACCACCTCACGTCTGTCAGAATGGCAATCATCAACAAATCAACAAACAACAAGTGCTGGCCAGGATGTGGAGAATAGGGAATCCTGGGTGCACTGTTGCTGGGAATGCAGACAGGTGCAACAACTATGGAAAACAGAATGGAATTTCCTCAAAAAACTAAAAATGGGACTGCCTTTTGATCCAGCAATTCCATTACTAGGATTATATCTGAGGAGCCCTGAAACACCAATTCAGACAAGCCTATCTCTCCCTATGTTCATAGCAGTGTTATTTATAATATCCAAGTGCTGGAAACAGCCTAAGTGCCTATCTGTGGATGAATAGATCAAAAAGCTGTGGTACATTTACACAACGGAATGCTATACAGCAGAAAGAAAGAAGAAACTCCTACCTTTTGTGACAACATGGATGGAACTGGAGAGATTATGCTTAGTGAAATAAGCTCAGTGAAACACAAATACCATATGACCTCACCCATTACAGGACACCAATGAACAAAACAAATAAACAAGCAAAATAGAGCCAGAGACATGAATACAAGGACCAGACTTTCTCTGTGCAGAGTGGAGGGGGAGAAGGTGGAGAAGGAGGCAAAGAAGGGGAGCAGTTTAGTCAAGGAACTAGTGTGGATGACCCATGGACATGGACAACAAGTGGGATTGACTTTGGCTGGGGGAGCGGTATAGGGTGGGTGGGGAAGGGGAGAGCAATGGTTGGGGAAATGGGATGAATGTAATACAACAATAAAATAAAATTAAGGAAAAACCAAAATTCCCCTATTTAAAAAAATTACAATAGTGCTTTTCAGTTGTTGCCTCAAAACTCAACGCTTGGATAAGCAGACATAAAAATCTTTATAGTTTCAATCCAAGTCTAATTTTTTTTTTTGCCCCAAGCCTTATTCAAATATGTTTCCAGTACCTTGAAACATTTAATCCATGTTTATTCCTTTGAATAAATGGCAATACAAACTTGATAATAGAATTGGTTCAGATTGAAAGTACCAGAGCCTGGTATGGATTATTGCTTGAGACTCGTGAACTAGGGCTGAGGTTTGTGGGGTGGGGAGACTTGTCCCTATGCTGAGACTTGTCCGCACAGAGAGGGCTTTCTCGAGCTGGGCACCACTGGAGGGCCGGGTGGTATGGCACCTTCCCTTTAATGAGAAGTGATGAATTCCTTGGAGATTTTTAAAAAATTACTATCTAATTTTTGTATTAAAAAGTGTTTCCAATGGAATTATATATATATGTACATATATATTTAAAAATGTTTACTTTTCTATTTTATTTATTCATTCCATACTTTTCATGGGTGTGCCAGGCTCAGTGAACAACTATGATCATCTCTACCAGAGTGGAGTTTACATTCTAACAGAGAAGGCACATAATAATATAAAAATGTTATTTTAATGTAAGTTATCTGAATTATTTTAAAATTATTTAAATAATCATATATATAATTAAAATGAGAAAACAATGTTAGAAGGTGATAAGAACATCACCTTCTTTGTTCACAAATAGGTGCACTTCATGTTTTCCAGATAGAAACTTCATTTGGAAAACTGCAGATAAAAGATTGAATAGTTATAACAGCCAGTTTTATAACTGTGAGCAATTAAAACCTTCTGATGTGCTTCAGTGTTTATATTTACAAGCAATTAGTTTTCAAAGTCAGTAACTTTCATCCAGATAAAATCACAGATCTGTGAGTTTGTGTTCTTAAATCACCAAGTCATTTGCCCAACTTCCTGGTTAACTTGCCTAATTTGTGGTCCATGGAATCTTTGAATATTGAGGGCTACTGGAAGTCTCAGGGTGCTTTCACACATTCACCAGGGCATAATTCTCCCTTCACCTGACCTGAGGTGTGGCAGATAAAGTACCTTTGTTTATTCTGGGGTCATGGTACAAAGGAGGCTTTACTTTTCTTCCCCAAGAGGAAATTGTTGCTCATTACAAAAAGGGAAGGAAAAAGAAACAGTGTCCTATTGGGAAAATAAACATGCCATTCCATAAAGGTGAAGTCCTTGGAGACAGATGTATTTCAGAATTCAGAATTTTTTGCCTTTTAGCAAGGTAATACAGTAAGCATACTAGGTATTTGCTTTGCAGTGTTCTTCATTTCTAATTTCTAATTCAAGTTCTTGAACTTCAAGGCTACTGTTTGGTAATTTATTAACTTCACTTACTCAAGGTTTAGAATTTTTAAGGTGACTCTTTTAGAAATACAATTAACATTTTAATACTAACCCAAACATTTTTCTCTATTTATTTTTATGATGAAAAAAAAAATCATTTTCAGAGAGAGAGGAAGGGAGAGAGGCAGAGAGGGAGGGAGACATCAATGTATGGTTGCCTTTCACCTGCCTCCAGCTACAGAGCTGGCTGGAGTCCTGGCCTGCAACCTGGTTATGTGCCCTGGCTTGGGAATCGAACCAGCGACCTTTGCATTTGCAGATTTGCAGGCTGGTATCTTTTCCACTGTGCTACCAGCCAGGGCCCCAAGCATTTAAAAATCTCCTAAATAAACACTAGAAGATGTCTCTGCATTACTAGAATGTAAACTGTTTTTTCATACATAGTATAAATATTTTAGTTTATCCTAGAAGGCTTAGCTCTTTTAGGTGTAACAACTTGAGCCGGTAAAGTAGGAAAACCCAATGATCAATTTAATAGCCTTCTACTTAGTTTATTGCATATTGTTTTGGTGAGTATTTTTCCCTCCAATTCAGTTACATGAAGTAAAAGACAAAGTACTCTGCCTCTTTAGAGTTTATGAAATTAAAAGTAAAAAATCATATATGCAAGCAACTCTTGAGAGCAGTAATAATTCTTTAGATTAGAAGGCAAGGGGATATGTTCTCATTTGTTTAGTGTTAGGGCCCTTGGTGTAGATGTCATATTAGGTGATTCTAACCGCTGAATATTTATGTTTGCTAATGAACTTTCTATCTTTAAACTGACCTTTGCCTCTGATCATCAGAGAAGTTCCTGATGTTGATTTATGTAAAAGTTGGTATCTAGACAAAGTTTTCATAAAGTGATTTTAACAACTAAGTCTTCTATTTTCTTTAAAGTAACTCACCTACATAATGTGGCCTATCAAATTGTTTCATCTTAATTTAGGGACAAAAGAGGAATGCTGCTCTAGGGGACACTAGGATATACCAAATATTTTCTCATTCTTTGTCAAGTTCACAGTTCATTGTTCGGTCACCTATGTGTGTCAATTTAGCTACATTTAAGGCAGTTCTCAGCACCCCCATTCTTCTCTAAAACTTAAATGGAAGCTTCAAACATAAGTCTGGCTCATTATTCCCCAGAGAAGGTTAAGCCCTTTACTGTCAGACTGGAATCCTTCACTAATTAGAGCTCTTGCTTTGGCACTGAATGTGTCAAGTCTGTGAGCCTTCCCGCTGCGCTCAGGGGCTCATTGCTGCCTCATGTAAGTGTCCAGCACCCCAAGCCCTCTGGGCAGCACTGCCTGCTATTTTCTATGTAACAGTTTTTAGCTTTAACAGGCTGTACGTAGATTTGGAGAGATATTCACCAGTTCACCAAGATGATTTTGCTTCATACTGCCCTGTTTGTCCTCTTTTTTTTTTTTTTAGCAAAATCGACTCTACACTAGCATAAAGAAAGTGATACTTTCAAAGGTGGAAAAAAGTAAAGTTTCCTACTCTTCTAAAAAAATGTTTTAGTGTATTAGTTAATACTATTTAATGCCATGTTAGGTTTAAAAAATCTTGTTTTTTGATTCAATTAATAAGGATAACTCAAGATTTAAAAAAATAATTACAATTATATAAGTAAAATACTTCCATTGATTTTATCTTTATTTCAGGAAATGCATAATTTATGTTTCCCTTTTCAGTTGATAGGGTTTTACCAGCTCTATGAGAGAGAGACAGATTGAATCATGGATAGAAAGATTGAATCGACTGGCAGGTTTCATGCCTTTGAATTATCAAAGAATGCTTTTGGGAGTAAGTCAGGCTTTTCGAACATTTTTAAAAATTTTTAAATGATGTTGTAGATGTATGCCATTACAGTTTTCCTGATGTTTTCCTCCCTTTCCCCCATCCACCCAGCACTGCCCACTCCCTCATGCCTGCCCAGTCCCTCCACATTGTTCATGTCCATGGGTCATGCGTATAAATTCTTCGGCTATTCCATTTCCTATACTGTACTTTCCATCCACATGGCTATTCTGTAACTACCTATTTGTACTTCTTAACTCCCTCATCTTTTCACCTATTCCCCCATAACCCCTTCCCATTTGGCAACCATCAAAATGTTCTACTTATTAATGATTCTGCCTCTGTTCTTCATGTTTGGTTTATTTCCAGATTCAATTATTGATAGATATGTATTTATTGCCATTTTATTGTTCATTGTTTTGGTCTTCCTCTTTTCTTAAATAAATCCCTTTAACATGTCATATAATAATGATTTGGTGATGAAGAACTCCTTTAGTTTTTTTCTTATCTAGGAAGCTTTTTATCTGCTCTTTGATTCTAAATGATAGCTTTGCTGAGTAGAGCAATCTTGGCTATAGGTCCCTGCTTTTCATGACCTTGAATATTTTTTGCCAATCCTTTTTTGCCTGCAAGGTTTCTTTTGAGAAATTGCTGACAGTCTTGTGGGAACTCCCCCATAGGTAACTTCTTTTCTCTTGCTGCTTTTAAGTTTCTCTCTTTATCTTTAATCTTTGAAATTTGAATTATGATGTGTCTTGGAGTAGGCCTCTTTGCATCTATCTTGTTTGGAATCTCTGTTTTTCCTGGACTTGCATGTCTATTTCCTATGGAGGATCAGCTGTGTAGGGGCAGGGTGGTGGTGCTCTGATGTGGTCTGTAGCTTCCCACTGAGTATGCAAACTCTGGGCTTTCCAGGTGGTGCAGGCCAGGATCAGCCCCCTTCTCTGTTTTGCCCAGGGCTACCCTGCCTGAGCTATAAAGCAATCTGAGATGCTGCTGCTTGTGCTGGGCTTGGAGATTCCCAGGTGAAGGCAAGCTGTGAATCTAGGCTGGCTGCTGCTAGTGTCAGCTCAGGGGCTCATTGAGGCCAGCTTCTGCTTGTTTGATAGGATTTAAAAAGTTGTTCATCATGAGCCAAGGCCAATCATTTATATGGAAAAGCAGCTTGAGTGGGTTCATAAATTGGGAGGGAAGGAATCTCTGGGAATCTCTGAGGTGGGTCAAACAATGTTAGCTGGGCTGATGGAGTCTCAGATATGACACTAGCTTGCCAGCTCTATGGGAGGAGGATTTAGAAAAGGGACAATGTCCTCAGCTTGCCTTGATGCCAGACACTTCAGTTTTTCCCTGTATACCAGTGCTGCCTTTCACGCTGCTGCCCTAGTACTGGGGCTCAGAGGGAGTGAGTTTGAATAGGTGAGTGTGTTCCTTAAGAGCAACTGCTTGGGGCTCCAGTAGTTTTTTCCACCAACACAATCTCCTGGTTTTTGCAGCCAGAAGTTGTAGAGACTTATCTTCCTGGCCCTGGAACCCTGGGCTCGGAGGCCTTGTATGGGGCCGGGACTCCTTGCTCCAAGATGTCCCTCCTGACTTTTTCTTTATGAGGGAGAAGCCCGTTCCATATTTGTTCCCCTCCTACCAGTCTGGATGGATGTGATTTCTTTAAATCTGTAGTTGCCAGACTTCTATTTAACTTGATTTCTGACAGTTTTGAGCAATGATTGCTTTATATTTTAGTTGTAATTTTGATGTGGCTATGGGAAGAGATATAGCTATGTATAATGCCATGTATAAGTCAGCTTTGATATTCGTATTTACAGGAGTGCTTTCTTGCCTTCTGTTTCATCCATTTCCAGCTTTCCTTGGTTAGAGCAGGGAACTGGCCTGAGTGATGCAAGTATCTTGATATTTGCTTTCATTATAACTTAGTATCCTGAAGAAAATTCTCTACCATGGATATAGACCATCATCATCTTGTATTTGACTAGTTCATTTACAGGCTAATTTTAGAAGCATAATTAGCTCTACAACCTTAGTGCATTTAAAAAAAAAAAAAGAAAGTACATTACAAAAGTTTTAAAAGGATTTTAGTTCACTTATTCTTGGGAAGTATACTATGTAAGGTTATTTATTTTTCATGATAGTCATGAAAATGTTGAGATTTCATTGTTGTACTTATTCAATAAATACATTGACATTTTAATTTTGGAATTTTTGATATCTTTGGTTTTAGTATCCCATCCACTTATATAAAAATTAAGTGAAGGAAGAAAGAGCAGATAAAGTTTCAAAGTAAAAAAGTTAAATGTCAGAATTATTAATGGCCTTAGGAAAGAAATTTTCTTTCTAACAAAGGAGGATTTTTAGAATGATAACTTCTGAAAAGAACAGAAAAAGAAAAGGAAAGGAAAAAGTCAGGAAGCTGTAGGAAATGGTTCATAGAAAATCTAAATTTATAAAAAAAATGCTTTTTGGTTAATTCAAGGGTTTTTAAATTTTTTATTGTTTATACTTTTTAATGGATAACTATAAAATATTCAGTGACTTCTTAAAGTATAAGATTAACTATAAACTGTCAGATGAATTAAACCTATTAATAAATACTTGTCTCTTTGAAAAAATGAAAAAAAAAATCATTTTCCTTACTGGGCTCTGAGTTTCTACATTCCTCTTTAGTATTGGGATTCTAAGTTTTACCAAAAATGTGTATTTGTTAAATATATATATATATATATTTAGAAGGTAGCAGGGGTGAGAGGGGCTTCTTTTTAAGTGCTTTTTAAATTAAATTACATTTTTTCAAAATTAAAAAAAGAGTTTATTGATTATTTTTAGAGAGAAAGGCAGGGAGGGAAGAAGAAAGAAAGGGAGGGAAACATCAACGTTTGGTTGCCTGCTGCCAGCTGGGGACCTGGCGATGTGCCCTGAATGGGGCATTGAACCAGTGACCTTTGGATTCACAGGCTGGTGTGCCTATGCACTGAGCCACAGCCAGGCCTTGCTTTTTTATTTTAAAGAGATAGCTGTTCATTTTAGAAGTTTTATAAGAAAAATAAAGAAAAAAATACCAACAATCTAATACCCCAAAGCAACAAATAGATATTGATTAATTTTCAAACTTAGTTTTTATTCTTTTAATAGTTACCTTATGTTTCTAGCTCACTTAAACATTAGGGTTTTGGTGTTTTAAAAATTCCGTTTATAAAAAATATATAATAATAAATAAATAAAAGGGCTCTGGCTAGTGGCACAGTGGATAAGGCGCTGGCCTAAGAACTTAAAGGTCGCTGGTTTGATTCCCAGCCAGGGCACATAACCAGGTTGCAAGCCAGATCTCTAGCCAGGTTGGTAGCTGGAGGCAGGTGAAAGACAACTGATGTCTCTCTCTCTCTCTGCCTCTCTCCCTTTCCCCCTCTCTAAAAATAATAAATAAAAATTTAAAAATAGTAATAAAATTTATTTATATGAGATATACATATAGTATATCTTTATTTACTTATATGGGCAAATTATTTACTTTTAATTTTTTTCATTGATTTTTTTATTGACAAAGCCCATTGTATTTATATTTACTATATTCTTTTTGAACATTAGTAATTATTTAAAAAATGTTTATTTCTTTTGATTTATTTTAAATTAAATAAATTAAGTAAGTACTGTATGAAAATATTCTTGGAAAAGATTCAGACAGTTTTCTTTGCCAGTTTTGTAATGAATTTTAACAATGGTCACCAGTTTTGTGTGTATCTTTTCAGATATTTTATTTGCATTAATAAATGTATTAGGTTTTTGAGTGGGACTTTTCTTGTTGCTCTGCACTAGGGGACAAAACTAAGGATAACCAATATCTCATATTCTAAAGGGAGCTGGTGTGTGACAATCCCTCTAGGACTCAAAACAAGATCATGATTTCCAAACACATACAGTCTCTCCTACTCTAGGCCCCTCCAGTGTGTATGAGGGAGTTTTAGGGAGGAGGAGAAAGAGGAGGAGAAAGAGGAGGCGAGCTAAAGAATAAGAGCATATGTCGATTTCAAGTGAATTGTTTGTAGAGAATAGAGACATTCCTGTAGGAATAGTTGGCTTTCAGCTGTTCTGTCCCCTGTGCCAGTTTGAGCAGAAGAATGTGGAGAGACAGAACGCTGCATGAACAGGCATGTTTTCTTTGACTTGGCATGGCAGCCAGGTGTGAGTGTGCTGTGGAGCAACTGGACTCCGTGGCAGGTAGGGCATAAACCATCCTGCCAGTATATTGTCAGAGGGCAGGCTTCTGGGTGGAGCGAGCTTTGCAACAAGATGTGGCAAGGGACCTGCTTGACATACGTACCCTGTACTACGAGGGCAGGGAGTGGCCCGGAGGGCAAGGGGAGCTTTAAGAAGGTAGAGCCCCCCTAGATCTTCCAAGGTCAGAATCTGCCAACTTGAGTGAAATATCCTTTCTCCCACTGATTTTTAAAATTGTACTTTATTGTTATGTTATTATAGTTGTCCCCACTTTTGCTTCCTTTGCCCACCTCTAGTCAGCCCCCCTCCCCTCCTTGAGGCAGTCCCATATCATTGTTCATGTCCATGGGTCATGCATATATATTCTTTGGCTATTCTCTTCACCTTCTCTCATCCAGTTCCCCCACCTTCCCTTTAACTGCCATCAGTCTGTTTTGTATAACTCTGCTTCAGTTTTTATTTTTTCATTAGTTTATTTTGTTTAGTAGATTCCACATATAAGTGAGATCATATGGTATTTGGCTTTCACAGACTGGCTTATTTTACTTAGCATAAGTATTCTCCAGGTCTATCCATGCTGTTGCAAAAGATAAGTTCCTTCATTTTTTACTGCTCTGTGATGTTTTGCTGTGAAAATGGACCACAACTTTTTTATCCACTCATCTACTGATGGGCACTTAGGCTGTTTCTAGATCTTGGTGATTGTAAATAGTGCTACTATGAACTTAGGGCTGCATATATATTTTTTGTATTGGTGTTTCAAGATTCTTACGATACATTCCCAGAAGAGGAATCACTGGGTCATAAGGCGGTTCAATTTTTAATTTTTTGAAGTAAACTCCATACTATTTTCCACAGTAGCTGCTTCAGTCTGCATTCCCACCGACTGTGCACTAGGGTTCCCTTTTTTCCACATCCTCACCAGCACTTGTTTGTTGATTTGTTAATAATGGCCATTCTGACAGGCGTGAGGTGATATCTCATTGTGGTTTTACCTTGCATCTCTCTGATGATTAGTGGTACTGAGCATTTTTTCTTCCATCTGTGGGCCATCTGTACGTTCTCTTTTGAGAAGTGTCTGTATAGGTCCTTTTGTCCATTTTTTAAATTGGATTGTTCATGTTCCTGCTGTTGAGTTGTATATTTTGGAGATTAAACCCTTATCAGATATATCATTGGCAAGTATGTTCTCCCATCCAATGGGTTCCTTTTTTATTTTGACGGTGTTTTCTTTGGCAGAAACTTTTTAGTTTGATGTAGTCCCATTTGTTGATTTTTCCCCCCTTGCTCTAGGAGATATATTGGCAAAAGTATTGCTACATAAGAAATAGGAGATTTTACTGCCTATGTTTTCTTCTAGGACTTTTATGGTTTTATGACTTACATTTAAGTCTTTTACCCATTCTGAGTTTATTCTTGTGTATGGTGTAAGTTGGTGGTCTAATTTCATTTTTTTTGTATGTACAAGTTCAATTATTCCAACATCATTTATTGAAGAGCCTTTTCTTCCTCTATTGTATGCTCTTGATCCTCTGTCAAGTAGCAAGTAACCATAAGGTCATGGGTTTATTTATGGGCACTCTGTTCTATTTCATTTATCAATATGCTTATTCTTATGCCAGTACCACAGTATTTTGATTATAGCAGCCCACTGATACTTTTGAAGCTTTATATCCAAAATTTAAATATATTTAGATTAAAATACCACACAGTATTTAAAATTTTATATAAAATATGCTATGGTTAGTATATGTAAGATACACTAACATTTTAAGCAATAATCATTTTTGTAATTATATTTAAAATTTCTAACAATTATAAGCTATACTTGCCAATTTGTTCTGTCAGATGAATTTAGATTCTGAAACAAAATCTCTCAGGGTTTTGGCCCCTTCCACATTTGTTACTCTTCTCTGACATTGAGAAACTTGGCCCCCAGGATCACTACTAGGCCTTTGCGCAGATTAGTTGTTAGTTCATCCCCTGGGTGTAGGCAGGGCCACTGCTCCCTGTGTGGGTGCCTTGCTCACCATACCCATGTTCTAATGCTCCAGGCCCAGTCGTATCATCCGGCACTAAGGCCAACTGCAGACATAATTGCTCACCAGGCCCCCTCTTCCCTTGGCTCCCCTTATAGCCCTCCTCCTGCCTGATTGCCCCCTGCTTGCCCTTTTCAGCTGCTCTAGGCTCAGCTATCTGCGCATACCTGGAATGGAGATGCTCTCATCACTCTGCTAGGGCTCATACCCTCTGCAAAAATAGCCTCCTCACCCTGTCTGGGTGTGACATCTCATGCCAGGGTGCCTCTCCTTGTGGACAGCCTCCTCCCCCAGCTAGGTCGCTGTTACCTGAGTGCCATCCAGGGGATGCTCTCTTCACCCCCTGGGCTCTGACTCACCACCATGGGGCTCCCACAGTCCGTGGTCTCTTTCTTCACCTGCTCTGGGTTGTATCTCCTGCAGGCTTCTGACCTCCTCCTCAAAGTCATGCTCTCACCTGACTGCTCTCCTTCCCCAACTCAGGTACTGACCTATGCTGGGGGCCCTCCTACTTGGACACCTTTCTTACCCTGCTTTGGTTTTGCATTTCCATTGTTGCCTCGTTCTGCTTGAGTAATAATGGTCTGAATGGTTCAGAAAAAAAGGAAGAGGAAAAAAGGGAAGGGAAATAGCTGTTTGTTTTTTATATATTCCTTTCTCCCAAATCCATGTACTAACTACAGTTAAAAAGCAAGTAATGCTCAACATCACTAGCCATCAGAGAGATACAAATTAAAACCACAATAAGATACCACCTCATACCTGTCAGAATGGCAATCATCAACAAATCAACAAACAACAAGTGTTGGCAAGGATGGGACCAAAGGGAACTCTTGTACACTGTTGATGGGAATGCAGGCTGGTGCAGCCACTGTGGAAAACAGTATGGAGTTTCCTCAAAAAATGGAACTGCCTTTTGATCCAGCAATTCCACTATTAGGACTCTACCCAAAGAATCCTGAAACACCAATTCATAAGAACCTTTGTACCCCTATGTTCATAGCAGCACTATTTACAATAGCCAAGTGCTGGAAACAGCCTAAGTGCCCATTCAGTGGATGATTGGATCAAAAAACTTTGGTACATTTACACAATGGAATACTACACAGCAGAAAGAAAGAAGGAACTCCTAACCTTTGCAACAACATGGACGGGACTGGAAAGTATTATGCTTAGTGAAATAAGCCAGTCAGTGAAAGACAAATACCGTATGATCTCACCCATTACAGGGCAATAATGAAAAAAACTAACAACAAACAAAACAGAACCAGATATATAAATACAGTGAGTAGGCCTTCAGTGGACAGGGAGAAGGGGGGCAGGGGGAGGGGCAAGGAAGAGGCAAAGAAGGGGAGCAGTTTAGCCAAGAACCTAGTTCGGAAGAACCATGGACATGGACAACAAGTGGGATTGACTTTGTGGGGGAGTGGGTGGGTGGAGAAGGGGACAGAGGGGAGGAAAAAGGGGATGGATGTAATACAACAATAGTAAAATTAAATTTAAAAAAATGTTAATGTTAAAAAAAAAAAGCAAGTAAGATAAAGCTCCTGCTTTCAAGTGTTTACATTCTGGAAGTGGGGACACCCATGTAAAGATATTACAGTACAGTGTGCTAACGAAGGGTTTTCCTAGGGTGCTATGGTGGCAGGTGGGAAGGACACTTATCTCAGCATAGAGGAATTAGCTCGAGTAGAACCCACACTAGCGTTTACATTAGATCTTTTAGAACTTTAAGTAGCATCATGTGAACAGTGTTAGGATAGGAAAACACAAGTTGATTTGATTTATTTAATAAACCTTTGTTAATCGGAAAAATCTCATTGCATGAGCCATTTGGGCTTTCTCCGCCTTTCTGCGAAATAAGAAAATTGATTTAAAAATGAATTCATGCTGCTTGGAGGACCTGGAAAGTACCTGAATATAAATTACTGCAACTACCAAAAGGAATTTAAAATGAAACCTTAAATATTTTATAAAGGGAATGCTTAATTTATGCTTGGGGTAAGGATGGCAAGCCTCAATAAAAAGGAAAGGGAAGTAATTCTTATGTATAGAATTCCCTGCTATTTCTTTTTAATTAAAAAAAACAGTGAAGAATATTATTTAAGAAGTTTTTCTCACCTATGATGTCCTTGGCTTGCTCCTGTGATCCATGAATTATAGCTAAGGGGTCTAACTTAGGGAAGGCATCACTCACTAGGCATGAGAATCGTGGCTGGGCATAAGCCTTGTGTCTGATGGGAGGCTTAAGGATGGGATGACAGAGTCTATCCCTGGGGAATTTTTTGGGATACATGGTAAGCTCTCTTAACATGTCTTTCCCATACATAGGAAGTAGGATGTGTATATTTTTTCTGAAGGAAACCTTATATATAAAAGAGGTCATAATTAAATGAATTGTGGAATTCTAGCCTGAGTAAACAAAAATATTTCCGATAGTGACTTGCAAAGCTGAACATAGTTGATTTATAGAATGCATTCAATGCGTTCTGTGTTTTTATTTAAAGTTTTTATTGTGTGTTGAAAGAGGCAAGTTTGGTGACCTCAATCTGCCAGAAAGGCCCTGGTGGTGGTGATCCTAGCTATTGATGGTAGTTGAGGCCCAGTTCTGTTGTTCATAAACTACATGATCTTGGGCTAGTTACTTAACATCTCTCAATTTCAGTTTCCTGTATAATATGAATAATAACATTGAGAAAAATTATGTCCTTTTCTTATAGCATGTTATGTGGTTTTCAGATTACTAGGTTGATGAGCTATAGAGGTAATCTAATTTCTCCACAAAATATTCATATCCAAATGGCTTTATTTTTAAGGGAATTGCTCGATGGACCCATTTCTTTCAATGGGTGATTTTGGAATCAAGATAATTTTACTTAGGCATAACTCAAAAAATAAATAAATAAAACTTCCTTCAAACGGACATGGTACAAAACAGAAAACAAAACCTGCTAGCTTTACTTCCCTAGTAGTTAAGATTCACAGGAGTAGCGGTAACATTTTCATCTCTAATGTGATGCCATTTACATGAGGGGAAGTAGCTGTGCTGGTTGTTAGTAGATTTGCCTGAAAATGATGCTTAATAACAGTATCTTTTAACTGCTCCTACAAACATTGGCAATGCTCCTTCTTTGCGTACTCAGATATTGCTTATGTTATATTACTAATGTAATGTAAGACATTGCAATAAAGAGATCACTGGTTGTGAGAAATGTGGCTCTATTAAATCAACAGTTATAATATTTTAAAAGAAATATCTACTCTAATCATCAAATTAGGGTCAAGACCATAATACTTTCGGAAAAATTATTTGTGATAAGTTAGGGTTAATGTCTGTAGCTTGTTGTCTAGCTACTAAAAATTCTTTTGTTTAGGCAATTTTCTTTTAAAATATTCTAGGTTGCAGTGTATCATTTCAGTTTTCATGGCTGTTTTTATGAGAAGTGTTTCTGCTAAAATATCAAGTGGAAATGCTCTCAAACTCTAATAAGTGAAAATAAGCATACTTTTAAATAAAATAAAACCTCTGCAGGTTTAGTTTGATTTTTTGAATACAAATGCCTAACATTTAAAACTAAAGCTTTTTACTATGAAAGCATACATTAAAAGTGCTTATTCCCCTTGAAATTACTTACTTTCTTTAGTCACAAAATATCTTACCAACTTGAAAACCTGAGGAAAAAGGTAAAACTAATTCAATGTTTTAAGAAAGCATGCCACCCAGTACTATATAAAAATAAACTTCCCAGAATACACATTTAAGAAGAACCTGTCACTTTATGATTTAGAAAAGTTATATTTCCTTTATGGATCTGTGTAAAAAACTAAAGATACATAACTATAAAATATTATTTTCTTGGCCACAAGTAATTTTGTATTTGTGGGGAGAGGAATTCCATGGATATAATTGTGAGATAGACACACAGGTAGATACATTGGTACTCACTGTTGTTAGCTGTTTTAGAGAAAGCATTCTATAAGTACCTGTTGACTGAGTTTTAATGCTAACATTTACTAATTATTGTGATTGTATTTCAAGTTTGTTTGTTGGAAATACAAGTAATATAAGGTGGATATACCTTCTTTTTAAAAATTAATCAGGGGCCCTGGCTGGTGACACAGTGGATAAGGTGCTGGCCTGCGAACCGATAGGTCACTGGCTCAATTCCCAGCCAGGGCAACATAACCAGGTTGCAAGCCAGGTCTCCAACCAGCTCTGTAGCTGGAGGCAGGTGAAAGGCAACCATACATTGATGCCTTTCCCTCTCTGCCTCTCTCCCTTCCCCTTTCTATAAAAATAAAAAGTAAATTAAAAAAAATCACAACATTTTAATTAACAGAAGACAAGCTCACCTAAGACAATAAATTCACAGTGGCTACCATATGCTGTGAAGTTTCTTTCTGAAAGGCTCTATATTATGTTACATTAATTTGGGTTTTGTGTGTTAATATGTATAGTTATGGATGTTTGTAAGTATTTCCAGGTTAAAGAAAAACTGTGTTTATAATTATGTTTTTCTTCCTGGATATAAAAATGTGATGAATAAAATTTATTTTAAAGATATTTTGGAATAGGCAAATTTAGTTGATAACTTTTAACTTTCCATGGAAAAATATTGTTTGATTTGATTCTTATGCCCCTTTTTTGAAAGCTCTCAAAAGTAGCATTACCTTTTTTTATTATTATTATTTTTTTTTGATAAACGAGAGGAAATGTCCTTATAATGGAGGAAATTATTCTGGGCCTACAGCTTATGGAATTCCTAGAGAATGAGTGATGTTTGCTTGTCAGATGTATATGGTTGTTTTCTATGATCTTTAAACAATAATTATAGTTATTTCTCAGGACATCATTTATTTTGCTTGAAATATTTTCCCCCCAATTTACTTAGGGTATTAATTTTGAATCATGTTATTTTAGCATTAGAGCTTTTTGTTTGAGTTGGTAAGCAGGGGTGACTTTGGGTGACCTGGCTTTCTACTAACTGTTAATTTCATGCCAGATGTTAACCTCCTTGATTCTTATCCTGTCTTGGCCTCAAGACCTTGATTTCTGATTTAATCGCATGCCTGACACTTGGGCATTCTTAATCTATTTAAACTTCAATTAACCTGGTGTGGCCATTCAGCAAAAAAGGGTCCAAACTGCCTCCCAATTATCTAGAAATAAGCTTTTAAAATCTACCTTGTTTTTTTCAGCCAAAATCAGTTTTCAAACTGCCCATGTAGAATTTATTTTTAATATTGACTCTTTTTTTTATTTTTGCATAATAGTCTTCCAAAATATTGAGTGATGTATAGAAAATTTTATATATAACCGGCATATTTTTTCAAATGTTTTTCTGTACATGCCCCAGAGAAGAAAGTTCCTAGGTCATTCATGTATGAAAAACACTGTATAATTTTTTCCTTCTCTTAAAGATTCATGATACTCACTTGTTCTACAGTGAAGATATTTGTTAAAATTGTTCATGTAGCACTTTTGTGAGAGACCAAGCTTTGGTGCTTGTTGACAAGTTTTGTGTGGCCATTTTCTGTGCCCTAGGAACTTCCAGGCTGTTGAAATCTTGTTCTTTAGCAGTAGGCCTAAAGCTTCCATAATGCCCATGTTCGAAGTTGTGGTGCATTAAACTTATACTCTTGGCAAATTACTTTTTGTCTGTAGCTGGAGGGAATTGGATAAGGGAGGGTGGTATATACTGGGTGAATGAATTATAAGGGGCTAGGTTAAATAAATGCGATAGATGGCTTACTTTTTTTTTTTTTTACTTTGATTAGTGAGTAGTCCTGATGTCATTTCTCCAAATAAAAGCCTAGGCAAGCTTCCTTGGTCAAAGGCATCGGCAAGTGGGACAGACATCAAGGAGGAGCTATGTTATCTGAGTGTCCATTTGCTGAGGTCTTGTGATTGATGAGCAGGAACTATTAGGAAACTGTTACAAACCCTAGTAGGAGTACTATATTAGATAACAGTAAGTTTTCTTGAGCAAATTATTGTTATTCTTACAGATAGAAAATAATATATTTGATGTTTTTGTACTGACTGCTAGGATGTTTAGAGTAAGATTTTGACCCACATTTTGCATTGATACCTTTATTTTTTCTTACAGTTGCTTTTATTTTTCTCCTGGTTTCCTCATTTATATTTTTCTTCTATCTCAATGTAACATATATGTTACATTGAAGAAATTCCAATGTCTTTTAAAAATGAGTTTACAAATATGAAAAAGTGGTAGAAAGGGGGTTCTGATGGTAGTTAGCAATTCCTTTTCAATTTAGTTTAGATACATTAAGAATAAATACTGTTAATGTTCATCCAAAATTTCTCTCTTCTTTACAATTTTTAACTGTGGTGCCAAAGAGTGAGGAACTGCCCTGAGGAAGGAAGCATATCATTTCCCTTCCCCTCCTCCCAGTTTTCTGTTTAAATCCAGCTGTTGCCAAGTTTGAGTGGAAAATCATTCCATTGCCATTTGGCAATGTCTATGACTCTTGGCCAAAAGGAATTATTTAAGAAACATTGAAATCTGCTTAGATGTCCAGAGCTGTGTGTGTGGTGGAGAACCAGTGCTCCTGGAAAATGCAATAGGGCCTGTCCTTCTCCCTGACGTGCTCTCAAGTATGACATAAATTCCACGTCATGGGGCCAGTGTAACAGGAGAGCCCAGAGGAGAGTCTTAGCTCTATCTTGTGAGCTTTCAGCCATAAATCTGAGGGGCACTATTACTACTGTTATTAGTACACCTTAATTGAGCAGTAACTCTAGTGCTAGGAATTGTGATGGTCTTTAAGTGCATTTTTATAGTTAACCCTTGTAACAGCTTCCTGAAATAGTTACTGTTATTACCCCCATTTTATGGATGAAGAAGCTGTGACTTAAGAAGTTAAGTCACTTGCTGAAGATCATATGGTTTGTCAGAATTGTGATTAAAATGTTTGTAGGCTTAATTTTAAAGCTCACAGTGTTAACTTTTATGCCGTGATCTATAGATTTAAGTTTGTGTATATATAGGGAACCAGGCCATATTGTTGCTAAGAATTAGCTCATATTTTAAAAATATGTATATTTTTCCCAATAAAAGGGTAATATGTATGACTTACCTCTTGAAATGAAGAAAAAACACCATTTAATATTGTTTTTTTAAATCTTCTATCAGCTAGAAATTGCCTTTACATTCTACATTAGAAATATAACTCTAATATTACCCCTGAGATTTATGAGGTATCATTGAGTCATAGCACTAGGAGAAAAAAGAATAACTTTAAATCATTTTGATGGGAAGCAGCGTAACAGGCAGCTGTAATGATGCTAGGAGTGAGGAAATGAATCTTATATTCTGGTTCAAGTTGGATTCATGTTATGACTATGGAGAGCTACTCAGCATTTTAATAGTTTTGATATCTTTTCCTTGAGATGAAGATATAAATAAACATAACTTTATAATATATGAGAGAAGAGTTGAATTGTCTTTCTGAAGTAGGTTGGCCAGCAACTAGATTCTGGCTCATAAAATCTGAGTAACCCATGTGTGCTGCCCAAGCTGTTTGTCTGTGAATGGGGAAAAGATCATTCCTTCCCAGAAAGGGAGGCGGGAAGCCCAGGCCTGCCTGTATCACCCATGAGTCCTCAGTCTATGCTTGCTTCATGCCCGAGTTGGCCCTCATTCTGACTTGAGAGCCCAGCTTTGGGTTTTGTTTCTATGTATTCTGGCTCTTTTTCAGTTCACTTAGTCAATTTGTCTATGTACTAGGTTGTGTTTGCTTTACTTCCTACCCTTGTCCGACTGTCTGATTTTGGACATTGCCTTTGACCCTGTTTCGTAGGCTCAAGTGCACATGCCATGGCAAGTGCATTTCCGGCATTCCAGTTTTGCTGCAGTGGGCTATTCTTAACCTAAAGCTAAATGCTGGATGGGCAAAAAGTCACTATACAGAAAACTGTTTGTAAAATAGTATTTAATATTCAAAATCTCTATAATTAATCACAGGATGATATTTATTTACATAATAATTTTTAAAGGCTTTTTGAACCTGCTACTTTACTTACTCATTTCCTCCTTTCTATTTTCCTATCTCCTTCCTTTCTTTCTTTCTTTCTTTCTTTCTTTCTTTCTTTCTTTCTTTCTTTCTTCCTTCCTTCCTTCTTCCTAGAAATTTCAAGAAAGTTAGAACTAGAAGAGTGCTGTAACACCTCCACATATTGCAGTAGCTAGAACAGTATTTATATTGTATTTTTAAACATAAAGTCTCACTATGGGAATGTGTAAGAAGTTATCTCATACTGGCTACCTCAAAACTGCATTCATTATCATGGCTCAACCCAAACTTAAAGACTTAAAAGCAAAATCCTAGTTTCCTTTCTTCTTTTTTACATGTTTATATTTACAAATTTTTAATTATGTAAGAATTCACCAAGTATGTGTTATTTTATAATTGACTATTAGAAACAATGAAACTATATTTCAAAGCACTCATTTAAAGAGAAGTTAAAAAGGGGAACATACTCATAAATCTACCAACTAACTATATTGTTTTAGTCAAAATACATTCTCTTTGCAACTTTGACATATATATATTATGTATTTTTTTGATTATGCACCCTTTTAAAAATGATCATATTAATGATAAGAATATTCCATGATCTTGGTCTAATCTCAGTTATTTAGGTATTTTTTGTAGAATATCTTTTACTTATTTATTTAATTATTTATATAGAAATATTAGTTGTTTATTAAGTCCCGCAGTTATTAGGCAGTGACTTTGTCAATAGGTAGACATAGTTCTTGCCTGTTTTGAGTTTAAAAGTAATTGTAATGCACAGTGGAAGGTGTCATGATGGAAAGTGTGGTGTTTTGTGGCTCTCATAGAAGAGGGACAAAGTCTATATGGTATAAACATGGAAGGAAGAGAAAGGCTTATAAAACACCACAGAGCAAGTGTCCTTCTAAAATAAGGCCCCAAATATGACCTGGACTTAGCTGGACAAAGAGGGTGATGGGGGTGTTCCTGGTAGATGCAAGAGCATTTTGAAAACTACAAGGGGAGAGGGACCATATCATGTTTATACACTGACAAAACCTCATAGGGCTGGAGGATAAAGTATAGGAGGGATATTTGAACACTGTGGAACACCAAGAAAGGGGAATACATAGGATCCAAGAAATATTGTTTCTAACTTCAAAGCATAAGGTAATTCCCTGGACTTTGGAGCAGGCAAGAAATTCCTCCATGTTGAAACATGGGAGCAGGAAGGTTTGGAGCAGGTGTCACCAGCAAGAATTGAACTCTGTGTAAAAACTACAGAGCTGAAAGGAAAGCAAGATAAATGTCAGGATATAATGAAGGCTTGTAATCCTGCCATATCTTTTTTAAGAAAACTGAGACAATCAGGAACTCTAGGAAAAAACAAAAAGTTAAAAAATTAATATGGCTTGATTTTAAGCCCTTGGTATAATGAAAGAGTGAAAATCCATTTTACTGTGATGCTAGGAATACTTTCCTTGGAGGATCAGAAGTAATTTTGTTGGACCAGTTGTATAGTTACCAAGGTAACGATGGAAGAGGTAAGAATGACAATACAGTTATCAGTATTTAGGACAGAAGAGAGAGGCTTTGTGTAAGTGAGTCAAAGCCTTTTGTTTTATAGCCAAGAATCAGTAAATGACACTAAAATTGATAAGTCAAGAAGGACATATACATGTGTGTGTGTGTGTGTGTGTGTGTGTGTGTATGAATCATGGGGTTAACTATGAGAAGAACCCAAACAGAAATAGTTCACGAAGTTTGCCTGTGGCTGGGAGGAGGAGAATAGGAGACCATATGCATAGTGCTTGATTTTTGTCTTTTTACTATTTTCATGTAGTATTATTAATCATAACTAAAGTTTTTTTTCAGATATGATGGTAATTCTTATCCTGTTTCTGATATGTCTATTTATGTCTATTTCTTACTCATCTATGTGTTGAACTTCATAGTCATCTGTTTTCTCTCCCTTGCCTCAACTTCAGATTCCATTTTTATTTGCTTCTAGACTAACAACTGCTTTGACCCCAGCTAACACATCTTAAAAGCAAGAACAGAGGGAGAAATTAAGTTGTTCCCAAGAAACTTAACTGCATCCCAGAACAAAGCTCAAGAAGCTCTACAGACATACAAAAATGTCAAGCATCCAACAGGACAAAATTCACAGTGTTATCCAATCAAAAATGACTATGCATGCAAAGAAGCAGCAAAAGAGATCCCATAATATGAAACAAAATGAGTCACTGAAGCTAATTCAGAACTGGTAGAAATCTTATAACCAGAAGGATATTAAAACAATTATTGTGACTATATTTCTATGTTCCAAAAGTTAAGGTATAGGAAAAATCGAGACAGAACTAGAGATTAAAAATACAATGGATGGTGTATTAGGATTTTTCAGAGAAAGAATTGATAGAGGGTGCATGAGAATAAATGAATCCAGAAATGAATGAATGAATGAATGAATGAATGAATAAATATTTTAGGGAATTGGCTTATACGATTGTGAGGGCTGGCAAGTCCAATTAGCAGGTCAGGTTAGCAGCTTGGAAATTGCAGCCGGAGTAGTGGAGGTTGAGGTCATGACTCTAAAGGCAGTCTGGAGATGAATTCCTTCGCCCTTGAGGGACTTCAGTTTTATTCTCTTCATGTGTTAATGAAATGCACCTACATTATAGAGGGAATCTGCTTTACTCAAAGCCTGTGATTTAAAGGTTAAACATATCTAAAAATATCTTCACAACCATATCTAGATTGGTGTTTTACCAAACAACTGAGCACCATAGCCTAGAAAACTTGATGCATCAAATTAACCAACACAGATAGTATTAATAACTGATTGGACATTTCTGAAAAAAAATTAATGGCCTTGAAAACACAGCAACTAAATTAAAACAGAAACAGAGAAATGAGAGGAAAAAATAAACATAGCATCAACAAGCTGTGGGAGAACTTCAACAGCCTAAACACCTGGAATTAGAGTCCAGTGGATGATATTTAATTATTTACTTGGCCTTTCAGCAGCATTTGACACTGTTGACTACTTCTACCTTTTCAAAATACTTCATTTTCTTGGCACTACACTTTTTTGTCTTCCTCCTTTGTGTTTGCTTATTCTTTGTCTCCTTTCTCCATCCCTCTGCCTTTTCGTTTCCTTAGTGTTCTTTTGTAGGTTCCTTTCTCTTCTATCTAACTCTTGCTGTGGACCTCCCTCACTCACTCCAGTGGCTTCTGTTACCATCTGTCTCCATGCTTAGTCCAGAACCATGGCTATAATTCAGATCCCTCCTGAACATGATACCCAGACACCGATTGTCAGCTGGAGTTTTTCCTTCAATGTTCCACAGGCATTACAAACTCAACATCATAATAACCAAGTCTTTCCTTAACTCTACTGGCTCTACTCCTGTATTCCTATATTACTGAATGTATCACCCCCCTGGCCACGCTAGAAATGTGGGTATCATTCTGGATTCCTTTACTTCTCATCTATCATAAAGTCCTGCTAATTCTACCTTAATTATTTTCTAGAATATGCACATTGCTTTATCTCTATTGCCATCAGTTTAGGCTAGAGAGCTGCCATTTCTGTCCAGTTTATGCCTAAAATATTCTAACTGGTTCTCTGTCTTGAGATTTCCAGTTCCAATTAACTTGCTGTTGAGTAAAATGAAAATCTGACTAGGTCATTCTTAAAACCCTTTAGTGGCTCCCACTTCCCTAAAGGCCAAAGTCCAGACTCCTTAGCATTTATTACAAACATCTGTTCTATCTCTTGTTCATCTTTCACCACCCCTTCCCACTTTATACACACTACCTTACAGAACTACTATGTAATTACTGAATTGAGTTGAAATGCATACAGTTTTCAAAATGACTTGTGTTTGTTCATTGCTCTGTATGTTTCAGCAGATTCTCTAAAGAAGTTGAAGAGTCTGGCCCATAGAGGCCGATTTGGTGAAGTTGGGGTCCATACTTGTTTCTTTATATATCCAAAACTTTCCTGAATCCCTTTGACTCATGGAGTGTAGGGGAGAGGCCACAATTGGCTGGAGCTGTTGCAAAAGCTGCTGAAGCTCTGATGACGAAAAATGTCCTCCAAAGGCAAATTAAGGTCATTATTCTACATGAGGTGCTTCTCTTTCTGGTCTCCATTCTATCCTACAGTCTCTTGGCAAAGCCATTAAAAAGTACAGGTCTGACCCTGTCATTCTTATTTAGAACTATTTAATGGCTCACCTTGATCCCAACGATGAAGTGCAAATGTTTTTACTATGGCTGAGTCACTCCCTGGTCTGGCCCTTGCCTGCTTCTTCATCTAGAGCTCTCATTAGACTCTTACACCTTGAGTCAGCCACCCCAGGTGCTTTCCCTGCCCCTTAAAAGACTGCTGTGCATGTGTATGTATGTGCACATTTATCTTCATTCCACTTATTTGATCCTCTTTTTCCATTATTATATTTTTCTTTAATCCTATTCTGATTTTTATTATAGAGCTTGAAGAATTTAGGTGCCTGCCATGTAGGAACTATTTAATCTTTTTTTTTTTTTTTAAGGTTTTATTATTTTTAGAGAGAAGGCAGGGAGGAAGAAAGGGAGAGAAACATCAATGTACAGTTGCCTTTCACCTGCCTGCAGCTGGGGACCTGGCTGGAGACCTGGTTATGTGCCCTGATTAGGGAATCAAACCAATGACCCTAGGGTTCTCAGGCTGGCGTCAATCCACTGAGCTATACCAGCCAGGGCTTCAACTGGTTTTTGAAAGATGGACTGACGGACTTATAGACTGAATGAAAAGGTAGGCCAGTGGATTCCATTCCCTCTTGGAAACCAAAACCAAAACCAAAACTGTAATCATTTCCTCAATAATGTTTACTCTGTCCCTCACTCTGAATTTTTAAATTCAGTGACAGTTTCTAAAAAGAATGATCTATACTTCATTGCCTTTGTTTATTTACTATTAATTCCTTAACCCTTTACAACCTGGTTTTTGTCCTCATAATTTTACTGAAATTATTTACTCAGCATGTGCATGTGTCCTTTATGCCACATTCAGTGACTTTACCTTTTGTACTTTCCTTACCTTCTCTTCTGCATATCCTCAAACTCAGCATGTCTAAACCTAAATATTTTAATATTTGCTTCACATCAGTTCCTCACTTATGAACTTTTGTCTACCAATTCTAGAACTAGTCACCCAATCTCAGATTCTTTTTTTAAAAAATATTTTATTTATTATTTTTAGAGAGAGGAGAAGGGAGAGAATCAGAGAGGGAGAGAAACATCAATGTATGGTTGCCTTTCACCTGCCTCCAGCTACAGAGCTGATTGGAGATCTGCCTTGCAACCTAGTTATGTGTGCCCTGGCTGGGAATTGAGCCAGTGATCTTTGAGTTCGCAGGCTGGCGCCTATCCACTGAGCCACCAGCCAGGGCCTCAATCTCAGATTCTTAAGGTTATTATCCCTCTCCTTATCCACTGAGCTATTCATTTTCTTCTTTTGTAATATTTCCTCCCATTCTACTTTATTTGCAGTTACCACATAGTCCACAATTTTATAATTTTATTGATTCATGCTTACCATAAACTCCTGTTATTCTAATAGAAACATAATGTGGGCCACATATATAATTTTAAGTTATCTACTAGCAACATTTAAAATGTAAAAAGATGAAATTCTTTAATATATATTTAATTTATTCCAATACAGCCAATATATTATCATTATAAAATATACTTAACAAAAATATATTAATGTGAGATTTTATATATTTTTCCTAGTCTTTGAAATCTAATTTGTATTTTATACTTAGAGCACATCTCAAGTAAGATTAGCTATTTCAGTGCTGAATAGTCACATATAAGTAGCAGCTAGTGTATTGGATAGCACAAAGCTGATTTTCTTGATTCCAAATTTTTTACTTTTTTTCATTGGAATTTGCATCCATCAAAGCAATTATCATTTGGCACTATTATCATCATAAACATGATGAAGAAAAGACTCTCTAGTTACTTTCATTTCAGTTAAATGGAAAGACCTGACTTTGTCTGATTTGATTCAAGGACCTCCATAAAGTCCTTTCACATATTCCACATTATTGTCAGCTTACCTACTATTATTTCAACTTATTCAACATTCTTTTCACTAGACTCCAAAGTATACCAATTTTTCTAGTCATATTGGTCTTTCACTGTTCCATATGTATACCTGCTTCATTCTATCCTGTGGGCCTTAGTTCACACAATTTCTATTACTTGGCTGGTTTTCTCTCTTCTCAGCTATTAATTCCCAGATCAAATTATTTTTTCTTTATAAAGCCTTTCCTGACTGGTACAACCAGAGGGGAAAATGCTGCTGTTAGGATGTGAACATATCAGTAAATTGTGTAATTAATAATATAGCTAAACTATAATTTATTGTGCTTTCTTAATTAAGAAAAATATATGGAAAAAGTGGACTCAACCATACCAATGACATAATTATAAAATAATAAGTACAATTAAGTTTTAGCATTTTTAAAATTATAATTTATAGCCAATGTTATTTTGTATTAGTTTCAGGTATAGTGGTTATATAATCAGATACCGTACAAAGTGATCCTCTTGCTATTTCAGGTACCTACCTGACACTGTACATAGTTATTACAGTGTTATTCACTATATTCCCTATGCTGTACTTTACATCCCTGTGACTTTTGTGACTACGAATTTGTACTTCTTAATCCCTTCACCTTATAATTACATTTTAAATTATTATTATTTAACATTGATTATTGTTTACTATGTACTAAACATTGTGCTAGTGAATTATGTGCATTACCTTATTTAATTCTCACAAAAATATGGGAAAGATTAAATTGTGTAGAAGAGTGAGTTTTAGCTTTTTTTTTTTTTTACCTCATGGCACACATAAATTACTAAAATTCTGCAGCACACCATTGTTTTTTTTTTTTTTTTTTGCTGATGTAACAAAAAATAGATATAATTTTGACTGATTTACACAAAATAATAATTTCCTACTTTTTGCCTCTCAGTGACTTTTTGAAAAATCAAGTGTCTATACCTATATATAAGGAATTCTGGTACCAAGAATATGCAATCTTATTACTTGACATCACCAATAAGATGCAACTCTATTATATGATGTATATGTTTGTGGTTCAAGACAGGGCATTCACTCTGGATGTCTGTTATTCTGCTGGCCATGTCTATTGCCATTCTTTTACTTGACAGTCTAAGGGGAAAAGGTAGTGCCACTGACTAGTCAGGTATTGCATGTTTAAAAATTCTTGCATTACACTGGTTGAAAATTGCTGGTCTAGAAAGAAATGAAGACAGGATTTGACACTTAACACTTTGATTTCTGCTGTTAACCACAAAGTAACAGTACCTTCTCTAAGGAAGTCCGTCCCCCTGGGAGACTAACACAGTCTTCTAAATATAAGGATTATTCTTTCCCTTCTCATTGGTAACCTAGGCACCCACCCAGATGCTTTAATTAAGATATTGCACACTTACTATGATACTTATCTCAACCAAGATATCCTGGCCTTTTCTGAGATTGTTACAGGAAACTCAGAATTTCCAAAACCTGACCTTTTACAACTTTACAACATTCATTAACACATTTAGTAGACAGTATAGAAATATAAGCATACATTTCATAAGTTAATGTGCTAGTGACAGAGATAAGTTAAAAACTCATCATGACAAGCATTTTGTGACATCATCTAGTTTGTTTTGTGGTCCCCTCTGAACTCTCTCTGTGACTAAATTCCACCTATGAGTAGTTGGCTCCAAGAAGGAATATACCTGTCAAAAGAACACCTTGTGGTTTACTGAGCCCAAATTTATAATCAGAGTCTAATGGCTTTTGTTTACAGGGGGCCTTTCATAAACTACAATTCAGGAACAGCCACAGACTGGGGTGCCAAGCCTCCTTCTATCAAGGTGCCCCTTTTATAAGAGTTCCTGGAATTGTGTTTAGACAAAAAAACTGAGACTTGGTTCAGTTGCTGCTCATTTGCATTTTTACTGACCAATCAGAGCAGCTCCATCATGACCAATCAGGATGTGTGATTCCAACCAATCAGGATAGTGCTTTGTGGACCAATCAAATTTGGATTCCTTATTGCACACAAGCAGACCAACCAGGGACATACAGTCGCTTTTTCTAGATATGTGGGCCTTCCCTTTGTCTTAGGGGAGTGCACTTTTTGTTTCCTGTGAAGGGTGTGTTTCCCTGGTTTGCAAACTGTTCACCTGAATTGTCTCTCCTTTTGCTGCACCCTAGTTTGGAGACTCCTTTTGACGTTTCATTGGTGGCAGCAAACTTTTGTTGACAAAGTTAAATATAAATTACAACTCATGTGGGTATAAAGCTTCCAATATAATTATTTTAACCCAAGCATCCCATTTGTGAAATGCATGGAGAAGTAGTAAGACAAATGATCAGATATCATGTGGTACCTGAATAAAAACTCACAAGCAAACCTTTAACAGTATTATTTCTCATTTATGCCCTTAATGTCACACAAATTTGTAAGATCTTACCACTTTTAAACAGGTTGCAGTCTTCAAATTCATTCAGAGAATTCCTTTTCTACTTCTTTTACAACAAATGTAAATAAATCATTAAGCTTTAGCATCCTCCCAGTTACTTTTTATAAATGTATTCATTGAAAAACAAGTAGTTTCATGACACATTTTTTGAACATTCATTTAAAGTGTTCATTGACTATAATCGCTTGATAGAAAATTTCCAGTGAACTGAAACATCTTTTATCCTGACTTCTTAGGTCTTGAACCATTTTACCATTTTTTTAATCCCGTGACTTAGAGTGTTCTCAAAATTGCTTATTTTCCCCTGAAAAGTGGAGTTCTAATCAGTACCAAACAGAGGGAAGTGATGATCTTAATTTCACAGAGTATTCCTTTTAATTGCTAATAGCTTCATGTTGCTTTTGCATATTTTATTTATTACCAAAATAGCCAAATTCTTGGCTTGATACTGACCAAAATCCCTTATTTAACTTTTTTCAAATTTAGCTATAATTAGTTTTTCAGGTGAATATTAATTTGTTTTATAGTATTATAATTTTTTTCATTAAGAGGGTATTTACATTTTTAAAAAATCTTTGTTCCAAAATGTTTACAGTTTCTGCTACTTTAAATTGTTCTGTCTTTAACTAGAACTGCAGTGTATGGTAAATTCAGGACAGGGTTGGGAACTTGAATTCTTCATGTTTCAATTTTCTCCAATTTTTGTATTCTTTAAGAGATATTGGTTATTTCTACACCAATGGAAATGAAATATATTTGTGAAATCAGTGGAGAGTCTGGCAGTAACCCTCTGCAAAGTGGATTAACTGCAATAATATTAGCTTAGTTTTCTAATTTATTTTCTTTACATTCTAACTTGAACTGGAAAAGCCCATACAAAGGTCTTTAGGTATATAAATGCTTACATTATAAATTGCTTGAGACCTTATAAAAATAGATAGAAATTTAGGAAAAGATAAGGTAATTTCATAAATTAGAAAATGCCTCAGTCTACTTATTTCACAGCGTTCCTGAAACTTTTTAAAGGAGAGTAAATCCATTCATATACACATACAATTGAATGGGTTTATTATTAATTCTAAAAAGAAGCCTGCATATATTCCACAGCCCTTTATGGGGAATTTCTCTTGAGAAAATAATGTCAAGAAATAAATCAGGGATCTGAGAATCTGGGCAGTATTTTTTTGTACTTATCCGTAGGAAAATAATTTCATTAACAGTATCATATCAGTGCAGAATTATAACAGTGATTGTACCTAAAATGGTAACAAATTCTACCATATTTGCCCAGTCTCAACTGGACCCTATTTTTTTCTGAGAAATATGTGGTTTCCAAAAGTTTTCCCTTCAGTCCTTCACAGTAGAGCTATCTGCACATGCTTGTTAAAGATGTAAATTTCATACACCAGTCCTGATGAAGAAAGTTGTTTTGTAGAGCTTCTTAAGCTTCTATTTTTATAACATGTTAGATTATTGTTATTTAATTCTTAACTCAAGTAATTTTACTTAATTTAAGTCACCTCAAATATGTAGTTTGTTCCTAATGTAGGTTTGTGTCCACATTTTGTTATTGTTTTTGGAAACATGCAACAAGGAATTCAAAAGCTGGCTTACTTAACCTGCAGTAAAACAAAGGCTTACTTGATCATTTTTAAATTTATACTTTTTCTAATTGAATTTTCTGGAAAACATTGTTTTGTACTTACTTCCTTAATCTCTAAAGGATATGCTCTTAATGGAATCTTTCACATACTGTAGAAAAAGAAATTCTTATTTGGCTAGAGAAACCCAACTTGTGAAATTCTTATATCCTGATTTGATATAATTAATTGTTGAAATGTATCCAGGCCTCCAAAGTGAACTGTAAAAAGTCTGTTTCCTATTTTAAAATTTTCCATAATTAGAATAGAATATGGCATGTGCTATACATATATTATCAGTTTCTACTAGATAACAGAAGCATGTTAGGATTCTCAAAAAAGTATATATATATATACACACACATATATACACATATATACATATATATGTATGAGCATGTTTAAGGCACAAGATTTTCTAAGATAACTATATATATCAAAGTATTTCATTATAATTTACATACTTGATTTGTAATGTAAATTCATAATGAATAACCTTTTGGTTAAGCTTAGTAATATAGTTTTCTGAAAGTAAGAATTAAAAATAATTTGTCAGGTTATTAAACAGTATGGCAGTTGCATAAATATCAATTATATAATGATAAACTCTTATTTGAAAATGCTTATTTTTATTTTATTTTAATCTTTTTAAGGATTTTATTTATTATTTCTAGAGAGAGAGGAAGGGAGAGAGGCAGAGAGGGAGAGAGACATCAATGTATGATTGCCTTTCACCTGCCTTTGGCCATGGACCCTGTTGGAGACCTGGCTTGCAACCTGGTTATATGCCCTGACTGGGAATCAAACCAGCAACCTCGGGTTCACAGGCTGGTGCCTTATCTACTGTGCTACCAGCCAGGGCTGATGCTTACTTTTATTGAACCATTCTGCTGTGATTGTGATACAAGAATTTTATATTTGAAATAATTTTTTATTGTAAAAATATAGAGAAATATAAAGATGCTTAAAGCTATTATATTTGATAAAATCTAAGATGCTATTGATTGTTAAGTTTCAATTTATGTACCTACAAATTAGAAAAAGAATTGCCAAATAAACCATGATGCACGTTAGATTGAAAGACACATTCCAATTTTAAACTGTTATAATGTGAAAAAATTTCATTGTGAAATTGGTGAGATACAGTGTTTTATACACTCTCTTAATCTACACTTTAGATTTGTTCCATTAAAATAGTGCGACTTTATGATTAAAGCTTAACAGAGATACATGCATGGTGAAGAAATTAATGTTTAAAAGATTGTTTTTAAACCTAAATTTTGATTTACTCAATGATTTTAAAGTGAGAGAAAGTTTAAATGTCTTGTGCTCTTAAAGGTACTAGGTGGTAATGCTGAATGATCATTCTGAGTAAGAAACCAACACTAAAATTGTTAGGGACAATTTGGGACAGACTGGGAGCCTTTATTTTTGCTTATTTATTTTTTCAGAGAAAGGAGGGGATAGTAAGCACTGTCGATGATAGGAAGATAGCTAAGAGGAAATAGTATCTTGATTGGCTTATCACTGCTCAGTGGGAGTAACAGATTGTTGAAGGAGGTGTTAATAATAGCAGCTATATTCCATGTGCCAGAGGCCAATAGAAAGTCAACTCCAAAACCTAGAGGATCCTGAGTTAGTTTGTGGCAAAAGAAAGTAAAATAGACAATTTTGAATAGTAGAAGTGAATGGTGTACTACTTATTTGGGAAATGAATTTTTTCCATTTTTATATGGCTTAACTAAAGTATTTTTAAGGTGTTAGAAGGAAATGTAGGTAATACAGTTTTCTAAATATACATGTTGAATTCCTGGCTGGGTAGCTCGGTTGTTTGAAGTGTCAGGGCATATGTAAGAAACAACCAAAGAATACATAAATTAAATGGAACAACATATCAGATGTTTCTTTCTCTCTCAAAATCAAGAAATAAAAATTATTCAAAAATAAATATATATGTTAGTATTTATTAAGTAGGTTTGATAAACTATTTTTATAATACGCATAGAAGGCAAGCTTCATTTTATTTAAAGCATAACCACAGCTTATCAAATGTTATAATCCTTTTCCCCACAACTCAAATGGTAAAACACTCTTCTTAGTCTGGTTTTCAATATTCATCGCAATCTGGCCTTAGTTTACTAATTTCACTTTTCCCACTGCTCAGTTATATGAGTCTTCTATTCTTTGAAAAATAAAAATAAAAAGGGAGTAAGTAAACAATTTTGAAAAACAGAGCACACTAAATCTAGGCATAATACTCTAATATTAACTGATCTTTCTTCTATTAGGGATTTAAAAAGTTTTGGTATTTTAAAAAACACTAAAGAAATAAGCCCTTGTCAGGGAATAGCCTCATTTTTTTAATGGGACAAATAAATCTTGTGTCTTGTAGGGAGTGTATAGTTGCAGGCAAAATAATGGAAAACAATAAAAAAATATCTAAAGGTTGTATTTTCTTGCCTTTCCATTCTGTCTTAGAATTTCTAAAATATCTTCACATGGACCTTCCTGCTTAATCCTTGACAATAAGCCTTTAAATTAGATGCTATTAACTGAATTGTGTTCCTTCCTACGTTCAATTGTTGACATCCCAATCTTCAATGTGATTGCATTTGGAAATAGAAATTTTAGGAATTACTTAAGGTTAAATAAGGTAATAAAAATGGGGTCCTAATCCAATAGGATTAATGGTCTTTTAAGAAGAGGAGGATACTTTCCCCACTGCCAGCTATGTGCATATGCCGAATCCTTACCAGAATCTGAACCTGACTCTTCTGGACCTTATTCTGGGGCTTCCAAGTCTCCGTAACTGTGAAAGATAAATTTGTTTGCTGTCCAGTCTATAATATTTTGTTATTGTAGCTTTAGAAGACTAATACTACAATAGGTAATTTGGCAATTTACTTAATGATCATTGAACCTTAGGTCCTCATCTCCAAAATGAGTAAAATATCCATTTCATACAGGTGTTAGGATTAAATGAGATGCTTGTATAGTATTTAGCAGAGTGTTCAACCTACAACATGTACCTTAGCAACTGATACCTATGAATGCTTTTTATGTCAGTTTACTTCCCTGGATTTGAAAATGTTATTTTATGATTATTATTATTGATTGTGTGTGAGAGAGAGAGAGAAAGAGAGAGAGAAAGTAAGAGACAGAGAGAGAGAGACAGTGAGAGAGACATCAATTTGCTGTTTCACTTTCTCATGAATTCATTCATCGGCTGATTTTTTTCTCTTTTTTTTTAAAGGTTTTATTTAGTAGAGGGGAAAAGAGAGAGGTAGCGAGGGGGAGAGAGAGAGAGAGAGATACCAATGTATGGTTGCCTTTCGCCTGCCCCCAGCCACAGAGCTGGCTGGGGACCTGGTTTGCAACCTGGTTATGTGCTCTGGCTGGGGAATCGAACCTGTGACCTTTGGGTTCGCAGGCCGGCGCCTTATCCACTGTGTCACCAGCCAGGGCTCATTGGCTGATTCTTGTAGGTACCCTGACCAGAGATAGAAACTGCAACCTTGGTGTGCCAGATGATGCTCTAACCAACTGAGCCACCTGGCCAGGAACTTCCCTGGACTTTTAATACAATTATACTCCTGTGTGATCCTTGGATACATTTTTGAAATGCCTCATTTTGGAGATATGTTATTATGGAAAGTATAGTTTTAGGAGCCACATAAAACCTGACTTTAAGTCCAAGCTTTGACATATAGGGGTATGTGACCTTGGAAAAGAAGTATTCATTTTTTTTTTTTTAATATCTGTGTAAGAACCTTTTGCTTCTCATCTGTGAAAATGAGAAAATAATCTACTTTAATGTGGTTGAACACATAAACATATATAAATATAGATGTATAGATGAAAGCATATATATTTATATATAGAGTGAATATCTAATACGTAAGATATTCAATAAGTGATATTTACTATTGTATTTAAGGCAATGGTTTTGTTGAATGGTTTTGTTGAATGACATTCATATTTTTTAAACATAATAAAATTTAGAAAATTCTAATTTGAGTAAAATTTAAACAACTGTGTCTGTATCAAAGAACTGGGCTAGGTATTCAATGCTTTTTTTATTTCCAAAATACATAATCATTGACAACATATCGTAGTCTTAAGCTTTTGAAATTTATAATTTAAAATGTATGAACATGTAAGATTTTTATGTTTATTTTTGTTTAAAATAGGTTTATGACCTTAGCTACTAAGACCATTTAAAAATTTTATTTTTCCATTACCATTTACTCCTTCCTGCCCCCTTCCCCCTCCAGCATGGTGATTGTAGTGGGTGGGATGGTGGAGATATAAGAGAGTTTCTAAAACTATTTAGAAATTACCCAAAACTCAGATTTATAATTTTTGGTTAGTTAGGCTTATGTCTAGGTGCTGGTATACTACCATTTCATCACTGAAGAACCAGAGGACTCTTGAAAAAATTAGAATAACATTCAATAAGAAGCCTGCTGATACATGTCAAGCACATTTCTTTTCAACTGTTTTCTTCTTGATGTAATCACATAGGAACAGGTTGTCTTTTTCTGGAGAGCTTTTATCTTAAGGTGGATTGCCTGAAAATAGACTCTGAGATATAGAATTGCGTGTGGAAGTTACTGGTGAGTGCTCTTGCAAGCTAGATCTCTGAGAAAGTGAGGAAGACAGACTTGGGCAGGAGAGAAACTTATTTGAAATGTGGTTGCAATTAAGGCTGATTGGACCCAATGGGACTGAGGCTGGGGTGTCCTTGAACTGGAATCCCTCTTTTGAATTGTTGCAAAGACAAGGGGCTTAGCCTTTATACATGGTGGTCATTCCTCTCACTGAGGGGCTCCCCATGGGAGAGAATATGAATTGGGAGAGGCAGTTCCCTGCAGCCAGAGGCTGTGAGTGCCAGCCAGCAGAAGACATATGCAAGGTATAACTTGCCTTGTTGAGCTGGGTTGGGGGTAGTGGGGCCTGACCCTAAAGCAGAACCTACAGAAACTACCACTGTAGTTTGCCTTTAATTGTTGCTGATTTCTTAGTTGAAGTAGTAATTTTATTTTGTGTTCCTGAGGTACTAGTCAGGGTCTCACAAAGAGCAAAATGTGAATTTGAGGGATGGGAAGGTGGTGATAGGGACAACAAAGGGCCTAATCATGCTCGTAAGAGAAATGTTCCACATAAATGTATTTTATAGTTTAAAGGGAGGGCTGTACCAAAGGGTGTAGAAAGTTGTAAGCCAATTTGTCTTCACATGTAATATCTTTCATTTTTCTTTTTTTTTAAATTAAACTTGTTGGGTCAACATTGTTTATTGAGATTATATAGGTTTTAAGTGTTTATTTTTATGATACATGATCTATATACTGCATTGTGTGTCTACCATCCAAAGTCAGATCATCTTCCATCGTCATATATATTTGGCTCCCTTTACCCTTGACTGTTCTCCACCATCCTTCCCTCTGGTAACCTCCATACTGTTGTCTGTGTCTGTGAGTTTCAGCTTTATATCCCACATATAAGTGAAATCATATGGCCCTTAGCTTTTTCTGTCTGATTTATTTTACTTAGCATAATATTCTCAAGGTCCATCCATGCTATTGCAGATAGCAGTATTTCAAATTTTCTTAAGCCTGAGTAGTATTTCAAAGTATATATGAAGCCTGTCCATAAAGTATCCAGGCATGTGCTATGAAAAATAGTGACATTTATTGAAGAAGATACAAGAAACATTGTATGTAGGACAATGATGCCTCAGTACCTGTCAAAGTAGGCACCTTGAGACCTCAGACAGTTTTGCTAATCACCATCAGCTTCCCTGTCGTATTTTCCTGAATTGAATCTCACTGACAGTATGAAATATCTTCCCCTTCTATCATACGATCTCACCCATTATCATATGATCTCACCCATTACGGGACAATAATGAGCAAAACTAACAACAAGCAAAACAGAACCAAGTATATGAATACAAGGAATAGGCCTTCAGTGGTCAGGGGGAAAGGGGTTGGGGGGAGGGGGGAGGCAGAGGCAAGGAAGGGGAACAGCTTAGACAAGAACCTAGTATAAAGGAACCATGGACATGGACAACAGGTGGGATTGACTTTGGGGGGAATGGGTGGGTGGGGATGGGGACAGAGGGGAGCAAAAAGGGGATGAATGTAATACAACAACAATAAAATTAAAAAAAAAAAGGCAATTTTAGTCTTGGGAAAAGTCAGGCTATAGGGGGATATAGAGGGGCTGAGTCACCTGGGTCATTTGACGTTTCCCCCAAAAACGGTATGAGAGAGACACAACGCATGAGCAGGCACATTGTCATGATGAGGCTGCCAATCACCAGTTGCCCAAAGCTTTAGCCTTGTGAATCATCCAAACAGCTTCCATGGAGGAATGGTTAGGTTTAAGACAAAATTTGATGCAGATTCATTGTTCTACTCACTTGGTCATTTTGGATGAGTTGACCACACTGTACACATGCTCACTCGATGGCACCTACTGCCCTGACTGACTAGTACAGTGAAATTGTCATTATTCACTCATGCCCATTCCAGTCCACTCTCCTTAGCTGCCAGGTTACATCAATGTGGCACAGACTGTTCTTATTATATTAATAATGGCTGGGCTTTTTCCAGACAGACCTCATATGTACCACATTTTCTTTATCCAATCATCTACTGGAGTGCATAGGTCGTTTCCAAGTCTTAGTGCTGCAACGAAATAGGGGTGCGTATATCTTTGCAAATAAATGTTTTCAAGTTTTCTGGGTAGATACCCGCAAAAGGGGTTGTTGGGTCATGTGGTGACCCTATTCTTAATTTTTTGAGGAACCTCTGTACTGTTTCCATAGTGACCATACTACTTTACATTCCCTCCAGCAGCAAATTAGAGTCCCCTTTTCTCTTCAACTTCTCCAACTTGGTGTAAGTTGCCTTGTTGCTAATAGCCATTTTAACAGGTGTGAGGTGGTATCTTATTGTAGTTTTGATTTACATTTCCCTACTAGCTAGTGAAGTTGAGAATCTTCATATTATCTGTTGGCCATTCATATGTCTTCTTGGGAGAAGTGTCTGTTCAGGTCCACTGCCCATTTTTTAATTGGCTCATTTGTTTGTTTGGTGTTGAGTTGTATGAGTTCTTTATATATTTTAGAATTTTCCCTATTAACCCTTTGTCAGTTCTGTTGTTTGTGAGTATCATCTTTCATTCAGTTGGTTGCCTTTTTGTTTTATTCGTGGTTTCTTTTGCCGTGTCTTGTAGGTTGATGTAGTCCCATTTATTTATCTTTGCCTTTACTTCCCTTGCCTTTGGGGTCAAATTAATAAAATCTTCTCTAAGACCGAGGTCCATTAACTTAGCACCTATGTTTTGTCCTATGTAACTTATTGTTTCAGATTTTATGTTTAGGTCTTTAATCCATTTTGAATTAATTTTTTGTACAAGGGGATAAACTGTAGTTTAGTTTTATTCTTTTGCATGTGGCTATCCGGTTTTCCCAACACCATTTATTGAAGAAGCTTCCTTTTTATCATTGTTTTTTTTTTTGCCTCCTTTGTCAAAAATTATTTACCCATTTACATGTGGTTTTATTTCTAGGCTCTCAATTCTGTTTCATTGGTCTGTGTGTCTTTCTGCCCATAGTATGCTGTTTTCATTATTATTGCTCTGTAAGTATAATTTGAAGTCAGGGGGCATGATACCTCTGGCTTCATCCTTTTTTTTTTCAGGATTTCTTTGGCTAGTCAGTGTCTTTTGTTGTTCCATACACATTTTATGACTTTATGTTCTACTTCTATAAAAATGACATTGGGATTTTGATGGAGTTGCATTGAATCTGTATATTGCTGAGGGTAATATGGACATAAGGACTGTGTTGATCCTTCTAATCCATGAACACAGAACATCTATTCATATTATTGTTTTTTCAATCTCTGTCAATAATGCTTTCTAATTTTCAGTTTATAGGTTCTTCACATCCTTTGTTAAGTTTATTCCTAGGTATTTTATTTATTTTTTTGTTGCAATTGCAAAAGGAATGGTTTTTAAATTTTTCTGTTTTTGAAATTTCATTGTTAGTATATAAAAATGTTGTGGATTTTTGTATATTGCAACTTTCCTGTATTTGTTTATTGTTTCTAACAGTTTTTGGTGGAATCTTTATAGTTTTCTGTGTATAGAATTAAATATATTACATGAAGTGACACTTTCATGTCTTCACTCTCAATTTGGATACCTTTTACGTCTTTCTCTTGCCTGACTATTCTGGCTAGGACCTCCAGTAATGTGCTGAATAGAGTAGTGAGAGTCAGCAGCCTTGTCTTGTTTCTGACTTAGAAATGAAGCTTTAATTTTTCAACATTGAGTATGATGTTGGCTGAGGGTTTGTCATATATGGTCTTTGTTTTGTTGAGGGACCTTCCTTCTATGCCCATTTTATTGAGTGTTTTAATCCTAACTGGATATGGTATTTTATCAAATGTTTTCTGCAACTGTTGATAAGAACATATGACTTTTATCCTTTATTTTGTTAATGGACTGTATTGATTCATTTGCATGTCTTCAACCATCCTTGTGCCCCTGGAATGAACCCCACTTGATTGTGATGCATTATTTTTTTAATGCATTTTTATTAGATTTGTTAGTATTTTATTTAGGATTTTTCTATCTGTCTTCATCAGAGATATTGACCTGTAGTATTTTTTTTTGTGTGTGTGTGTGTTATTCTTGCCAGATTTTGGTGTCAAGGTTGTGTCTGCCTTGAAAAATATATTAGGAAAGAGTGTAGTGTGAACATGGGGATGCAAAAACAAAAAACAAGGAAATATGCAACCATGTAATGATTACTTAGCCTGAGAGATCAGAGGCTTGAAGAAAAGGATAGATCGAAACCTAAAAAGGAAGAAAAGAAAATCCTACTGCACTTAAGGCAAGAGAAGTTCCCTAATACTTTTCCTGCTTAATTCATCCAATTTAATACACAACTGGACTCACCTTACACATCCTGGATGATACCAACTTTATCAACTTTTCCACTAAGGCTAAATTAGTCTTACTACAGTCAATACTGGTCTATCTCTATGCCAAGTGTACCCCATGTCTAACTGACTATGTAACAGCTGAAACTGAGAAGTGGGCAGAAGTATCAAGTGGCTCTAAGAATTACCAAGGATTCAAGATTGAATGATTATCATGGAAACACAAAGGAACCTATGCAGATGACTGCTTAGTCCAGAGAGCAACTCAGCACAAGTGTTAACACTGTGGCCTCAGTTGACTGGGACCTTAAACAAAGGATCAGGAAGGTCCCTGGTTCCCATCATGTACATTTCTAACCACAGGTGTAACATTGAGTGGATGCCAGATTATTATGGAGCTCCTTGGTTCTAACACTTAAAAGACAGAGACAAAGTTCCTCTTCTTTCCTTCAACTATTTCTGTTGCCAGTTTATTGAATATACCACTGAATTATATATACATACATACATTCATACCTACCTACATACGTATAATCTTATTTGAATGTTGGGTAGAATTCACTAGCAAAGCCTAGACTTCTATTTTGGGGGGAGGGTTTTTAAAATTTTTAAAGATTATTTATTTGTAGAGATGGAGAAGGGAGGGAGAACAAGAGGGAGAGAAACATTGATGTGAGAGAGGAACATGATGGGTGCTTTCCATATGTACCCTGACTAGGGACTGAACCTGCAACCCATGTGTGTACTCTGATCAAGAATCAAAATTGTGACCTTTTGCTTTGCAGGATGACATCCAACCTAGTCATATGGTCAGTGCTTTTTGGGAGCTTTTTGATAGTTGTTTCAATTTTATCATTGTTGATCATCGGTTTAGATGTTCCAGTTCTTTATTATTCATCCTAGGAAGGTTATGTATTTCTAGGATCTTATTCATTTCTACTAGGTTATTGAATTTGGTAGCATATACTCTCTCATAACCTTCTAATATGATCATTTGTATATCTGTGATATCTGTGGTGACTTCTCTTTCATTTCTCATTTTGTTTATATGAGTCTTTTCTCTTTTTTTCCTTAGTAAAGCCAGAGGTTTGTCAATTTTATTAATCTTTTCAAAGAACCAACTCTTTCTTGTATTAATTGTTATATAGTTTTTGTTCTCAAATTCACTTATTTCTGCATTAATTTTTATTATTTCCTTTTTTTTCTACTGACTTTGAGATTTTGTTCTTTTTCCCCCCTGTTCTTTAAGATGTAATGTTATAGGTTGTTTATATGGGATTTTTGTTTCTTGAGATATGCCTATAATGACCTAATCTTTTATCTCATTACTGTTTTCACGCATCCCAGAAGTTTTGATAAGTTATATTGTCATACTCATTGTCTCTCTGTATCTTTTGATCTCATTTTAAAATTTCTTTGACCCAGTCATTTTTTAGTAGTATATTGTTTAATCTCCACGTATCTGTGGGCTCTTACTTCATTTTTGCAATAACTTATAATTTCAAAGCATTGTGATCAGAGAATATGTTTGGTATAATTTCCAATTTCCTAAGTTTGCTGAGGCTAGTTTTGTGACACAACATATAGACTATCCTTAAGAATGTTCCATGTGCCCTGGAGAAGAATGGATACTCTGATGTTCTGGGGTGAAAGGCTCTATAAATATCACTTATGTTCATTTGGTCTATTGTATCAATGAGGCCTATATTTCTTTATTGATTTTCTGTTTGGAAGATCTATCTAGAGCTGTCAATAGAGAGATCTACTATGATTGCTTTTGTCAGTTTCTCCCGTTAGTTCTGTTAGTAGTTGTTTTAGATATTTTGGTGCTTCTTGATTGGGTGCATATATATTGATAAGTGGAGACATAAGTCTCCTTGATGTCATGTCCCCTTTATCATTATAAAATGTCCATCTTTGTTTCTTTTTACCTTTGTTATCTTGAAATCTATTTCATCAGATATGTGTGGCTACACCTGCTTTTCTGTGGGTGTTAGTTTCTTGGAGAACCATTTCCCACCCTTTCACTTTGAGTGTATCTTTGTATTTCAGCTCAGATATGTCTCCTGAAGGCTGCATATAGTTAATTTCATTTCATTAAAAAATCCAATCTAATACTCTTTTTTAAATTGTTGAGTTCAGTCCATTTAAATTTAGGCTATTGATGTATAATTATTTTCTATAGACATTTTAATTTCTGGTAGCTTTGTGCCTCCACTGGCTATTTTCCTTTGTTTCCGTCATTTTTGTTTTGTGGTATTCTATATGTTTTTCTCTGTTTCCTCTTTGTTCAAGTTATACATGTCAGTTTTTTTTCCTGTATGAGTGGCTGCCAGTAGGTTCATGAAAAAGAAAGTTTCATATATACAGTAGTCCCTTTTCTTTTGAATGCGTCTAATCTTCATCTCCTTTCCAAGTTGAGACTTTAGCTCCTGACCCCTTTTTGTTTTTGTTGTCTCAAATTATCCCTGTTCAAGCTTTAAATTTATTGGTTATCTTACTTGTAGTTTTGTGATTTTTTGTTCTTTGTTTTAGGTAGAATAGTTCCCTGGAGTATTTTCTGCAATAGAGGTCTTCTGGTGATAAATTCCCTCAGCTTCTGTATGTCTTATTTCTTCTTCATATCTAAAGGATAACTTGGCTGGATATATTATTCTTGGCTGATAATTTCCTCATTCAGTAGTTTGAATATTTGGTTCCACTCTTAGCTTATAGAATTTCTGCTGAGAAGTCTGATAATAACCTAATGGGTTTTCCTTTATAGGCACTTTCTTCTTCTCCCTTGTTGCCTTCAGAATTCTTTCTTTGCCATTAATTTTGGCAGTTTTAATAGAATGTGCCTCAGATATGGCCTCTTTGGATTAAGGTAAGGTGTCCGGTTTGTTTCTTAGTTGCAAGAATCTGGCTCTTTCCATAGATTTGGGAAGTTCTTGTCAAATCTTTGTTTGAATAGGTACTCTGTTCTTTTCTTTCTCTTTTCTGCTGATATGCCTATTCTTTATTGTTTTTCTTCTGATGGAATCAGATGGTTCTCATAGAGTTTTTATCTTTTTATGCTCAAGTCTCTCCTTTTCTTTGCATCATTTCCAGATCCTTATCTTTGATATGCCTTCTTCCCGCCATCTGGTAGCTCTATTTTCTATGCTTGCTAGTTCATTCTTGATTTTTTATTAAGTTATTCATCTCCAAAATTTGCGTTTGATTCTATTTTAAAGTTTCAATCTCTTTGGTAATTTGGTAACGTACTCATTCGTTGGTTGACTTATTTTCTGAGCTCATTAAATTGCTTATCTGTGTTTTCTTGTATCTGCAACCTTGAATTCCCTGTCATCTTCCATGTCTTTAAATTTGTTATCTGGAGATTTTTCACTTTATTTCTAAGCTGCCTTATTACTTGGGTTATTTATGGTATTTGATGGATTTCTTCTCTGTCCAGGCATTGATGTATGAGTGACACTTCTCTACAAGGTTGATAAGTCTTTCAATTGTTTTCCAGTAGGTGGCGCTGAATTACAAGTTTTTAGCTTGCACTTTTCTGGCTTTTCACAGCTACAAAGGTGGTAGAAAAGGCCGGTGCTCCCTGGGAAGGTGGGTGCCTCCCTTGTGACCTGCTTGTACCTATCCCAGGGGACCATCCCCTCAGGGGAACACAGTGGGTGATGGGGATCCAAGTCTGTGAAATCCCAGTGCTCTCTTTCGCAGGCAGGTGCTGCTATTAGTGAAGCCATGGTGGGTGACAGGTGCAGGTGGGGCAAGGTGGGAAAATCCAGCCGCTCCTTTTGTTGCTTTGCTTTCCTCCAGTGGCAACCAGTGTACTCCTGCCCCTCTCCTGAACCTGGGATTAGTCACGAAGTAGTCTGACGCTCAGAGAAAAAGTAATTCTGTAGTACTTGTTCTCGGTCTTGCAGATAAAGTGCTCTGCAACCCCACATGAAGGATAAAAGGAAGCAAGCTCTGGGAGGTTACTGGGACCAGGCTCCATGGTTTTATTTCTCTGGAAAGCCAACTGCCAGATAACCAGACTGCACCTCGGTGCCTCGTTGCTGCCCAGGTCGCTGGGCTCTGCCACAGCTTGCACTGCCCACTCCTGCAGGAATGCTTACTGAGTCTCTTTGATCCTCCCTGTCCAAGGGGGCGCCAGCCACAGCCTGATTCCTCCTCTTTCTGGGCTTAACCTCACTGTGAGCACCTGGCTGTAGGGTTGCGTGGCTCCTTTGAACTCTTCTACCTCTTGTTTCCCTGGTTGGCTCCCACTTACCCACCTTCGGAGGTTCGAATGTGCGGATCTGTCAGATGTGTTTGTGCATTGAGCAGGTGGGGACTCCTCCATTGAATTCTATCCGTTCAAATTGTTGTAACAGATTGGTAACTAGTTTCTACCAATTTGCAGAACATTTTAGCATTGAAGCTGGAATAATTGATTATATGAGATATGTTATTTACTTAGTTTTCAAGAATTATACATCATTTAGTCATGTGTACAATAACAGTACTGGAGTAATTTTGTTTATGATGTAATATTGAGCTTTCTCCACTTGGTGGCTTCAGTGATTGACGTTTTGATCCATTTTATTTGGAGAATTTCTTTTAAGCTAAGATTTAACTATCAACTATATCAAATTCTTTATTATTTCTTTTTAATATATATTTCAAAGATTTTATTTCATTATTTCTAGAAAGAGGGGAAGGGAGAGAGGCAGAGAGGGAGAGAGACATCAATGTATGGTTGCCTTTTACCTGACTCCAGCCACAGACCTGACTGGAGACCTGGCTTGCAACCTTGTTATGTGCCCTGGCTGGGGAATTGAACCTACAACTTTTGGGTTCACAGGCTGGCGCCTTATCCACTGTGCTACCAGCCAGGGTTTAATATTTTTCTAGACATATTACCACTATTGACATTAAGTAGCTTATATTCCATTCTTGGAACTACAGTTTTAGGCAGCTTTTTTGATATTGGCTTTCGAAATATTAGAATAGTTTCTATGTTTAATTTGGTAGTTGGGTTAAATTGCTGAAAGTGAATAATTTATTGTTTTCATTTAAAATAATTTATGAACTTTTAATTTTAATTTGGTGAGCAAAATAATATTCCAACTAATATTTTAACCTGGGAAATGTATGAAAACATCAACTGAGTGCCCTAGAACTTGTAATATTCTTATTTTTTTGCTTGTTTCCATCTGATAGTGTATATTCACTTGGGAGCCAAAAATAACTTTATAGAATAAACTCTGAAGAAAAATCATCATGTTAATATGAAGTCAATTCCTTTCTCAATTTAGCTCTAAAGAAGGAGACTAAACACTAAATCTTAAACTTTTTCCCATACTTTATCATTATATGTATCATCTTCAGTATGTGACACATATTTTTGCTTATATTTCTATAGTTACATACTGGTTTAAGTTAAATGCTTTATTGCCAAATTCGAATAGTTTTCTTTTTCTGGGAATACATACTATGACTGTTATAAAAGATACAGTATTTATTGTTCTCAATAACATTCATTTTATCTGAAATTCATATGTTACCAATAAAAACAATTAGTCCAAAGGCCCTGCCTCCAGTAAACTTAAAATAAGAGGGATAAATGTATTTTTCCCCACTTTTTTTTTTTTTCTAAAGGTTTTATCCACTATTTTTAAAGAGAGGGGAAGGGAGAGAGAAGAGAGGGCGAGAGACATCAATGTGTGGTTGCCTTTCGCCTGCCTCCAGCCACAGACCTGGCTGGAGACCTGGCTTGCAACCTGGTTATGTGCCCTGGCTGGGGAATCAAACCAGTGACCTTTGGGTTTGCAGGCTGGCACCTTATCCACTGTGCCACCAGCCAGGGTTGCATAAATGTATTTTTATACAATTAAGATTTATTTTAAAAAATTAGTTGGAAAATTAAGTTTATTTACTGAAATTTTCTATTAATGGTTTAATGACATAAAAGTTTATACAACTTTATTATTATTAAAGGACTCAAACATTGTCTAAATCAGAAGTAGTAGCTATAGTTTACAATGTCACTAATGCTAACTTGGAGTATGTAGAATTTATTTTTTAATTTTTTAATTTTTTTAATTTTTTTTAAAGATTTTATTTTATTATTTTTTAGAAAGAGGGGAAGGGAGAGAGGCAGAGAGGGAGAAAGACATCAATGTATGGTTGCGTTTCACCTGTCTCCAGCCACAGACCTGACTGGAGGCCTGGTTTGCCACCTGGTTATGTGCCCTGGCTGGGGAATCGAACCTGCAACCTTTGGGTTCGCAGGCCGGCGCCTTATAGAATTTATTTTTTACTTTGTATATTTTATAACAAAAATCTCTCTACTGTACCTCAAAGAGGAAAGCAAAGTGTTCAGAAGTTTGAGACTTTCATTTTAGTGAATTTAACCCAATTGTTTGATTGGGATATCTAGATTTAAACATTTTAAGTAAATGATTATAGAACATCATTTATGCTTCTTCTGAGAACTTCTTATTTCTATCATTTGCTGATTTTCCTATATGATTGTTTATTATGTTGATATGTGGGAGTACTTTAAGTATCCTGTATGCTATTGATTTAAAAGTTGTGTGCATTTTAAATGGGTTCCCTCAGGTATGCTTATGAGATTATTTTTAGGCATTTTATAATGTCTTTTGTGCACAGTTTGTAGTTTTAATGAAGTTAAAAATATCAAGCACTTCCCTTTTTGTCTGATTAATTAATATCTTATGTAAGAAATTCTTTTCTATACCAAGGTCATAAAAATTTGACCTTTGCTGTTTTCTTTCACATAATAAATCTATTTCACTCAGGTACATTTATTAGAGTGAATTTCTGCTATTGATTTTTATATTACCTTGGTAATATATTAAGTATGCATTAAGATATCTCTGAGCTTTGTATTCTACTCCACTGGTTTATTTTATTTTTTCTATCATAGACCAACACAATGCAGCACTTCATGTCTTTGTGACTATGAAGTTTTGATATATGAAGGATGGACCTCTCCTCTTGTTCTTAAAAGATAGTTTTATGTATTTCAGATCTTCCACATAAATTTTACCATCCTTTTCCCCAAAGAATTATTGTATTTCAAATGACATTATACTTAATTTATATTTATTTACAGAGCAGTTGACATCTTACGATACTCTTTTTTTTTAAAGATTTTATTTCATTATTTTTAGAAAGAGGGGAAGGGATAGAGGCAGAGAGGGAGAAAGACATCAGTGTATGGTTGCTTTTCACCTGCCTCTAGCCACAGATCTGACTGGAGACCTGTTTGCAACCTGGTTATGTGCCCTGGCTGGGGAATTGAACCTGTGACCTTTGGGTTTGCAGGTCTGCGCCTTACCCACTGTGCTACCAGCCAGGGCATTATGATACTATTTTAAACCATGAACATGGTATATTTCTCTATTTATTTAAGTGTTACACTTTTTAGTAATGTTTCAAAATTTTCTCCATAGGGTTTTTACAATTTTTAAATTTGGGTTTATTGCTAGATACTTTATCATTTTTTATTGTTATAGTGAATTAGAAATATGATTTTTCTATTTCTACTGCTATTTTATACATATTATAATTAAAAAATACTTGTGTATAAATTCACTTTCAGAATGAGACAATATTGTAGAATTCTAAAAATTCTTCTTTAGTGCTATAAAAACTCCCTTAAATTATACCATATTTCTTAAAACAAAATATAAAATTCTGGCTTTAAAGTTCTAACCTCCTTGTATTAAATAACTAAATAAAATGAGCACAAAAAGGGATAACTCTACCCTCAATATATTTATTATAAACATTTGAATAGGTTTTAGAATAAATCTAATTTATACTTTCTAACCTTTGGTTAAAAGCTTTTTATCAGGTTATTTCATTTTACTTTCAGGCTCCTCATACAGACAAAATTAAAAAGTAGCTATTTGCATCTTTTGGTTTCTTCTAATTTTATTTATTTTTGCTATATGGTATCTCTAGTACTTGGATCTATGCACTTCACTTTGTTCATATTACCTGCAGTTGGGTTTAGCCAGGGAGAGTCTATCCCTGCCTTGTCTTCTGCCAGGCCTTGTGCGTTATTCACACTGAATATGCCCCAGTAGTAGCGGAACAGAGGCCCTTAATAATCCTCAGTGAACACAGTTGCAACACTTTTGCAATTTTTTCTGGCCTTCACCTTCTATACATCTAAAGAATACACCTATACTTCTATTTCTTAATTTTTTAGACTTAATTATATCTAACCCCCCATGAAAGAAAAGGTTTAATTGTTACAAAGAGTCTCCCCCAATTTAATTGCATCTTAAATTTTGGTTTAGTCAATATTCGGAGATTATATTACTATCACTAGTAATTATTATCCAGAGTTCTCTTTCTCATTCAGAATTTAATTCATCCTGGACATAGCTGTAGCTTCATTTTGGGGTAGTGGGGGATTCCTAACTGTCTAGCACTAATTCCATTGCACATTCTCTGAAAAAAAAAAAAAACCCAACAAAACTCTAAAATTATTCTCGATGGGGCCAAACACCTTGAAATGTATCATGTCTATGCATTTTCATTTGCCTTCTGGCCAATGTCCATTTTCTTGCTTTCTGGGTTATTGGTTGTCCTTCTGGCTTGAAGCACAGCTGTCTTTCAGGAAATTGCCTTATCATATTCCTAGGAATTTCCTTTTCCTTTCTTGCTTTTTTAAACCTCCTGCATCCAGAATCCCATGTCGTGGTTGTCTTCTTTTTTTTAATGGTGAATTTCCTTGTTTCAGTGGAAACTCTGTGAAGAGTGTCTGTCCCACTCTGTGTGAACTAGGGAAGATTCCACCAAAGGGGATGCAATTTCAGTTAGGTTTGAAGACCGTTTAGTAATTTTCCAGAAAAGACTTCCATGCAGAAAAAAGTCCACCTATAATGACTCATATGCATTTAAGAATTTGTAAGTGGATCAGTGAGAAATTCCATGGGTTTATTAGGTATAAGGTTTGGGGATGTAGTAGTTGATGCTGTAGTGTGACTGAATTTTGAAGAGCAATATGTGATGTGCTAAAGATTTTGAAATTTTTTCTTAAAGATCACAGTGATTTGAAAGAACATTTTTAGAGAAGAGACATGAGTACATAATAATTGCTTTCTAATGAAGGTAATTCTGGGAGCATTTTCAGAATGAAAGCAGGAAGGGGCGGAGGCAGCAATAAGGAGACCATTGAATTTGTCCATTTGGAAAAATGAAGGGATTTTAGTACATATATAGACAAGAAGCTCAGCCAGATTTGAGAGAACTTTTATATACTTGAACAGACAGGCAAATTCATGAGAAGCCTGAGAGGACAGATGTCATTGAGAAAGACTGCCATTAACTCTGATACAGATTAGATGTGAAGGAATAGAATAAAGCTGGGAAAGGAAGAAAATAAATTTAGTATGCATGTAATAAGGCTTGAAGACCATGGCTAGACACTGATATAGGAAGTCTTGGCAACCAAATGAAACATGAAAAGATTATTATGGTCAATATTGTATTGCAGCTATACAGGATCATGAAATTATTCCAGTCAGGGAAGGTTCTCAGTGTCACCTGGAGAATATTTGGAAAATATCCCTCCTTTTCCTCATCTGGAGATTCTTATAGTGTGTTTGATCCTAGATAAAATTCAAGAATGAGAAATTTTATTTCTTGTAATTTAGTTTTTAACTTTCCTTTTAGTAAGAGATAGTAATTTTGGATGGGTGTTATTGTATAATGACCTTTGGATGATCTGATCTTTATTTGCCTTTCTTTTGCAATAGATAGAGTAGCAGTAGTTGAAGACTAGGGATATACTTTTTAAAGTCAACATTTTTAGTTTTCAAAATTATCACTTTGTAATTCAAATGATAGGTTATCTAGATGAAATGGATTTGACCAAATACATTAAAGATATTTTTGAACAAAAATAAATAAATAAACTTGATTCTTTCCATTTATCTAAACCTTAAACCTCCATTTAGATTTTAAATTGCTCCCAATTACTTGCTAATGTATTCCTGCAGTTAAATTATATATACTTACACTGTCATATTCTGAGGATTGCTAAACTTTGACATGTCACATTGACATAGGCAAATGTAAACCTTATTTTATTTGTAGAAGACAGCAATGTAGATTTCAAATGGATTTTCCCAGTGGGTAAATAATAGAGTTTAGAATAAAACTTTAAGATTTACCATCTGTCTTATCTTCTGAAAAACACCTTGTAGGAAAATACTATTTACCTCAAAAGCAAAATGTCTGTATTTTCCTTGGACAATACAGTGAACTGAATGAAAGCAATATTTTTCATTAGTCTTTTTGTTTGTTTGTTTGTTTGTTTAAGGTGGTATCTTATTTGAGAAGTAGTTTTCAGGATTAATTGTTTAACCATGTCACCTTTCCTGTGAGCATTTCTGTAAAAGTTTCCATAATGCAAAAAGAAAAAAAAAGGTGATCTTAGTGGCAGCATGAATTAGGACTTGATTTGGTGAGAGAAGAAAATGAGCCGACTGCGTTCTCTTATATGGTTTTGAAAGCTGTTTTGATCCTTCTGCTAATATCACAAAACAAATCAGAGCTAAGTACCCGCAGGTCCTTTAAGGAGTATCTTCTAGAAACTATGTTAGGAACTTCTCCTTGACTGGTTTTACAACTTTCACGTTTAAACAGATTTGTTCCTTTCAAAAAAAGGATATATTTACTGAACATTGGCAAAATAAAATTGTTATTCCACTGGTTCATTCATTAATTTAACAAATATTTACCCATCAGCTATTTTATACTAGTCAAGTCATTGTTTTGTTGATGTAAAGTACTCATTGCTTTGATGATGTAGGAGGCTTAAACTGCTGCTTTCAGGATATCTGTAAGACTTTTTTAAGATTAAGGCCATGATGAAATTGCTGAACATATTTTTATTATGTAAATCTTGAGCACACCAAATCAAATTTATATGTATTATATTTATATGCATATGTATGACCTTTCTATTACTCAATACTTGGTATCTGATATCTGACTTAGGTAAAAACCTAGTTATTAAATAGTAAAATTTGCCTGACTATTTCTAACTTAAATCTGTTTATAATACATACATATTGTATTATTGTAGTCTTATAGTCTGTCCCCATTTCCACTACCCTTTCAACAAGAGAAACTGTAATGGTGTTTCAATAAGGAACAGTCACTTCTTCTCTGAGAGTTCTTGCTTGTAGTACCTTTATCAAGAGTATTTGCTTTGCAAATATTCCTTTGGTAGAAACTTCTTATGACAATATAAATTATAACAGTTGCCACTTATCACATACTTAATATGGGCTGGGCAACATGTAAAATTTTGCATTTATTATTTCAAACAAGTAAGCAAATAAACAGGAATCAAAGATGGCGACAGAGTAGAGAGCAGTGCTGATGGTGTTCTCTAGCAAATAAACATAAGTCCAAGGTGGCCCCATTCTTTTCAGGAACACTCATCTGTGGACCCTGATTGTCTCTTGGCCATTTGTTCCTTGATTATTGTTTGAGATTATATTTCAAGGCCTTCTTAAATTTTTCCTTTTGTTCTATGTTAAGTGGGAGATTAAAAACAAATAAAATGCCCTAATATTGTCCTTCATTACCCTTTTGATGACAATCACACACAAATCCAGAGAGGATCTTCATGTGTGCAAACCAACCGATTTAGTGTTTTTCTTCTCAACTCTGTGACGGGGAGCGGACAGCGATGGTCCCTGTTCTGACTTGGTAGCACAATGATGCACCTGGTGTGCTTTCCTTGTCTTACTCTTGCTCTTCTGAGAGGTCTGGTTAGTCTCAGGGGCACTGTTACTGGATTTAGAATTGCACCTAGACTAGCCCTTTGTTCACTCCTGATTGGAAAAGGGATGTCTGAATGGCTCTATCTTCTCTGTTTATATGAAAAAAGACAAAGGGCTCACCGTTTTATGGGAACCTCAATCTGCTGTTTGAATGAATTTCATGGTAAATGTATATACCAAGACCAAGACCAGTATTGACATTACCTTCTCATTTGGGGGCCTAATAAAAATTTTACTCCTTCTCAGAAAATATTGAATTGCCATGTCAGTAAATTTTGTTAGATGCCTAAACAGGAAGTCAATATTTATTAGATAGACATAATCATGGGACTTAGTCTTCTGTATGTTCACCATAAAAACTAGTATGCTGATGGTACTCAGCCAATGTAAATATTATTCATTAAATGTTCTCAAATTGGCATAATAGACAATGCAGGAACATTAATAATTACTAAATATGACTGGAATCCATTTAATTTCATCATGGAAGAATTCTATATCCTTTAAGGAACTTTCTGTCAGTAACTGAATTTTACAACAGTTCAACATTCTCCAATAGTTTTCCTTCAATCAAATGAATTATAATCTCTGAATGCAGTAAACAAATGGTGTAATTATTCTTTATGTGTGTATGCATGTGTGTATGTTATTTAAATTGAAAAGAATTGGTGAAAGTTTCAATTGGGTATTAAGATACAATAACATGAAATTAGAAAGCGAAATGAAATTGTATGTAATATTAAAAGGAAATTTCTCATGATTATTGAAGTACTTCATACAATTTCAGCTGTGAATGAACAGAGGAGAAAGAATTGGTGAAGAGATTTTTTTTAGAGATAGTTGGTACCTTGACCTGAGTTGCCACCCCAGGAAGGTGGGAGGAATGCTGACTCCTTTACTTATAAGAAGAGTGCCTATCTTTGGGGCTAGATGGGGGACTCAAGATATCAGTCCTATAGTTGGTATACTGGGGTTTGACTGCCTGCAAACCTGGAAGATGAGATTTGGGATGAGAAGCTGCTTTGAGTTGAATCTGGAGGGGGATGGTATGTTGGGATCAGCTCCTATGATGAGAGTGTGTCCAGTCAAGATATACAGGAATGCTTCCTATGGATCTGGCCTAAATCAAGTCAGAGAGCAGGCTTGGAGCCATCTGAGGTCTTACTCAACAGGGCCTTCAGGAGTGGTAGAAGAGCCTCTTCAGCAGGCAATAGCTGAGAACAACTGCCTAGATGCTGAGGAAGGCATGGCAAGTGACCACCTGGAATAGAGGTATATCTGCCCGGCTATGGGTTACCTAGGAGAGAGAAGTCCTGTAAGACAGCTCAGACAAACTCATGAAAATGCCACCAGCCTAGGGGAGTTTGAAACCAGCCTAAAATGGTGTTAGTTTCTACTTCCACTGCCAGTTCCAGAAAGGAACTCCAAAAGTTGTTGCCCAGCAAAGAAAGCAGACCAGGAAAAACAAGAAAAGGACCATCCCCTCCTATACTTCTGGTTCTGAAACAGAACAGAATCAGGAAAAGGGAGATCTTAGGTACAGTTGATTAAAACCTTGGAATTGACCTCCTCTTTCTGAATTAAGACTTATTAAGACTGTTCACAACTGTGGAATGCTCTTACTGAAGAATAAGCTGAAAACTTAAGTCTGCTAGTTTCGTTGTGGGACAGATATTACCCTTATTGAACACATTTTTAAAAGAAATGGTGGAGGTAAGCATGTTCAATACATGGCATTTTAGATCTTTAATTAAGCTTCAGTGGTAAAGTATATTAGAAAGAAGAGGTTTCAAGAAAAGAGTATGAGGGGTTATTATAATACATCAACTGAGAAGTACAGAACGTGGGTGCTTCAAGACTAAAAGAAGAATTCTGTGCAGGAGAAAGAAGGAACTCCTCCTACCTTTTGTGAAAGCATAGATAGAACTGGAGAGTATTATGCTTAATGAAATAAGTCAGGTGGCAAAAGACATACCATATGATCTCACCTAACAGAAGAACCTCATGAATAAAATAAACAAATGGGTACAATAGTCCCAGAGGCATAGAAACAAGGAACAGATTGACAGTGATCAGAGGGGAAGGGAAATGGAAAAAAAGGAGAAAAGAAGGGGAAGGGTCTAGTTGAGGAACTTGTATAAATGGTGCATGAACATGGACAACAGGGTGGGGATTGACTGTGGGAGTAGGGAGTGGGGTGGGTGGGGCAGTGTACAGCAACGGAGAAGAATTGAAACAGCTAATAAAACAACAGTAAAAAATTAAAATAATAAAAACAGAAACCAAAAAAAAAATGAGTAAATGGAGAAGATAGATAGAAGAAACATGGATAACACTACCTTTGCAGTTTTGTTGGAGGGGTAAAGATTGGAATCAGATGTTATTTAGTTAAGAACCAGCCTAGTAAAAAATTTTTTTTGTATATTCTTTCTTTCTTTCTTTATATTTTTTCATTACCATTTATCTCTTTTGTACTCTCTCCCACCTCTACCTCCCCCAACCCTGCAATCACCGCACTATTGTGGTGTCTATGAGTTTTTCCTTTTTTTCTCCTTTTTTGCCCAATTCCAGCTCACTTAAAAATAACCCTCTGCTTTTTGGGTGGAATAACATCTACTTAGCTTGGTGGTTAAAGGATGTATAAAAGCACTTTATTAGCATTATAATGAAATTAATTCTAACAAGGTTAACAAATTGAAATTTTCTTTCGTACCACATAGACTATTTTATGTTCTACAGCATTATCTTTGAAATGACTTTGTGATCAGGAGGTAGGAAAATATTCACATTAACTTATTTCATTTCATTTAGGAGCACAGATAAGATGGTATATGTGATTTGGTTCTTCCTCCTGAATGGAAAGAAATATTCAGGTAATTAGGTACTGTTTAGGTATACATCAGCCTACTGATGTATCATACTAGGAAAGCAAAGAATCAAATAGAAAATAGACTTGAGAATACATTATAAAAATAATAGAAATGTATATTTATATAGTGGCAAATTTATTAAACTATCTTGATATTAATAGGGATTATTAAACTATTTTAAGATAAAACTTATTTATTAAAAAAAAACTCATACTAACATTGATTTTGGATAACATAACCTTTCCCTAACAGTTTCCTTTTAGTTGGAGGCAAAGCTGGTATCAAGCTCTGGGAATGCTTGATATTGGTGCTTTATTTCTGGGCTACATAAGCATGTATTTTATGGTATATGTATGAATAGTAATTGATGATCTAGAAAGATTTAATTTATATTTTTCTTTAAAATATGAATTTAAAAAATCCCATAGGACTTTTTGCTTTCTTACTGTGGGTTCATTTTCTGCCAGTCACATGGCTATGATGATATAATTCTCATTTTCCCCCAAAGTTCAAAGTCATTCAGAATGAAGCTCAGTGAATTTGGCACCATGGGGGCATAGTTTTAATGCATTTTGATTAGTGTCAGTGAACTGATGTAGAAGCATAAAAATGAAATATGAATTGTGAGGACAAAAATCAAAGTCATGGGGATCAAAAAGGTGGCTTTGTAATGGTTCAGGCAAGAGACCGTGAGGATCTCATTTTCTTCTAGGATGGACCATGCTTAGTTGTAATCTGTGATGTTGAAATATTGTACCTCTTTTGAAATTGACAGAACAAATAGTTGGATAAAGCATCTATAAACAAACACAAAAATAGCCATAAGCCCTGGCTGGTGGCACAGGGGATAAAGGCGCCAGTCTGCAAACCCAAAGGTTACTGGCTTGATTCCCAGTCAGGGCACTTAACCAGGTTGCAAGCCAGGTCTCAAGCCAGGTCTCCAGCCAGGTCCGTAGCTGAAGGCAGGTGAAAGGCAACCATACATTGATGCCTCTCTCCCTCTCTGCCTCTCTCCCTTCCCCTTTCTCTCTCAAAATAATAAAATCTTTAAAATACAACAAACAAAAGAAAACAGCTACAAAAATAATCACAAAACAGTTTCATGTCAAGATTTTAGATTAGCTCCCTTTTAACCTCTGTAAGTTTTCATAGAAACTACTTATTATAAGAAGAAATTACACATGAATGGATTAAAATCTATGAAAACATACTTTGATTACATTTTTATTTATTTTAAACTAGTTTAATTAAAAAATGAAATTAGCACTTACATCTGTATAAACCTTAGCTAGCACCAATTCACTGAGCCACACCAGCCAGGGCCACTTCTTTGGTGTTACAAAATGTTTATACTCCTAAACTTTGAGTTTTGTCTATACCTTGACAGTAAGTGTCTAATAGAGAAAATGGAAAGTAGTTTTAAGTGTAGGTACAGAATAACAACAGCCAAACGTAAAACTTACTGGATGCTAGATTCATTTGTGTCTGATCCTGTAATGAGAGGTTAGCTTCAGTCCTCAAACTCTACTGTGTGTCTTCTAAAATCTGTTTAAAATCTTTTCACAAACCTACAGTCTCTTCACTAATTGAGGAGCAGGTTGTATATTTATATCTCAGGAAATTATTCAGACTGCTATTGGAAGTGATGCAGTGAGCAAGAAAATTTCCATAACAATTCTGGTATTAGATTTTGGACAGATTTGAGTTTACAGAATAGAATCATAGGAGCAATTAAACAATTTTAAACTTCTTCAGACCTACAGCACACTGGGTAGCTTTTAGAGCCATTTATCATGTTGTCAAATATTTTAAGCTCCAGGGAGAAGATATGAAGCCATTTGACATTCTCTAGAGTTTGGGATAGCCATTAATTTCATTCATCAACAAACAATTTTTGATCACTTGTTGTGCATTTGTCAACCGATGGTTATTGACACCAATTTAAAGCCAACAGGAAACCCCAGTGAAGTGTGAGGTGAAGAAGGAAACTCAATTCAGTGCAAATAGCCTAATTGTGATACAGCTGTGAGAATAGCACCGTGGAATAGCTCAACAGTAGTACAGCTCAGGAAGCAGAACACAGCAGGACTGTGAGGAGGCCTTGGCATGGAGTGGCCCTGGGGTAAGGCCCCCTCTGGCTAGATAGCCCTGCTCTGGGCTTGTAAGCTCCACTCTGGCAAGACATCCTCAGGGTTTCAGTTTCAGGTGGGGAAACACAGCTTTTGGTGGAAAGAGAAAGTGTACTTCTATACAGAGTCCTTGACGCCTGGTCCCTGATGCACATGAGGACTCTAAATCCTTGCAGTTTGATTGGTCCAGAATGTACTGTCCTGATTGGTTATAATGGAGCTTCTCTGATTGATCACTGAAGATGCCGATGGGGACATAGCTGGGTGGCTTTGATTGGACAAGAGAAGTCTCAGTTCTATTGGTTGAAATAGGATTCTAGGAACTTCTTTGTAAGAGCTGGCTCAGATGACAGAAACACAGTGCAGAAAGACAGCTCAGTGCAGGAGGCAGGCAATTTAGTGTAGGTGTCTCCCTGAAGAGCAGTTTGAGTGAGAGGCCCATTGGTAGAATTGACTGATAGTCCTATTTTTAAAATTTGAGCCCAGTTAGCCACCAGGAGCCCTTCTTAGTATCTTTTTACTGAACACTGTAAATCTCTAAAAAATAGACATTATACATAGGATTTTCCAAACATCAACCTATAAGTGTATAGATCCTAATTTTGCCATAGTAATCTTCTAGGATTAGGATCTACACTTTGTGTAAATGCTGGTCTCAGAGCATTATTTCACACATACTGATACAGTTCCCTTTTGCAACATCTATGTGTATTACACACTGTTACCTTCCCAGTGTAACAGATGCAGAAACTGAGACTTAAAGAGGCTTAATTAACTTCCTGAAGTCACAAAGCCTCTAAGAAGCAGAGCAGGCACTTGAACATCTAGCTCTAGGGTCCAGACTTACTTAGTCTCCTATGTTAGTTAGCAAGGGCAAGGATTTTTTTATATATCCAAGTGTGATGTATTATAGTGTATTTCACTCATATGCTTTCTTCAAATATATGTATTATAAAGAATCTTCACAGTATCTTACTTTTTATGAAAATTTTATGAAAATAAAGATAATTGCTTTATGTAATATGAAAAATTAGTCCATATGACTTGAAAAACAAGGGATTTAAATAATTTGAAGATCATGCCATTTGAAGAAGTGACTTCAAATCTAAGTTAATAACTTTTCCCATAAGAAGCATTATTCTGCATGAAAATTATCTACGATGCATGTTCTTACTGCTTTTTACAGGCTATATTTTGGCTTATCTTGATAAATAATACAAGTTTACTTTCTTGCCTATTTATCCCAGCCACAGAGGGCAAATAGATTGCATCATATGGATCATCTGTATTGGTTCAATTAGTAGTGCTGCCTGGAGCACTGAGTTGAGAAGGATTCTGCATCTTTGCCCAGGTCCTCAGGAGCATCTGATATAAAAATGGGGCTAAGTTCTTTATAAATTTTGGATATTACTTCCTTATCAGGTGTACCACTGGCAAATATGCTCTCCTATATAGAAGACTGTCTCTTTGTTTTTTTGATGGGTTCCTTTGCTGTGCAAAGAATTTTTATTTTGCTGTAATACCATTTGTTTATTTTTTCTTTCGTTTCCCTTGACCAAAGAGATATTTCAGAAAAAAAATTGCTTTAAGAAATGTCCAAGGTTTTACTGCTTATGTTTTCTTTTGTGATTTTTATGGTGTTAAGTCTTACATTTAACTGGTTAATCCATTCTGAGCGTATTCTTGCATAAGGTGTAAGGAGGTCATCTAGTTTCTTTTTTTGCATGTATTTAATTTTCCCAGTACAATTGATTGAATAAATTGTCTTTACCCCATTGTATGTTCTTGCCTATTTTGTCAAATGTTAATTGATCACATAAATATAAGTTTATTTCTGGACTCTCTATTCTGTTCCATTGATCTAGGTGTCTGTTTTTATGTCAGTGCCATGCTGTTTTGATTGGTATGGCCATTTAGTATAGCTTTATATTAGGTAGCATTATACTCCTGATTTTTATCCTTTCTTAATATTGCTGAGGTTATCTGTTTTTTAGTGGAGCCATATAAATATTTAGATTACCTGTTCTAATTCTGAAGATTATACCATTAGTATTTTTATAGAGATTGCATGAATCTATAGAACTCATTCTATTCAACACCCAAAAAAATCCAAACAATTCCACTGAAAAATGAGCAGAGGATCTGTATGGACTCCTCTTGAAAGAGGACAAACAGAAGGCCTATAGATATATGAAGAGATGCTCAACATCACTAATTATCAGAGAAATGCAAATTAAGACCACAATGAGATATTGTTTCACAGCTTTCAGATTGCCTATCATCAATAAATAAAAGGGAACTCCAGTGCACTGTTGATTGGAATGAAGATTGGTGCAGCCACTATGGAAAACAATATGGAGTATCCTCAAAAGATTAAAAAGAAACCCAAAACACTAATGCAATAGAATATATGTACTCCTATGTTCATAGCAGTGTTATTTACAATAACCAAGCTATGGAAGCAACCCAAGTGCCCATTAATAGATAAATGGATAAAAAAGCTGTAGTACATGCATACAATGGAATAATACTTGGCTATAAAAAAGAATATAATATTAACATTTGCAACAACATGGATGGACCTTGGGGATATTATAGTGAGTGAAGTAAGTCATCAGAGAAAGACCAATACCATATGAATTCAATAATATGTGGAATTTAAGGAAGAAACAATTGAGAGAGAACAGATGGTTGCCAGAAGGGAGTGGGGTTGAGGCACTGGGTAAAAGAGATAAAGGGACCAAGAAGTGAACTGGTAACTATAATAGGGAAGTAAGTAAGGCATAGGAGATATAGTTAATGATATTGTGGTAACTATGTATGGTGCCTGGTGGGGTACTGGAAACTTCAAGGGGAACACTATGTAAACTATATGACTGTCTAACTGCTGAACTGTACATCTGAAACCAATACATAATGATAATAAAAAATGGAGCTAATGCAAATAACACCATGCCTACCATATCCTTGCCATTCCTGCTGTAGACTGTTGTCTTTTCGTGTTCTATAGACATGTGTTGGAGTGTAAATGAATATTGGTATTAAGTAAAACACAACAGAATAATACAAAGAGTGATTTATTCCAAGCAAGGTATTTTGGAATAGGTTACTCTTTATAATATCTCATAATGAATACAATGTGTAGCTTTTTAAAGCATTATCCTTATTAATGTCTCTGCTTTCATGATATTATGATCTATACATTCCTATTCTATATTATAAATCTTAGAACTGTTGTCCTATCTTTTTAATTTTTTTGGAAGGTCCTATTATTGAAGAGTTTTCAACCACTCTGGATGATGTCAAAGATACATTTAACTAAAACAGTAATTATACTTCTGTGCATTTGCCTGGCCAGGAGGAAAACATAAAATTGTGGTAAGTTTATTAAATTATTATCCAGCCCTTTCCTCAGGTTTTCCTTTTTTATCTACCAATTACTGTAGTCATTAAAAGTATTGAATTAGAAAGATGATGTTCCGTTTTCAATAATCTTACATGCTATTTCTTGGCTCTCTGTAAGACTTCGAATAGTAGTGCACTTAAACTCACTGCACACTTTGCTTTTTGTTAAAAAGGTTGCCCATGTTTTGAATCTTTTGTCTTTGGTCGTATTTAAATTGCATGACCATTTGAACCTGATTATAAAGATAAATGATTACCTCTGTATTTTTGGCAGTATCATGTAAATTATTTATGCTTATTAAAGGCTAAATCATATTTCCATTTAAAATTGTACAACTAATTTGTGTTTCTCTGGACATATTACACACTTAAATTTTGCCACAGTTTTTTCATGACATGTCTCCATAAGGAGATTTTCATCCACACTAATCCATGTGTTTACTTACTATGATCCTATTAACAGTGATCTCTATATGAATTTGTAATAAGTAAAAAAATATACCTTTAGAATCATTCCTTATTTCAATGTCCACATGAATTTAAGAAACTGGTCTGTAATGCTATTTTTTGAGATATGGGTTTGTTTTTTTGCTTAGAGTAATAAAAATTCAATAAACATTCTCTCACAGATAGCTTTTATCCTCATCTTTCTATCTTCTATATGTGCATATATCTAAAATGATGTATATTTATATACACATGCACATGTATAAGAAATTAACTTTGTAACACAAAGTTATTTTTTTTATAATCAAGGTTCTTGGTTGGAGGCACTTGGTGTGCTCTAGCTAGTTTAAACAGAAAAGACATTCACAGGATCATTGGGGACTCTGATGGAAAAGATTCCAGAACTAAACTGCTAAGGAGCCCTGCTGAGATATTATAGGTGAAATGCCTTGGTTTGTAGCAGATAAGTTATAAGGAGAAGAGAGGAGGAACTTAGAGATCAAACAAGACTCAAAAGGCACAGCAACAGTTTTAAAGGGGCCAAGATTAAACTGTGGCATCTAGGGATGCATAACGTCAGAACACGAACTGAGGCATATGACAAAGTTTTAGAGTTAGAGCAAAAATTCACTTAAGTTGATCAATGCCAACTGAGAATGGTTAAGAACATTCCACCCATGAGAGCTTGGGGAAAGATTTTAATAGAGAAAAGACATAAACCAAAGTGAGCAAATTATTGATTGACTATGGCTAAAAGCCTAGCTGGCCATGTGTGATTGGTTGTCCTTAGTTTTCAGTTTTGTAACCTTGAGGCGTTAATAGGTGTAGATTTGCTTTGCTTACATAAGTCATGGCATTAGAGTCACTTCAGTCTAATGTTTAATTAACTTAGTAATATTAGATGATAAAGCTCTACTGAAACAGAAGGAAGTGTTTCCTGGAAGTGGCAGGGTAGTGGTTACATTTGGGGGAGTGAGGGGTTTGTTTTTGCAGCTACATGTGGAGGGCTTTTGGGTGCATTGCAAAATTCTGTTTTATATGATGGTAGTTATGAGTGAGTTCACGTGAAAATAACTTAGGTTATTTATTTGTTCTCTGTTTTTCTAAATCTGTGTTTTGTTTTAAATGGTAAGTTACAGCTGTGACTGGTGTGGCTCAGTTGGGTTTTGTCCCACAAAGTGAAAGACTGTTAGTGTGATTCCTGGTTGGACACACGCCTGGGTTGCGGGTTGGTCCCAGGTCGGGATGTATTTGAGAGGCAACTAATGTTTTTCTCTCACATCAGTGTTTCTTTCCCTCTCTTTCTCCCTCCCTTCCCCTCACTCATAAGAAATAAATAAGTAAAATCTTTTTAAACAGTTGAAAATATGATTCAAAACAAATAACATGTCAACAATGTGTCTGTAGTATCTTTCTTATTTAAGGTAGATTGCTTTTAAAAACATGCTATGTTGTGCTCACTTTGGCAGCACATCTACTAAAATTGGAATGATACAGAGAAAATTAGCATGAGCCCTGTGCAAAGATAGCCCACAAATTCATGAAGCATTCCATATTTAAAAAAAAAAAAAGAAAAAACATGCTGTGTTTACATATGTATATGTACCATGTTTTTATTAGAAGTGTTATATTTGATAATTTTAAAAGTTGAGTCATACCTACAAACTATTTTAACATTAATGTATAACACCAATGTACTAAGACTAATATAATGTAAAGCTTTGCTCAGATAAAAGACAAATACATATATTCTTCAAGGTATGGAATGTTAAATACCAATATACTGAAAGTTTACATGTATAATATAAATAAATTACTATAAAGATTATTAATTTTCTAGAGCAGGAAATTTTGGCCAACGTAAAGTTACCTGAATCCAAATGTTGGTTTCTTTGCATCTTAGATATGGCTAGGTAACTCACAAAATAATTGACTTAGATTTAAAATGAGACATTATAGTGAAACTCTGTTTGTAAATCTGTCCCATGTAGCTTTCCTTTCTCCTTTGTAACCATCCCCTTTCCCCCAGGGGACTGGCCCTCTTCTCCTATTCTGGTGAGTTTGGGATGATATTATCCTGTCTCTTGATTAAGAATCAGCCCAGCAACAGAATTGTGACTCAGAGGAGTCCAATAAAAGGCATTCTCAGGAACTTTATATATTGACTCTCAAAAGGAGATCATTTCTGCGGTCTTTTGGCTTTCAAAAGGGGTGATAATGTGCCTAGCTTAGAGAGTTTGCTAACACCCTCAAAGAAGTGACTCTAGACTCAGAGGTGTGGAGGGATGATAGAGGGTCTCGGAGTGCCATTGACATCTGAATCCAGCTCTACTCTTACATTTCCCAATTTCTTGAACCAATAAATTCCTGATTGCTTTTCTGCTTCTACTAGCTTGAGGTGAGCTTCTGTCATCTATACATGAAAGAGTTTCAACTATTTTAGGCAGTATGATAAAATTTTTCTTTTTAAATTCCTTAGTGTTAGTTGAAAAGTATTTTTTTTTAATTGTCACTACAGAACATTTTTTCCCCACTGCTTTTTAGAGAAAGAGGCAAGGTGAGAGGAAGGGTTAGAGAGAGAAACATGATATGAGAAACATTGATTAGTTGCCTCGTGGATGTGTCCCGGGATGCCTCCTGATGCACTCGGGCTGGGGATTGGACCTAAAATCCAGGCATGTGCCAGGCATGGGAATCACACCTGCAACCTTTGGTCATAGGATGATGCCACATTGGACAGGGCACAAGTATTTTACACACAAAGATAGAACAGGGAAGAATTAGATTAATCAAGCATCTGAGTTCTGATCTACCAACTAACCTGAGCAACTGTTGTCATTCTTTTGGATTCAAATGGACATTTAATAAAGATATTTGTTGAAATTAATCAGTTAGCCCTGGCTGGTGACACAGTGGATAAGGCACTGGCCTTCAAACCCAAAGGTCACTGGTTTGATTCCCCAGCCAGGGCACATAACCAGGTTGCAAGCCAGGTCTCCAGCCAGATCCTTAGCTGGAGGCAGGTGAAAGGCAACCATACATTGATGTTTCTCCCTCTCTGCCTCCCTCCCTCCCTCTTTCTGGAAATAATAAGTAAAATCTTTAAAAAAATTAACTACTCTGTTGATTATTAACTAAACTCTCCTAAAGTGTCTCCTCTTTAGCATTTCTTAAGTATTGACTTTGAAACATATATGATGGATGAGGCAAGATTTGCTAATGACAGAAAGGAAGTATTTAACTTGAATAATTTCTTTTTGAGTTTTAGATTTGGAAATGCATTTGTAATTCTTGTGAAGGAAAAAACTAACAGTTACTGCATCACCATAAGGACCTGATTTAGATGTTGGGATTCTGGACTTGAAGCAGATTCTGTGATGAGATAACACTTTGGTGGACCCTGGGGAGGGATGAGTGTGTTTTGTAAGTGGGAAAGCTGTGAATCAGAGGGGTCCAGAGGGAAGACTCTGGAAGGCAGTTTCTAAACGAGCTCCCAATGAGCCTGCCTCCATGTTCATGTCCTGTGTGATCCCTTTCCTTAGTAGGCTGGACACAACTACTCTCTTGTAAGGAACAGGATACAGTAAAAGTGATGGGATATTAATTCCTAGGTTAGATACCAAATGAATGACTTCTGTCTGGCTTACTCTATCTTTGAAATTCTTTTCAAGTTTCCCTGATAGTAATAGTTTGTTATGCACCAGTCTTGTGCTACTAATTAGTGAAAGATGAAGTTTCTACTTTCTTTGGGTTACTTAGACAAGCTGATCTGAGGAAGACTGGTCTAACCTGCCCAGTGCTTTTGAGGCAACACCTTGCATGAACCTTGAATTCTCCCTTGTGGTGCCCCCTAACCAGAAACATGAAGAAGGGGAACTCTGGAAATGTAACTCAGCCTAGTCAGGTTGTCACATAACAAAGCCACCAAAATTACTTAGGGTGCATTTTGTTTATGAATGACAGGATAAATGCATGATCCTTTCCTTTAATTACCAGCTTTCAAGATAATGAATTGTTTCCCAATCATCCCCTGACATTAGCTAATTGTTTTTTAATTAACTTTTTCATTTTAGAATGGCTTTAGATATACAGAAAACTTGTGAAATTATGGAGTTTCCCACACCCATATAACGCTCCATTTACCTCATTATTAACGTTGTATCTCAGTATGATACATTTGTTATGAATAATGAATCGATATTGTGACATTATTATTAAATAAAGTGCATACTCTATTCCTTTATTCTTTTGTTCTTTTTATGTTCAGGATTTTATTCAGGGTACCACAATGTATTTAACCTCATTACATTTAGTCATGTCTCCATAGGCTCATCTTGGCGGTGACATTTACCAAGACTTGTCTTGTTTTTAATGACTTGGACTGTTTTGAAAATTACTGGCCAAGTATTGTGTAGAATGTCAATTATTTGTGATTTATAGTATGTGCTTCTTAAAATTAAACTAGAGTTATACGTTTTGGTGGGAAAAGTCATTCAGGTAAAGTGCCATTTTCATCAAATCATATTCAGGTACATATTATTAACATGACATACCAACAACATGCCTACCATAGACACAGAGCTTGATCATTGGCTGAAGTGGTAGTTTCTCTGCTGTAAAGTTACTCTTTCCTCCTCTTTCCACATTGTGTTCTTTGGTAGGAAGCTGCTATTCTGCAATCCAAAACTAAGGAGTGGAGAGTTATACACCTCCTTCTGGAAGGTGGAGTTATCCACATAAATTATTTGTGATTCTGTATGAGTGATTTGTCTATACCTCCCTATTTATTTATTAGTTTACCTAGATCAGTGTAAAAATGAAGTTATTTATTTATTTTTTATTTAAAGAATTTTTATTTATTATTATTTTTAGACAGAGGGAAGGGAGAGATGCAGAGAGGGAGAGAGACATCAATGTATGGTTGCCTTTCACCTGCCTCCAGCCATGGACCTGGCTGGAGACCTGGCTTGCAATCTGGTTATGTGCCCTGGTTGGGAATCGAACCAGCGACTTTTGGGTTTGCAGGCCAGTGCCTTATCCAGTTTGCCACCAGTCAGGACTATGAATAGTTATTTTATGCTCTGGCTCTAATACAATACTACTTTATTTTATTGCTCAGAGGGTTCTAGCTTTGGTCATTGGGAAGTCCTCAAGTTGATTCCTTTGTTCCTTTGACAGAGTTACATCAATTTGTGTTCATGTGCATGCGTGGGTATGAGCACTTCCTTACCTTCCAGCACTACATGATGCTGTAGGCTCATCTTGTGTAGTCAACCCTAGTTCTTGAACCAGCCATTACTTCCAGTAGTCCTGGATCTTTTTATTGGAGAACGATTATCAGAAACCAAGGTCTGGGGTGAGGTATAGCATTGTGACTGGGGTATTACTGCTTCTTAGCACTCTCAACTAACAGAGCAAGGATATCTATATGCATATAACAATCTCTGTGTGTGTGCACATATCTATCTATCTAGAATGTTTCTTTGTGTAACTAATATAACTAACTATATCCATGTTAAGCTAAACACCAGTTCATGCTGATGTCTCAGACTCTAATCCATTTCCACATGGATAATCTAGATCTCCCTTCCTTGCTTTATCTGTAACTATCACTCTAACAAGAAACCTGGCCCCCACCACCCACCGATCATGCACTTAATTGTTCAATGTACACATGCACAGTGGTATTAGAATTATTAACATGCCCTCTTGGGCATCACTTTATTAACCAGAACACAAATGCTTAGATGCAGTTTCTTTTGCCTTTACTTTTATAAACTCCGATTATTTCCAAAGTTACTTAGGTCAGTACCTTTTACCCTCCCTCTTTCAGTGAGGTTGTCTCACACATTTGTAATACAGTTAGGCTCTTTTGTCACAATCTGCAGGGATCACCTGACTTCATAAATTATTTTGCATAAAAATTTATGTATATTATTAAGGTTCACCATTTGTGATGAATAGTACAAATGAGTTTAACAAATGTTCAGTGTCATGCATTCACCATTACAGGAGCATACAGAATAGTTTCACCTATTGAACTCCCCTCACCTCCTTGAATCTCTCAGAGCCATTGATGTGGTTGTTATCTCTGTAATTTGGTCTCTTCCTGGTTGTCACACAAATAGAATCATAATGTATGCAGCCTTTTCAAATGAACTTTTCTCAAATTGCATTATGCATCTAAGATCAACTCTGAATCTTCATGGCTTATTAACTCATCTTTTTCTACTCGTTCAATAATATTCCATTGTAAATATTTGCCAGAGTCTTTTTATGTATTCACTTATTGAGAAACATCTTGGTTCTTACATCTTTGTTGGTGATTATGCATTAAACTGATATAAACATTTGTGTGCACATTTTGCAGGCATGTGTTTTCAAATCAGTTAGATATATACCCAGGAGTATAATTTGCTGGATTTATACAGTAATATTATCTTTAGCTTTTCTAAATTTAGATATAATTGCCATATTTAGTTTCAGATGTACAACATAATGATTTGATATTTGTATATGTTGTGAAATGATCACCACCATAACTCTAGTTAACATCTATCACCATTGCAGTTACAATTATTTTGTGTAGAATTTTAAAAGATATACTCTTAGCAACTTTCAAATATGCAATACAGTATTATTCATTATAGTCACCATGCTATATATTACACTTCCATGGCATACTTATTTTATAGCTGGAAGTTTGTACTTTTTAATTCTTTTCACCATTTTATCCCCTTGCCCCCACCTCTGGCAACCACCAATCTATTCTTTCTTCTATGAGCTTTGTCTTTTCTTTTTCTTTTTTTGATTCCTTTGTAAATGAGATCATATGGTATTTGTCTTTCTCTATCTGACTTCTTTCATTTAGCATAATGCTATCAAAATTCACCATGTTGTTGCAAATGGCAAGATTTCCTTCTTTTTATAGCTGAATAATATTCATGTATTTATATAGTCATCACATTTTCTTTATGCATTTATCCATCAATGAACACTTAGGTTTCTTCCATATCTTGGGTTTTGTACATAGTGCTGCAGTAAACAGGGAGTTGTATATATCTTTTTGATTTAGTGTTTTTGTTTTTATTTTTTCCGATAAATACCTAGAAATGGAACTGCTGGGCCATATGGTAGTTCCATTTAAAAAATTTTGATCAGTTGCCTTCCTGGTTTCCATAGTGGCTGTACCAATTTACATTTCCACCAATAAGACACAGGGGTTTCCTTTTCTCTACATTATTAGTGACAGTTATGATTTCTTATTTTTTTGATAATAACCATTCTAATAGATGATATGTCATTATGGTTTTGGTTTTTATTTCCTTGATGACTTGTGATGTTGAGCACTTCCTCATGTAGTTTTCCTCCATGTGTAAGTCATCTTTGGAAAAAATGTTTATATATATATATATATATATATATATATATATATATATATACACACACACATATATATAAACTTATTTATATACACACATGTATACACATATATCTATATCTATCATATATATGTATATATGTGTGTGTGAGTAATTTGCTATTGAGTTGCTATGTTTAACAAGGTAAGAAACAACCAAACTACTTTCCAAAGAGTCTGTACCATTTTCCATTTTCCATCTCCCATCAGCAACCGATGAAAGTTCCCTTTGCTCTGCATCCTTGAGAGCAGTTGATCTTTTCAGTTTCTTGGATTTTAACTTCTAATAAAGTGTGGAGGTATCTCTATGTTGTTTTGTTTGCAATTCTCTAATGAGCATATGAGTATCTTTTCATATGTTTATTTATCTATATATCTTCTCTGGTGAAGTTTCTTTTCCTTTATTTCTTATATTTTTTATTTGGATCTTTCACCTATTTTTTCTTTGGGTTGTTTATTTCTTTACTGTTGATATTTAAGTTTCTCCTCAGTTTTAAAGATTTCTTAGCAAGAAGCCAAAGAACAGTAAGGGTAAAAAGAGAAGTGAATGAACAGGAAGTTGAAGATTCAACAAATATTTTGTTGAGTTGTTGGTTTTGTTTACCCGGAGGTATGTTTCTTAAGAATCAAACACAGAAGAAAATATCTTGAAGCAGATGTAGAAAATGTTAGAAGACAAGAGGCAGTTCTAAATCCTGCTTTCAAATTTTGGTTTGTTTTTGGCACCTCTCAGGGCACCCCAGAAGTAGGTCAATGAGGTTAGGAGTCAGTGTTAGAAGAGTATCCTTTTTTTCCCCCTGAAGCTGTGTGGAGAACTGAATGATGAAACAATGTAATTAAGTACAGGACTTTGGACTTAAAGCAGCTAAGAAAGAGGAAATGCTTCCTGGAAGAGATAGGTAACTACCATGATTTGAGGTAACTAATGTTAGAAAACCAGTCAGAACTTGCATTAAAGCATTTGGCTCAGTCTCTGCTACTTCAATGCCAGCAACCTCTTCAATCTCCCAACCCAAGGAGCATAGAGCTTCTAGAAACATTGCCAAGTCACTGGGATTTCATATAACCTTGTTTTGATCAAGCCAGTTAAGAAAGTTGTAGTAAACATTGTAATCTGAACCTGTTCTAACATATACTTAATCATCTATTTTTCTGACAAAAATGAAGGTCAGTTCTTTCTCTTTTGATAATCAGATAGGGCTCTTCACCTTTTTGGGTCTCTAATTTATGCTGTTATACTTAGTCCCAAACCATAAGGACTTAGATACTTTAAATGTTGTTTTAAAATAATGGTATAGATAAAATACACTGATAAACAGTATTCTTTAAGAAAATATTCTTATATTAGAGAAGAACTATAGTGTATTATTTATAGATAAAGAATATAGGTTATCCAAATTTTATTTTTAGGAGCAAATAATTCAGAATATGTGTATTTATAATATGTCATATTCTGATTTACTTTGCTCCTTAAATCTAAAATTTGATAGATTATATTCCTTATTGCATATAGCACACAGCACGGTATCTAGTACCTGTAATTCAAATGTGCTTTGAATGAAGAAAAATTTCCATGGGAATAGTGATTCTGTTGTTCTGGGCAACTGCTGTGCTTAGTAATCCAGGTCTTCAGACGAGATCAGGCGCGTTCAGGGTGGTATGGCCGTAGACTGGGTCTTCAGAATCCAGGTCTTACCTCTTAGTTTGCTTTTGTGACTTTTCACCTGGCCTGCTATTAGTTTCTCAACACAAAAGTGAAGTCATTATCTACCTGCCTTTCTTTATACGGTAATATTGGGTATTAAATGGTATAATGTATGTAAAAGCCCATATGGGAGGCTTTTGGGTCTCTCTCTGAGAAAAAAATGACATTTTTAATGATCGTCTATACAGGGCCTTGATTTGAACAACAGACTTCCTGGTCCATAATAGAGTAAAAAAGATGGCATTTTTTATATAAAATTTTCCAAATACTTTACAATAAGGGATCTTAATATAATTTCTACCCTCTTAGGGAATTCTACTAAAATTAGTTCATTAGCAGTTTTTATAAAATTTTATTTTTCTCTAAGTTTTATTGCATAGTATAAAATTTCTTTTAGTTTTCAAAAATATTTTAGATAGAAAATATGGAGCATAATATGTTGACAAGGAAAAATAAAAGGGCATTTCTAGTTTTCATTGTGTCAAGTTGGTGACCTTTTGAATCTGAACTAAACAAATTGGCAATGACAGCTTCAGATTCTCACTGATAGCTCTTCAAAAACATTATTGCAAATTGTATCTTAGCAGAAGTACTTTTATAAAAATTAATTATTCAAGAAAAATCACTTCACCTCTTAGTGTACCTGCTGAGAAGGTTTCACATAACATAGCCCATTAAAGTGCATTCAAAATCTATGCAAATAAAACCTTCAGTTTCAGATTCATTTTGTTTTGTTAACGCATCGTAGGAAGGGCAATGACAAACATAGATTTGTATTCATGGAACATTTAAAAATAATTAGTACTTGAAAAGGTCACAGAAAAGATCAGAGAAAGACTTGCTGTGGCATTTAGTCAGAGTTTGAAATGGTGAGGGACACATCTTTTTGTTTTGATTGATACTCTTGTTCGTTGCATTTTTACTCTTACTATTACTTAGAACTAGTTCATACCTCTGCAACCAAATTTTACAGTGCTTGTACTGATGATAGCATACAGCAGCCATCACAAAAGATAGGCTCCCACATTTTCTATGAGATGTCTGGCTCTAGAGAGTATCTCATTAGTTGATTTAAAGTGTTGAAGTAGGATCTATGGCCAGGAGTTTAAAATTGGAACAGTTTTATGCACCTTTAACTGGCCTTGTAGTTTAAAGAGCAAAGCAGTTAAAATAAAGTCCTACTACAAAGTATATGCCCACAAAAATTATCATATGTAAGTGTATTTCTATTTTGGAGTGGTTAATCTATATTTTAACATATAGGCATTATAAATGTTCATTTATCTCTTTTATTTATTTTAGTTGGTCCTTCACTTATTCAACAGATGTTTATTGTGTACAAAATTATGTTTTTGTTACTATACCTAGTAATGCAGAGATGAAAGTGGGTCCCTACTTTTAAGAGGTTCAAGATGAGTGGAGGAGATAGACATGTAAATTTATAGTTAGGTTGCAGTTGTTAAGTGGTATGATTGATTTCTTCTGAACGTGCATGGGGAACTTAAAAGTGAGGCACCTGACACCTTCAGGTGTTGGAGGCATGCCAGTGAAGGCAGGTTTCACTTGAGCATATCTTGAAAAGTGAGAATAAGTTAGCTTCAAGATAAGGAGGAGGAGGGCATTCTAAAGAAAGATAACAACACTCACAGAGGCAAGAAACAGCATGTCATGTTCAGGAAACTGCTTGCATGTTGCAAGTGGGGTTATGGTGGGAGAAATAGCAGCATCCAGGTTCTGTAGTATATGGTACTCTTGGACTCAACTCTGGCCCTTAAGGGAGTGGTCAGCCATCAAGGCTTTTAAACTGCAGACAGTGATAAAAATTTTATCTTAAAAGTTCATTCTACAGCAAGTGTGAGGTTAAATTGAAGGGTAGACTGAAGGTAGGAAATGTAGTAATCAAAGTTGGATATGAAAACTGCCCAAACGAGAGCAACAGCAGGACGGAGAAGGAGCAGGGGACAGATTTGGTATGTACTTGGAAGTAGAACTAACAGGACCTGGTGATCAATTGTATTTGTGGGATAAAGGATCCTGGAATGACTTGCATTTTACAAGGTAGTAGTTTTATTCTAGGTGGGATTTGCAAGAGGAGAAACATAGCTGAGCAATGCCAAATTTGTCAAGCAGTTGTGTCATATCATAAAGCAGCAGCTAGCCCATCAGTAAATTACAAAAGTGGAAAAAACATTGTATTTGAGGAGACCTGGATTTTATTCCTAGTTTTCCAAACAGCTGAATGCATTAACTGGACGTAAGTCATTTAAATGGTTTGGGTCTCAATTTATCTTTGGCTGCAAAAAAAATAAGAGGTTTAACTATGGTCAATAGAAGTATTTTAACACTAAAATTTTGAATACAAAAAAGTTCTGCATCAACAGTCTCAATTAAATAGAGTATATCTGTGATCCTAAATAATCATGCAGAAAACAATGAGCCATGATAAAGGTTAGGATTATATGACTTTCTGGATGATAGTCTTTTCTTTTACTGAGCTAAAGCAAATTTTTAAACTTATTGATACACTGTAGAAAAGAATTATATTTGTATTTATTCTTTAGGAATGCAATGTTTTAATTATTAATTTTACCAAATTTTAATTAAAACAATCAAGTTAGGAATCTAGATATAATAACTAGATACATTTCTTACTCTAACATTAAAAGAAAAATTAAGACATTGTTAGGTACATATCTGTATTAAACTCTTAGAGAAATCAGCACAAAGTTTTTTTTCTTCTTTCTTAAAAATTTTATTTATTATTTTTCAGAGAGAGAGGAAGGGAGAGAAGCAGAGAGGGAGAGAAACATGAATGTATGGTTGCCTTTCACCTGCCTCCAGCTACGGACCTGGCTGGAGACCTGGCTTGCAACCTGGTTATGTGTGCCCTAGCTGGGGAATCGAACCAGTGACCCTTAGGTTCGCAGGCTGGTCAGCACAAAGTTTTAGGATAAGTTTTAAGCCTTAGTATTTAAATATGAATATATTTTACTGTTGTTTAATAAACATAAAGGCTTTTATAATGTGAGGAATTTGTTTTATAAATCTTGGCAAGATACATCTACTGTTGAAGTAGAGCCAAGTTTGGGGAGCCTAAAGTTTGAAAGTATTTTTTAAAAACTTGAAGTTGAGGCCCTGGCTGGTGGCACAGTGGATAGGTTCCAGCCTGCAAATCCAAAGGTCACTGGTTCGCTTCCCAGCCAGGGCACATAACTGGGTTGCAAGTCCAGTCTCCAGCCAGGTCCGTAGCTGGAGGCAGGTGAAAGGCAACCATACAATCAATGATGTCTCTCTCCCTTTGTTTCTCCCTCTCTTCCCCTTTCTCTAAAAATAATAAAACTTTTTAAAAAAATCCATTACATTAAAAAAAAACAACTTGAAGTTGAAAAGGTTACATCACCTCTTGTTTTAATTAAACCCTTTGTTGACTCTTCGTGTAGCATTAAACTTATAGTCCTGTGCCATATGTGGGAGCCCTCAATTTAACCATCCTTCCCCAGTATCTTTATTTTCCTTCCCTGTTCTTTCTGAAACAGTTTCATGGATAGGCCTTCTTCCACCTTGCTTCTGCTTATGCTCATTTCTTTTCCTGATCACCCTTCTCTCTCTCACTTTGCTTTGAATAACTGTCACTTCTCATTCATTGGTAATTAGGTACTTTTTTTTTTTTTTAATAAAAGAGGTAACATTACTTATCTATTACACAACTGTACCCACAATTTCTTTTATTTCCAAAGTTCACAATAAATGGTTTATAAATGCATACATTATCAGATTATTTTATTTTATTTATTTTAAAAAAGATTTTTATTAATTTATTTTTAGAGAAAGGGAGAGGGAAGGAGAAAGAGGGAAAGAGACGTCAATGTGTGGTTGCTTCTTTCACACTCCCAACTGGGGACCTGGCCTGCAACCCAGATGTGTGCCATGACTAGGAATCTAACCAGCGACTCCTTGGTTCACAGGTCGGTGCTCAGGCACACTAGCCAGGGCAGATTGTTTTAGATTGGTATTATCTTTTAGTTCATTGTAACTGAAGGCTTCAATATTAGAGTTTAATATCAAGATTTGGATACAAAAGGCACAACAGAAAAATATTAAGTTGCTAACTAAATTTAGTAATAACTTATTGCCTTCCTTCCTTTTATTCTATTGCTACTCTGCTGGTTCAGGTTCTTATTAAGTCTCACTCCAACCGACTCAGTAGCTTCTCCAATGATTTCATTGCCCCCTGACTCTTCCACACAAAAAGCTGTCATTCTTACTGACTGCCAGAGTAATGTTAGCATAGACAAGACCCAGCACATAGAATCTCTTCTCAAAACCATTTCTCTTCCAGGTGCTTATAAGATGCATTTTATACCCCTTAGCTTTGGTAGATAAAGAAAACCAGGTCTGGACAGGAATCCAAAACCAGCTTACCTTTACAGACTTTTTTCCTGTTTTATGTAGTTAAATCAGTCAAAGTAACACTTGGCTTGTGGTATCCTCTTTATTTTAGCTTGACATTTCTTTCCTTCTACCCTGTCAAAATTCTAATCCCAACTCAATGACACAGTACCTGACAAATATTTTTTGACTGGCTGGATGGTTCCTTTATTAAGCTTCTCTCATTCCTTCAGTAAAATGTATCTTTTCCTCATTGGTGTTTTCATGGTGCTTGAGTATCAGTGATAGGATAATCATTCTGTTACAATATGAATAATTATACACATTTATTTCATCTACTAGGCTTTGAGCTTTCTTGGAGCTGGCTTTTGTCTTGATGACTTTTAAATGCACTATGACATTATGAGATGATTTGTACACACAACTCCTGAGTGGAGGCAGGGTCCTTGGACTACCTTTCATGATGTGTGATTTCAAGTTTAGAAAATTATGCTGTTTCTATTCCCATGGCACTGAATCTATCAAATCATACTATCTGAATGCATCATAGAAGGTTTTATAAGTTTCAGGACTAACTTATTTATTTTTGCACAGATATACTTATATTTTATATTTGGGATATCACCTTCTACATGCAAAAGAAATTGGCAAACAATGTTAATAACTGAGAGAATGCTCTATGAAATAGGAACAAAGGGTTTGTGATGGTTTGGGGCGATGTTTTATGCAGTGTAGGTGAAATCTTCAAGTGATTTACTGTGATATCAAGTAAAGCTATTTAGAATAATCTGCACAGCTTTTCTGCCAGAAGCAAGGTTGGCATCTCTCAGATATGTGGACCGTGATAGACATAAACTCTTCCTCTTTGCTCATGTTTTTCTAGAACCTGGAGCTTTTTAAATTTAATTTTTAAAAAATTAAACAAGAAATTTCTAATTTTTAGAATTTTACCTATCTTAGACCTATTATAGTAAAATTGGTATTGCTTAGCTCCCTGTCTGTTTAATCAATTGACTGAAGTTGAAGTTGAGAGGCATATGTATATATTTTGATGATGCTGCATCCAAGAAGTGGCCGAGGTTTCTCACTGCGGATCTGGGGTCACTGTGGTCTCATTTGTAAACATGTTTACAGGGAACCTTTAAAGGCTGCAGTTTCTGGAGATGACGTATTTATATTCAGCCTGTCTTTGAATTTCAGAAGGTGATTGTGATTCCTGGCTGTGCTCTTTCTAAAGCATTTTGACAGTGGTTTTCTTTCCATACCCTCATGGCCCATGACTTATGAGTCGTGTCTTAAATACCATGGATACTGAAGAATCTGATAAATAAAATATAATGAGGTGGCTTATGTATTTTTAAGTTTTTTTTTAAAAATCATTTTTATTGCTATTCAATTACAGTTGTCCCACTTTTCCCCCCATTGCCCTCTTCTTCCCATCCCACTAACTGCCCCCACAGTCAATTTCCACACTGTTGTCCATGCCCATGGGGCATTCATACATGTTCTTTGACTAGTCCATTCCTCTTCTTTTCAACATTATTCTCCTCACCATGCCTCCTTTGGTTATTGCCCGCCTATTCTTTGTTTCCATGCCTATGGTTCTATTTTGTTTGTTAGCTTATTTTGTTTGTTAGATTCTTCTTATTGGTGAGATCATATAGTATTTGTCTTTCACCAGCTTGCTTATTTCACTTAGCATAATACTGTCCGGTACCATCCATGCTGTTGCAAAAGATAGGCATTCAAGCTTTCTTTCTTTCTGCTGTGTAGTATTCCAGTGTGTAATTGTACCACAGCTTTTGATCTACTCATCCACTGATGGGCACTTAGACTTTTTCCAGGACTTAGCTGTTGTAAATAGTGCTTCTATGAACATAGGGGTGCAAAGGTGCTTTTGAATTGGTGTTTCAGGATTCTTCAGGTATGATCCCAGCAGTGGAATTGCTGACTCCAAAGGCAGTTCCATTTTCAGTTTTTTGAGGAAATTCCATACTGTTTTCCATAGTGGCTGTACCAGTCTGTGTTCCTACCAACAGTGCACTAGGGTTCCCTTTTCTCCATATACTTGCCAGCACATGTGGTTTATTGACTTATTAATGATGGCCATTCTGACAGGTGTTAGGTGGTATCTCACTGTGGTTTTAATTTGCATCTCTCTGATGGCTAGTGATGTTGAACATCCTTTTATATGTCTATGGGCCCTCTGAATGTCCTCCTTAGAGAAGTGTCTTTTCAGGTTCTTTTGCCCATTTTTTAATTGGGTTGTCTGTCTTCCTGGTTTTGAATTGTATAAGTTCTTTATGTATTTTGGAGATCAAACATTTGATCTCCAAAATCAAAGGTATTTTGAGGTATTATTGGCAAATACGTTTCCCCATTTTATAGCAATCCTTTTAGCTATCTTGCAGTGCTGGCTTGGTCAACATGTACCCTTCTAGCTTTCTTTTTTTGGGGAAGTTCTTTGTTTCACCTTCCATTTTAAATGAGAGCCTTACTAGAAGGATTGGTTTTAGTTGCAGATCCTTGCCTTTCATTACCTGGTATACTTTGTGCTAATCCTTTCTGGCTTGTAGTGTTTCTTTTTGAGTTTTTCCATTTTGGTGCTCTGAATGGATATTTTTTTCTAGCTTGTCTTCCTGCTTGCTGATTCAGTACTCTGCTCCATCCAGCCTACTTTTAATTCCTTCTAGTGCATTGTTTTCATTTCAGATATTGTATTCTTCATTTCTTTTTGGTTTTTATTTGTAGTTTTATATCCTTTTTCTTGCTGCTGTAGTGCCCACTAAGTTTCTTGTAGCTCCCATAAAGTTCCTTGTAGTTCTCACTGAGTTCCTTGAGCATCCTTATAACCATTACTTTGAGTTCTGTGTCTGATAGATTGCTTGCCTCAGTTTCATTTAGCCCTTTTTCTGGGGATTCCTTCTTTCCTTTCAATGGGAGTTATTTTTTTGCCTCTGCATCTTAGGAAACACTGTTTGTTTGTTTCTGTATCTCAGGTTGCCCTGCTTTGCCTGTCTATTTTCATGGGTGGACTCCTGTGGTAGGAGTTCTTTGGGACTCAGTGGTGCAGTCCCTTTGATCTCCTGAACTGGATGCTCTAGGGTTGCCCTTTATTCTGTTTATGTGGGCTCCCTTGCTGTACTTGGGCTTTGATTATTGATGTTTTATTTCTTGGTAAGGCCTCCCCCCTGGCTAGCTGCCTGGGTATCATGACCCTTGACACTTTGTGTATGTTGGCTGAGATCAAGCCAGAGGGAAAGGCCTGATCTGCAGGAGAAGATATGCCCTGCTTCTGGTGCAGATGTTGGGATTCCACTGCTCCCTTCACCCAGCCCTGCCCTAAAGCAGTGATGACATGTCTCCCACCATGGCTGCATTACTTCTGAGATGGTTTATATTTAGAAACAATGAAATGATTATGTATAAATATAATTAAGTATAAAAACAAAATATGTGAAAGTATTTAACTTGATACCATTTTTCTTAAAGAAGAAAGCATATATGTGGGTCATGTTGTCTTATCCATTCGGCTACCCTATGTCTTTTGATTGGTGCATTTAATCCATTTACATTTAAGGTTATTATTGATTGATACTTATTCATTGCCATTTTCTCCATTTGCGTCTGTATTCCTCTTTGGCTTTCTCTGTTTCTTCATTTTATTGGTTTACTTATTTTTATAGCAGACCCTTTAGCATTTCTTGCAATGCTGGTTTGGTAGAGATGTATTCTTTCAGTCTTTTTTTATGGATAAGACAACATGACCCACATATATGCTGTCTTCAAGAGACCCACCTCAGAACAAAAGATCGACACAGATTGAGAGTGAAGGGATGGAAAACTATATATCAAGCAAATGGGCATGAAAAAAAAGCTGGAGTAGCAATACTGATTTCAGATAAAATAGATTTTACAATGAAGGACATAAAAAGGGACAAAGATGGACATTTCATAATACTTAAGGGAACAATCCATCAAAAAGAAATAACTCTGATCAACATATACGCACCCAACATAGGAGCTTCAAAATATATAAGGAAAATCTTGGAAGACTTTAAGAAAGACATAGACAGCAACACACTAATAGTAGGGAATTTTAATACCCCACTATCAATAATGAACAGATCTTCCAAACAAAAAATCCCCCGAGATGTTGTGGCATTGAACAACACTCTAGAGGAAATGGACCTAACTGATGTATACAGAGTCTTTTACCCCAAAGAAGCAAAATACACATTCTTTTCAAATGCACATGGATCATTCTCCAAGATAGACCACATGGTATGTCACAAGACAAGCCTCCACAAATACAGGAAAAT
>PVIW01001914.1:127328-245629 GCA_004026585.1 Noctilio leporinus | reverse complement strand
TAAAAAAAAAAAAAAAAAAAAAAAAGAATGAAATTAGTCCTGGTTGGCATGGCTCAGTGGATTGAGTGCCAGCCTGTGAAGTGAAAGGTCACCGATTTGATTCCGTCAAAACACATGATTGGGTTGTGGGCCAGGTCTCCAGTTGGGGGCATTTAAAAGACCCCACATATCTCTCACACATCGATGTTTCTCTCCCTCTTTTTCTTCTTCCCTTCTCCTCTCTCAAAAAATAAATCATCTTAAAAATAATGAAATTAAATTAAAATATAAGCAAAGGGAATGGACTTTTCTTTATTCTTTTGCCCTGGGTTTTAAGAAAGAAATATTTTTGAAGCAATTAACTTTTACCTTGAGATCTTCAATAAAATTAAATCTGGTGACTGAATACATAAATAAATGGAGAAGATACAAAGCACCCTTGTAGAAGAACTCCAAATTATTTAAGTAGATACTCTATACTCAAAGACAGAGATCATAACTCCTCTGTTTTTTAGTGTGGATGGCACAGAGTGACTTCCAAAAAAAAAAAAAAAATATGAAAAGGGGAGGAAAAAGTAACTTTTCGGTGGAGGACCCAATATACAATAGCTCAGTCAAGTGATCAAGATCAACATCAGTGATGATAAGGCATGTAAATGGTATGTCCCCTTAATATGATGTGATACAAATGGTACATTACCAATGTGATTTTTCTCCCCTCAACCCATAACTTCTGTCTAATAATGAGAAAAACATCTGATAGATTCCAATTAAGGGACACTATACAAAATACCTGACCTGTACTCCTTAAAACTGTCAAGGCATCAAAAACAAGGAATATCTGAGAAGCTGTCATAGCCAAGAGGAGCCTCAAGGGACATGATGACTAAATGTAATATGGTTCTAGATGGGATTCTAGAACAGAAAAATATATTTGCTATAAACTAAAGAAATTCAAATTCAGTATTGTCTTTAGTTTATGGTAATGAATTAATATTGTTTCATCAATATAAGATGTTAATAGTAGGGGAAACTGAGTACAGAGCATACTGGAATTTTCTGTACTATCCTCTTAATTTTTCTGTAAATCTAAAATTGATCTAAAAATAGTTTATTAAGAAAAGAAAACTTGACTATTCAAAAAAAAAAAAAAGGGTTGAGGGCTGGGGAAATGTCTGCTTGAGTGAGAGCAAGTCACAAGTGGAGAAGAGAGAGAGAGTACTTTCTGAATGACAAACTGTTTATAAGAAATAACACACCTGTCAAATGCTCTTTCATAACCATTTAGCATTTTCTCCTTAGAGGTTGGGCCTTAAGTTAATAAATTAACTAACAGTAAATTAATAGAATGTTTCCAGCTTAATAAATAAATCACAAGTAACTAAATTACCTGGACTGGATGAAATGTATGCACCCAAGGAGGGTCTGTGCATGTGGGTACTCTGGATAAATGTTTTAAAATTAAATTTATTGGGGTGACATTGGTTACTAAAATTACATGTTTCAAGTACACAATTTCATAATACAGCATCTGTATATTGCGTTGTATGCTTACCATCTGGGCCCTGGTCAATTAAGTGGTGTTATTATACCCATTTATAGAGGAGGAAACAGAGATCAATGTACTGGGTGACCAGTGAAAGGGTTGGCGTTTCCAGACATACTTGAGCTGCCTTAAACATTGCACAGGCCAGCATGCTTTCTGCCTTTCTTACCAGCCTAGCAAATACAAAGGTACGTTATAATTATTCAAAGTGTCAAGGCAAGGGGGAAAACCTCATTGTAATATATGTGGGACCACTTTAGGAGATAAACCAGGCATGGATGATACTTGATTTAATCTTCATTCAACTTGGAGAAAAAGAAACTACTCCATTTTATGAATATCAGTGTAGTTCCCTGAGGCAACTACACTGCTAACATGTTGTGGAGGTGAGAGACTGAACTCTGGATCTTGGTTCTAAAGTTCATGAGTTCTCTCTGAACCTTCACCTCTCTGCCAAATACAGCTATCCCTGCACATCTTGAGCACCTCTGGAATTTTTGGAAGGGCAGATATGCTGGCTTTATCTTCCTCTTCTCTGGGCACAAATAATTCCACTGTCCACAATAAACCACTGTCAGCATTTTGACACATTAATTTTGATTTTTTCAAGTATAATGATCATTTCCAAAATAACAAATTAACATATTGTTCTTAAAAGTTATACAAACAATTCAAGATACAGCTATTGTCCTTTCTGATTGCCTGTCATCCTGCAAACTTCCTGGCCATGGCAACATTATTATCAGTTTAGTTTATTTCTTTCCAGTCCTTTATAAAGCTTTATGGATATTGAAAGGTACTATGCTATGCACATAATTCTGCAGCCTCTTTGAGTCAGTTCAGTAGAATGGTCAATAGCACAGACTCTGGGAAGACAGTGCTGCGGCTTTGTGAGAGTTTGATTTTACTATGCTACAGTTCTAGCTCTGTAAAATAGGGCTAACAATAGTGTCTGCTTCAAAGGGTAGTCCTGAGGATTAAATGCATTAATACATGTAAAACCCTCAGAGTAGTTACATATTAAGTGTTCACTAATAGTTACTCTGTATTTTATTTCTGAATGCAATGCTTTTTGAGATATATACTTGTTAATATAAATTAATCAAGTTCAGGACCTTTAAATTCTGAAGAGCAGCTCTTGATATGTATACTCCATGTGGTAGAAGTTTTCCTAGTCCCTATCCACCAGAAGCATATATAAGACATCCTAGCTCCTCAAAGAAAAAGCAAGGTCTACAGGGGAGGGCAGACTTCTCCCAGCATGGAGAGGTTTCATTTTCTTATTGAGAGTCCATCTTTTCCTTAAATGATTAGCACCAATGTCACCATGCTATTAAAAGGTGATATTGCTTGTCCAATGGGCTTGGAGCTTTGTAGACCTCAACTAATAGCAACATCAGAATACAACACAGCAAGTTTGGTGTTCGTAACAGAGATACAGAGATGGTGTGTTTACATGTATTGTGCAGATGAGGGGGACAAAGAAGCAGATGTCTTGGTGAATTGGAGCCAGATGACTAGGAATTACCAAAACCTGTACCTGCTAACCCACAAATGTCCCGCTGACCTCAGTAATTTATTCTGCTGATTCTTCATGCATTTATTTCAACATTTTCCATAACACTCTAGTTTTTAGCTTCTACTACTTCATGTTCTGTGCCATATTAAAAAAAAAAAAAAAAAAAAAAAAAAGTCTCCTGACTTCCAGTCAAGATGGAGGTGTCGATAGACACACTTTGCCTCCTAATACCACCACAGAGACAATTACAACTACTTCTCAAAACAAATAACAACCAGAGTTTAAAGAAGCCAAATTCATCCAGACAGGCAGGAGGAATGGAGTTGCAGAGATAGAAGGAGAGGTGCAGAGACATGGGGTGGCTTCAAGAGGTGGCAGTGATGGTGATGGCAGAACAGGCAGCCCCACATTCACATGTGGTGGATAAAATAGGGAAGGAGACCTTGGGAGTGAGCAATCACAGCCCCAGGCTGGACCACACAGCCCAGGGTTCCAGCACTTGGAAGATAAATCTTCATAATTCTGGCTGTAAAAACCAGTGGGGATTGGGGTGGCAGAAGAAACTGCCATAGTTTCAGCAGAGTTCATTTAAAAGGCTTGTACAGACTTGGAACATATGCAAACCTACCCCCTCTGGGATTCACCACCAGGGCAATAGCTGGAAGGGTGCTGTCACATACAGGAAGTGGGTGAAGTGACTGGAAATGGGTAGAATGCCAGGGAAGTGTCCAGAAGCTAGGCAGTGGCATAGTATCCTCTCTGAGTCCTTGCCCCAAACAGAGTCACATAATTATAGGTGCTTCTTATATGGATCCAAAGCAGCCCTACCTAATACCCAGCAAAACAAACATAAGGAGGCTGCCAAATTGAGGAGACAAAGAAATATGACCAACTTAAAGAATAGAACAAAACCCCAGAAAAAGAGATAAACGAAATGGAGATAACCTATCGGATGCAGAATTTAAAACACTGGTGATCAGCATGCTCAAAGAATTCGGTGAGTACAGCAGAAGTGGAAGGGAAGAAATGAAGGTTACACAAGCGAAATAAAGAAAAATTTCCAGGAAATGAAGTGTGGAGAAAAGAAAGCCTAGAATCAAAACAATGGGTTTGGAACACAAGGGAGGAAAAAGTATTTCAATCGGGACAGCAGGAAGAAAAAGGAATTTTCCCAGTTGTACCCCAGCACCTAGAACAGTGTATGGCACCAGAAAAGTGCTTGATTGGATGAGTTATTGGAAGCTCCTGGTGGTTTGCTAGAGACCAGCGATTTGGGGGACATTTTTTGGTGAATGTCTTTGGTGTTACCCTTGAGCTAGACCAGGACGTAGCTTCATTTCCACTTACTCTAAGGCAGAAGCATGTAGTGGGCCACGGAGCTCTCCTTTCTCCCTCATCTCAGCTGAAAATATGTGCAGCTGTTTCCTTCTCTGTTTTGAAACATGCTCTGAGGAAAGGTGCTGAGAAAAGTTTAGGGTAAACATCAGGGTAAAGTTCAGGGTAAATCTTAAAGGGTGAAATGACTCATAGAACTTGAATGTATTTTGATGCCCAGGGAAATGCACATCTGTATCAAGTTGAGAGAGACAAAGTGTAATGAGTTCTTACTGAGTATCCATGAAGGAAGCCGAACTTGGGCTGTTTGTCTTTCTAATTCTCACTTACTTGCCAGTTAATATTATTATCCTTATTTTAATCACGAATGAACAAACAAAAGCTCATAGCCAACTAAGATACTCAAAGGTAGTGAGCAGCAGAACGACAATTTGAACTCAGATTGTTCCAAAGCCCACATTCTTCTCACAAAATGAAACCGAGGAGGAGAGGCAGGGGCACTGAGATTGAGGTTGGGAAAAGATCCAGAAACACAAATCGCATTTTCACCATTGGGAATGTTCATAGTTTTATCCACTTGGGACCAGATTCCCTTTAAAAGATTTTCCTCAAGGTTGGGAACAGAAAGGGCTGTTTAGTCAATCTCTATTAAAATAGATGATTCATTTAACTTTGCTATTCTCTGGGACCCACACTTTCTGCTCTGGCATCCTGATTTATCAGGTATTACACTGCTATCTTTTATGTGTAAATTAACTATTGGATAGATCATGAAATTGTCTTTGAAATGTTTGACTATAAACCTTTCTTGCCTCTACCCAGGTGCCCATGTAGAGTAACAGAAAGAGGTTTTTTTCCTTTATCCCTCACCCAAAGGGGGATTAGAGTGTGGGGGTTAATTGGTAAACCTGTATAGAGTCCTTGATTAAAAAAATATTTACTAAAAGGTAATTATGATCATAATTAGGTCTGGAGGTTCATTCCTAAAGCCAGCTTAGTAACCCAAATTATAAAAGTATCCATATTGATAAAGTGGAAAAACTTCAACCTGATACTGGATACCAAACTAGAGAGTTATTTGTTAATTACTAACAAATTGCTTCAAATGGGAAAGAAAGAGTCCCAAGAATTGGCTGGGTATTCTTAGGCAGAAACTTCCTTCACATTTAAAAGATACATTTTTCTTTTCATTATATGGCTACTATTATAAGACTTTTGGCAAATAAATAGAAGTTATGCATAATTTGGTCATAACTCATTTTGATGCATTTCATTCTAGTCGTTTATTTATTGCCATATTTCTAAAAGTATGTTTTAAGTATTACTACCTATATCCATCATAAGTATTTTCCAAAGGGTTGTTATTATAGCCCTGTAAGACAGAAAGTGATTTTTTTTATTAGAAGAGCAATGAATGTTGTTTTAGAAAAGTTGAACTATGATAAAAACAAAAATACAAAGAAGGAAACAAAATCACCTCTAGGCCCATTATCCAGAGACCACCAATGCCAGCATATCTTGCAAAGATCAGTGACACTATTTTATGTAAGGTGTTGTTGCTACTTGCTTTTCAATAGATGTATCGTCTTCACTGAGTGATTATACTGCAGTCTACCTAACCATTCCCCTATTGTGGAAATTTAGTTTTACACATTTTGGTAAAAAATTTCCCTGTAAGTTAGGTCTTTTAGAAGAGTAAAAACTGAATTTGGGGGTGTAGATTGTTTTGTGGTTCTTCCCCAAAGCAGTGCTGTTTCCAGGGGGTGGAGAGTGTGGGTGGTGACCACTGAAAGCCTATGGTCAGCCTTCCAGTGCTTCCTCTCCTTTCGTCCTCTCCCCCATACACCTCCCCCTTTCCTTGGCACTAAGTTTGCCGAGTGTGGCTGGTCCTGGCTCTCAGTCTGGCTGTATTCTCTGCTCTCCACAAGGCAGAGGTTGGTTTCTTCTTCTTTTGAAGCTTCAACTTAGATAAGTAGCAGGTGGAACTTGCCCACTCTCACCCTTTCCTTCTGCGCCAAGAAGGATGCTTCTTTGCTTTGTTCAGGAAGTTACCTCTGTTTGTCTTGGAAGCTTCAGAGCAACCACTAGCTCTCTGGCCTTCTATCCTCCACCCTCTCTCTCTCTGGCCCTTGTCCTTGCGTTGGGTAACTCGGTGTCACTGTCCAGACTGTTCTCTGCAGCCACGGGCAGCTACAGATGACAACCTCCTCACAATGACTATGAAGTTAGAAAAAATGGGCCCCTGTCTCCTACAACTTTTGGCAAAGCCCCTTCATCTCTGATTTCATTTGTTTTACATCTCCTTTACCCTCCTCAAATGATTGTTAGGAAGATCACAGAAAATAATTCTAAACTGTGAAGTGATATTCAAAATGAAAACACATTAATACTGTAAGTATTCATGTTCTTGTCACCCATGTGCTATTAACCATGAAGGGGAAAAATATACTTCTTGAACTACAAACTTGATGAATTTTGTTTTATTTTATTTCATTTCATTTCTTCTCTCTCTCTCTCTCTTTAATAAGGAAAAGATAGGTATAGGTAAGCAGTTTGGAATTCAGGGAAAAAGTCAATCAGATAAAAGCTGCAGCATTCTTTCCTGGGTGGTAGTGTGACGGGAGGCTAGAAACAGAGGAAAACATGTCTCATCCACCTGATGAATTTTATTTTAAAAAATTGTTGAGTTCCTCAAGTTAAACATTATTTTTCCAAGGTATATTTTGTCTATTTAAATGTTTGGAGTAACCCTGCTTGTTTGTTTATTTCCCTAAAGGGTAGAGGGTGTGCCTTCATTTTCATCACCATGAACAGCCCTGTCAATGAAATCACACTTTCTGAATAAGTAACCGATGACTAGCCATGCATTGACATTGGAGGACCAATTTAAGTAAATGACTTTTTAAATGACAAATCCAGAATAGCTAAAATATCACTGGTTAAAAACTTTGAATTTGAGTAGACATGGAAAATAGTTACTATTTTTTTAAAAGACTTTATTCATTATTTTCAAAGAGAGGGGAAGGGAGAGAGGCAGAGAGGGAGAGAGACATCAATGTATGGTTGCCTTTCGCCTGCCTCCAGCTACAGACCTAGCTGGAGACCTGGCTTGCAACCTGGTTATGTGTCCTGGCTAGGAATTGAATCAGTGACCTTTGGGTTCGCCGGCCAGCGCCTTATCCACTGTGCCACGAGCCAGGGCTAATCGTTATTATTTTCGTGGCATTTAGTGAAAGCAACTAGTATATGACAGCCCTTCTGAATGAGGCCTCCTGTGTCCATCCAGTTAAATGCTACAATTTGCCTGCACTCTGTCCTGGGACTGCCTACTCCCTTTATCCTACTCTGCCTTGTATTTTTTTCCTTAGCCCTTATCATTATAAAATAATATATAAATCAATTCTCTTTTATGTTTGCTGCTTATCTTCCTATAACTTGAATGTAAGCTTTTATAAAGGGAAGTAGCTTTGTTTTGTTCACTGATGCATCCCAACCACCCGGGAGATTAAGTGGTACCTGGTAGATGCTACATACACATTGGTTGTGTATTTGAATAAAAAGTAAGTATGCAAAAATATGAGCAGTAATTATACTAAATCATTTTTACTGAGCATTTATCACATACATACCTGGCACTGTACATGTGTCATTTCATTCAGTGTTCCCCCCCAAATTTATGAAGCAGGTGTCACTTTTATCACCAAATTACAGATGGGGCCACTAAAGGTGAGAAACATGAAAGTAAATTGTTTCAGGTCTCATCGTCAACATAATTAAGAACATGAATTTAAATCCACTAAGCTTGACTCCCGTGGACCCTGTTCAAGCAGAAATCTGTTGCTTCTATACATTTATTTGTTGAGATATTATTACTCAGATTCTATGGAGTTTCATTTGTAAAAGGGGGTTTCCCTATGTAAATGCTTTCTGCACACACTGGCCTAGACATTAGGAACAAATCAACATTTTACGTTTGCAACTCTGGACCTTCAGCTGATTTCCATGTGGTTAAATTCGGAGGCATTGGAACCATTTCCCCACCTCTTGCCCTTTGTTACTGTGTTTTGAAAAAACAAGGAGAGTGGAGGTGGGCAAAGTGAGGGGGTGCGGAATTGGGGACATTTGTAACAGTGTCAACAATAAAAATGAAGGAAAAATAAAAAGGAAAATATCCCTGTGCAACTTTAAGGACTTTCTTCTATTCTAATTTACAAAAATCCTACTTCTTATCCATTTGCATTCTGAGTGCTGTGTGTTTTCCTCTGATTTTACATGTTTGGTCTGTGTTAATGCCAATGACTGGCCTCTTCACATGTCCAATTCTGTTTTCTAGGAGAATGATATAAACCTGACCCACATTGAGTCAAGACCTTCACGTATAAAAAAAGATGAGTATGAATTCTTTACCAACCTGGATAAAAGCAGCATGCCTGCTCTGGCCAACATCATCAAGACCTTGAAATACGAGATCGGTGCCACTGTGCATGAACTTTCCAGAGACAAGAATAAAGACACAGGTAAGGAGGAGAGAAAATTTGCAACCCCAGCAAGTATACATTCTGTTGATAAAACAATGGCAAAAATAAGATCCATGCTGGAAGGTCATTGGTGGATTAAGCAAGAGGAGGTAGTTTAGAGGCCTAGACAAGTGTATAGCATATTTTTGACATTTAATAGATGTTAGCCTCAAGATGGCTATTTCTTGTATTAGTTGTTTTCTTTCTGTTACTGCAATTCGTATATGTTTTTCCTTTTTGGGTCATCCTCCAGAGGTGGGATGGTTAGGGTGTTCAGGGTGATTTCTATATAAATACAGATTCAAGATAAATTCCATGGTTATTTTCACTCCAACCAGAAGGCTGTCCACACATTCTTCTCATTGTATGTTGGCTCTGTAGCTGGGGGTGATCTGCTTCCTTGTCCTTTTGCTTTCTCGGTCATTGTCCATCTCTTTATCCACTAGATTATGAGTTTCTTATAGGCAGGGAGAGTCCTTTATGTTTATATCCTAGAATTTTAGCCCCATGCTTAAAACACAGGATTTATTTGGGAATGAATGATTAAATCAAGGAGTTGCCAGGACTTGCTTCCTCTGTCTCCTTCTAGACTTACTGAAATGCTTCCCATTGCTGTCCCCTGAACAATAATGCAATCAAGTAGGGCAATAAATTATAGGCATTATAAGTATGGGTTGGGATTGAACAGACTTCGGTTAGAATCCTCTCTTCTACTTAATAACTTTGAGGCCCATGACAAGTCCTTTCAACTGCTCTGATCTCAAATTTTCATAAGGTTTTTGTGAGGGTTACATGAGCTCATACATAAACAGTGCTTAGACTGTCTGTCTGAAGAAATGATAGTGTGTGTTGGTTGTTCCTGTTATGATTATCCTAAAAAGAATACAGAGGAACAAAGTGGTTGCTTTTTTAGGATACAAAGTATATTTGGATTAACTATTGTTAAAACTTTTTAAAAGAAGATTTTATTTATTATTTTCAGAGAGAGGGGAAGGGAAAGAGGAAGAGAGACATCAATGTATGGTTGCCTTTCACCTACCTCCAGCTATAGACCTGGCTGGAAACCTGGCCTGCAACCTGGTCATGTGCCCTGGCTGGGAATCAAACCAGTGACCTTTGGGTTCGCAGGCTGATGCTTTATCACTGTGCTGCCAGCCACTGTGGCTTATAAATAAGCCAGGCTTATTTGCAAGGCTGTTTATTTGCAAAAGCAGTTGTAGGTTTATAGAAAAATTGTGCAAGAAGTACAGAGAGTTTTCACATGCCCTCTTTCTCCTCCTCCTACCTGACCCAATCTCTCCTGTTATTAGCATCCTGAATTAGTCTGCTACACTTTTTATAATTGATGAACCTTAGCATTACATTATTATTAGCTGAAGTCCGTAGTTTACATTAGAGATCATGCTTTGTATTGTATAGTTCTTTTGGTTTTGAAAAATGGGTAATGACGTGGTGATTGGCATTGATGCATAATGTCACGTATCCATCATTACAGTCTCATGTAGATGGTTTAACTGCCCCCAAAATGCCCCACACTCCACTGGTACATCTCTCTTTCCTTACTTGGTCCCTCTGGAAACCACTGACCTTTTTACTCTCTTCATGGTTTTGATTTTTCTCAAATGTCATCTAGTTGGAATCAGGGTATGTAGGGTTTTCAAAGTGGTTTCACTTACTTCCATGTCTTCTTGTGACTCAATAGTTCATTTCTTTTCGGTGTTGAACAATGTACCATTGTAATCATGTACCACAATTTGTTGAACCATTTGCCTATTGAAGGACATTTTGGTTGCTTCCAAATTGGGGTGACTATGAATAAAACTGTTACCCACATTCACGTGCAGGTGATTGTGTGGACCTGAGCTTTCATCTCATTTGGGTAAATACTTAAAAGTGTCATTGCTGAGATGGACTATTTTCCCCTATATAATTAAAAAACTTTTATTATTCATTCGAAAGTGTTTTATTTTTTATTTTTATTTTTGTAAAAACACTGAAGATTTTAGGTCAAGAGGATTTCAGGCTCTGTAAGCTGAAAATAACAAGACAAGATCCACCTCTTAGCCCAAACTACAGAAACAGTTACTAAAGTTACCTCCAAGGCCTTCCTAGGAGATCTCACTTCTTCTTCTGCCCTCGTCCTCCTGTGGCTATCAGTCAGGCAAGGATGTCCATCCAGGGCTCTGCCCCTACCCAGGGTGCACAGCCTGGCTCGTGGGCTCAGGTCACTGGGGGCGGGCACTTGGAATTCCTCCTCAGATCAACCCTGTCTGCCTGCCTCCCCCTTCCACCTTCCAAGCTGCTTCCCAGATGATCGTCTTCTTTTGCTTTTCCGGCCACCTGCTCCCAACAGGAGCTGCAGGCTCTCAGGACAAAGGCCCTGCTGGACCCAGGGCCAAGCTCTGCTTTTGCTTGGAGCAGGTGGAGGCCTGGCCAGCTGGGGCCCAGGGGTGGGAAATCAAAGCAATTGACAGGCAGGCACACGGCCCCTTGGGGAGCCAGGGAAGATGTATGTAGATCAGATGAAGGGCTGGCAGTCTGAACTGGAGGCTCAGAAAGGAGGTTCTTAATGGGCCGTGGAAGAATAGTTAGGAGCCCAGACTTTGAAACTAGGGCATACCATACTTAGTGTAACTTTGGACAAATTGCTGACCTTTACAGTCTCTCAGTGTATCACATGGAACTAACAAGTGTCTCCATCTCAAAGGATTAATGAAATAAAATAACAGCAGTGGAGCATTGAGAACAGTGCAGAGCATGTTTCAGGGCTTAATAGATGCTCTCTTTTTGGGCCATTATCACGACTGCTATAAATAACGGCCCGAGCACAGGAGCCACAAAAAGCCAGCCTGAACACACTACTTTTTTCAGAGCTCCTGAGAACTAATAAATGACCTCAGAGGTCAGGCAGCCCAACAGACGCTTTAATTTTTTATTGTGAAAAACAGATGCCGTGACTTGCCTTAAGGCACAGAGTGGGTTCCTGTGGGGTTGTGGGTGGGCGGGTGTTGGGGAATACTTTGGGCCAGGCGCCACGCTGCGAGCTGGGGTGTGAAAGGGTCACACTGCCTGTCTGTAAGGAGCACACAGGCTGGGGCTGACCAGTCACCCAGGTGGATATAGTAGAGGGACAGGTGCTGTGGTGGAGTCATGGCTGATGGAATTTGGCCTCTTCTCCACTGTTTCACTTGAGGACCCAGCAAGGGTAAAAGTGGAAAAGCCACCCTGGCTGGTGTGACTCAGTTGGTTGGGTGTCACTCCACAAAGTGAAAGGTCACTGGGTTCGATTCCCGATCAGGGCACATGCCTGGGTTGCCAGTTTGGTCCCTGATTGGGGTGCACTTGAGAGGCTACCAGTCAGTGTACCTGTCTCACATCGACGTTTCTCTCCCTCTCTTTCTCCCTCCCTTCACTCCCCTAAAAATAAATAATTTTTTTCTTCTTTTTTTAGTGGAAAAGCTCATGTTTTCACTCAGAGGAATATTGTATCATCAGTGCTGGGCTTATCAGAGACTTCATATAGTACAGGTTTGATTCCTTAGCAGGGCTCAAAATAGCAGGGCATTGAGATTTGAAGCTGGGTTAATATTCTACTGAGTGGAGAAAAAAAAAACAAAACTGCTGTAACTCATCCATTAAAATAAGGGCTTTGTGACACTTATTTCTACAGATACTCGGTCACCCCAACCCCTAATGGTTGCCCCTACCTGACATGTCTTCGGATCTTCGCTCCTCATAAACAGAGCAGCTGCTAGGGAAGCATGTGTCGTGGAAACAGCACAACCTTGTACCTGTGGGGAGAGGTGGGCCTTTCAGGCTTCTGGGTGGTTTTCATGAAGAAATTTGGGCCCAGAGACAGGTCATTTCTAGGGTAAACAACCATCCTTGGCAGAGTTGCTTTTTTTGTAGAACTCAGTGGGAGGATGGTTAGAGGAAGGAAGTCATCGTGATAGATCCGAACCTTTGACTTGTTTCCCTCCACAAAATGCCCTTTCTAGTGAGGGGCTCAGATCCCAGGGGCAAGTCTGACAGCAGGTTGAAATGGGAGACCTGAAACCCTCAAATCAGTTAGGCTGAACCACTCGTCACTTTAGTTTTTAAACCATTCAAAGGGCCATGTGAGTGATAGAAAATGAAACTTTTCAGTTTCTTAATTGCCAAAAGTCCCCCACCCAAAACAGCTTACGGGAAGGTTAATTATAGTGACAGGTTAAAAATAAACCCCAACCTTCTAAAATGCCTCCTGGAGAAAGTGGTGTGAGTTTAATAGGATTTTAATCCAGAGAGTCTTTTGAATACTTGAGGTCTATTCTCTTGCTACCCTCGCTCCTGAGAATCTCAAATCCTTCTTCAACCTCACATAAAAGAGCATTAATATTGTCCATCGATCCATCTCCTAATCCTTTTACCTTTGCCTTTGAGTCTTCTGCATGACATTGCATTTGGAGGGGGGTGAAACATTCCTACATGGAGACAGATTGCAGCCATGAGAAGCAGACAAACCAAATAGCTTAGCTAGACAGAGGTATAAGATCATCACCTTTGGAGAAAATGATCTGTTGGGAATTATTTACCAAAAGCATAGTGGACTTTGTTTGAGCTGTGGTGATTATAATGACCCTGGAAGCAAAGGGAATCTAGATTGTTCTGTGGGGAGAGAAGGGTTATCTATCTATCTATCTAATCTGTCTACCGACTTACCCACCTATATTCCTATCTATCTAGTCTGGGGGTGATGAGGATTTTACTTTCTTATTTTTATTTTATTTTTTAAAAGATTTTGTTATTTTTAGAGAAAGGGGAAGAGAGAGAGTCAGAGAGGGAGAGAGACATCAATGTACAGTTGTCTTTCACCTGCCTCCAGCTATGGACCTGGCTATGGACCTGGCTAGAGGCCTGGCTTGCAACTTGGTTATGTGCCCTGGCTGGGGAATTGAACCAGGGACCTTTGGGTTTGCAGACAGGCTAGTGCCTTATCCACTGTGCCACCAGCCAGGGCCATATATATATATATATATATATATATATATATATTTTTTTTTTTTTTTAATTTGGGTCAATTCATAAAGCAATGGTTTAAGGGAAAAATCATTGTGAAGAAACAAAGCAACATCGTTACATGCATTTCTTTTTTCTCTTACGTACCAGGACCCTCTCCCCTGACATGGCTATGATAAGGCTGAAGTTTCAGATTAGTCATTGGAAGTAGAAGAATTGGGTTCCTTGGAGGAATCTGAAAAGTTCCTGAATTTTGGGCAGAATGGCACCCATGTGCATGCACACATATTTGTAAGAGAGAAGGTTTTCAAAGCTATCTTGCCTCCCAAAGAGATGATGAGAACCTTGGCAGAGAAGCTGCTTAAGATTAGAGGGGGGTCCAGATGGTTGGGGTGCCCCCATTTTCACCACCTGCGCTCACCGTTCTTCTCTTCCTTCCTGTCCTCCTCTGTTCCTTCATCCCCTGGTTCTCTTCTCAGCTCCAGTGCTTCTCCCATGCATGTCACCTGGCCCCAAGTGTGCCTCTCAGGGCTGTGGATGCCTGTCCCCTGGTCTGCAGAAGACCATGTATCCATGTTTGCAGACTACCTTTTGTAGTTGACCTGGATGCTTGTCAGATGTGTTGATGTTGCTGTACGCCCTGGCAGCCAGGAATGGGACTTTGTTTCAACAGATCCCATCTTCTCTAACTCCCAGAACTTGCCTTTTCTAGATCTCATTTCCTTAAGCTTTGTCTCTGAACTCCAAGGTGACAGCTGGTGAAGTCCTTCTCTTAATCCGTAGGCCTGGCCAGCAGGGCCAGGGAGGGGCTTCTGGAGAGAGAGGGGCATTCTATAAAAGAGGCTTTGCATCTCTTCTTTTTGACCCAGTGTAGGGTGACCATAGTGCTAGTCGTAAGTGGCAGGTAATTTGGTGTTTGGAGAATAGAACCTGTCAAAAACCATGTGTATAAGATAGTGACATTTACAAAAGGATATTGGGAAGACAGTTCCCATTTAGATCAGTGATTGGAATAAGTGGCCTTGTAGGTCATTTTAAAAAACTATGTGTTATTTCATTCATATGCAGCTACTCATTCTGTCCATTTATTTCAACCCATTTTTACTCTGTGCTTCATGTCTAGGTCCCTTTAATTCATCTGGTTCTCATTCTCATTTAAACCTGTGGGTAGACAGAGAGAGAATGCTTTGCCGGTCACACCTGAGGTAGGAGCAGGCCCTGAACCCACCCCACCCGGCCACTCCCTGTCAGTCTGTCCTGGAGGAAGAGGGGAAGATCTTGGCACCATCAGCCTGGCATCTTGCTGGGGCTTTCCTGAAGAGTGTCCCTTTTCTAGAAAGAAAGTAGATGCTCTTTCAAAGAGGAAAACAAAACCATCAAAAGTCTTCATCCTGTAGGGTTTTGGCAAGGCATCCCTTCTGTCTTACGGGGAAACATGATTAGCACAGTGACTGCTTTTCTTGGGGGGCTGGAGGCCACTGCCTCAGAGGAGAGACACCCAGGAGCCAGGGAGGAGGGGTGAAAGCATCCTTCTATTTTGGGCCTCAGAAATGGAGGATTAATTGCTCTCCCCGAGACAGACTGGAGGCAGAAGTCTGGGGCAGGCCTGGGTGCCTCGGTCAGCTAAACCCTGGGGCTGGTGAGAGCCTGGTGGAGGGAAGGGGCTCTCTGGGACTCAGCCTGCACCTTGAACTGCTATACATTTCAGAGGCCTGCTCTGACCTGCTGATCTGGAAGCAGGCTCCACCCAGGCCTGTGGGGCCGCTGGGCCCTCAGAAGTACTCCCAAGCCAGCCACCCCTTGGTCTGAGCTAAGCAGTTGACCCCCACTTAATGAGTCCACAACGTGGGTGTCCAGGGCCAGCTCTCCTGCAGGCTGCTTCACTTGGAATCAAATCAATATTCATTAATGATCTGCACACTCGCCTCCCCCCACCTCCGGCTTCACAGAGGGCCTCTGTATCAGCAGGCTGCTCAAGTCATTCATTAACCACCAAGCCGCGCAGCCCAGAGGCCAGGAGGGGCTCCCAGAGGGCAGCCCACCACCGAGGTATTTGCAAAGGTCATTAATGAACTAATCTGATTTAACTTTTCAAAACAGAGGCCCGGGTCACTGGGTTCCCAGCACTGCGAGTGAGACTAGGTGCAGGGGGAAGGCCTCTGACCTTCACTGAAGAAGAGAAAATTCGAAGGTGTATGTGAGGAGCTGAGAACTTTGGTACTGACCACCCCTAAATCCAGGGAGTCTTTGAATGAAAGGTGGGAAGATCCAGGGCTATCCTAGGGATTACCCTCAAGAGCCTTTAGATTTCTTTTCCTGCCCCCACCTTTCCCTCTGCTGATGGGAGAACAGGAATTTTAAATCAAGTCCCCCGCTCCCCGACCCTACCTTATTCTAAGCCGGCCCAGCATAGCAGCTAAATGCACCAGCTGCAGAGCGCTAATTCCAGTTTGGCGAGCCGGTGACCTTGAGCAAGTCCTTTCAGCTCTTTGAGCCTCAGTTGGCTCACCAGGAAAGCAGAAATAATAAGGGTATTGTCTAGGACTGCTCTGAGAATTAAAGTAGACAGTGGAAGTAAAAGGTGTTCAAGCCCTGGCTGGTGGCACAGGGAATAAGGCGTCGGCCTGCGAACCCAAAGGTCGCAGGTTCGATTCCCAGCCAGGGAACGTAACCAGGTTGCAAGCCAGGTCTCCAGCTGGGTCCGTGGCTGGAGGCAGGTGAAAAGCAACCATATATTGATGTTTTGCTCCCTCTCTCCCTTCCCCTCTCTCTAAAAATAATAAAATAAAATTTAAAAATCTAAAAAAGAAATTTCAGAAGAAAAAGGTGTTTGGTATAGGATCTGGTGCATTATAAGAGCTCCACAAAAAGAAAAAAAAGTAACTTAAAAAAATGTAGTAATTTTTTGTGGCTGGGAAACTTGGAAGACCCCAGTTGTAGAGGATGGGGACACACTAGTGGCCAGTGTGACCTTACTTACCTAGATAAGTATCTCTGTGTTTGTGTGTGTGTGTGTGTGTGGTTCAATTGTAATGACAACACAGACTGACCTACTGTGGGTCAGTTGCTTCTCACCCCAACCCAGGAGGCCCATTACACAGATGCGAAACCAGAGGCTCAGGTATCAAGTGACATGCTCAGCGTCACACAGTTTTTGGGTGGGAGAGAGAAAACGTGAACGGAGACCTGCTGGCTTCTCACCCAGCATGCGTGTGCCTGTGAAGCAGTTTAAAGCAGAGGCTCGAACATAAAGGCTTGGTTCTGATTCTGCCTGGCGTCCTGGGCAGTCTTTCTCCCTCCAGCACTTGGTGTCTCCACAGGGCTTGCTTTACGGCCCTGTCCCGGGGACTCGTCCTCAGAAAGTGAGGCATGTCCGGGCCTCAGCACCATATTCCCAGCACCCAGAACTTGCCTCTCCTGGCCCTCATTTCCTTTAAGCCTCATCCGGCTCCCCATGGGGACAGCTGATGGACCCTTCTTAATCCTTAGTCTTGGTTTGGGTCCTCTTTCTACCCAGGTGATACATACACAGTCCGTACTTAGAGTCTTCACACACTTCTTAAGTTCGCCAATTTTTCTTTTTCCCATCAGGAGGTCTGAGCTAAGTTATGCGGCTTAACTAAGGTTTTCCCTTCGAAGGACAATAAAACCCCAAACAAACAAAAAAGAAAAGGGAATTCGGAGCTGAGAATATGCTGGTTCTGCTGCCCTCTGGTGTTCAGTTGGGAAACAGCCAGCGCGCTCAGCGTGGAATCAGTTTTCCAACCAAAAGAGCAGTGAATTTTGGCAGCTGAAGAAATACCGTGACTACACTATCAGAAACAAGCGAGGCTGGCCCACTGATGGAAGGGGAGGTATGCGTTCACGTGTCTTGGCCACCCTCAGCCCGGCACGGGCGTTCCACAGGGGAGATGACTCTGTTGTACTCGCCCCCACTCCCACCCATGGCCAGTGCGTGGTCATCGTAGCTGATTAAGACATCTTTGTGGGATCTCCTTTGGCAAGTCTAACGGTCCTGTGAGTCAGAGGTAGTGCTGTAAGAAAGGGCTGGCTTGTCCCGTCTCTGAGAGAGGCTGTTACTGCTGGTGTTACGGGGGGATTCCCAGGCAAAAGAGAGAGGATGAGTGAGCTGGGGAGGGGTGCCTTGGAAGAGAAGCGAGGGGGGAACAGGAATGGCCCCGGAGCTCGGGCTGACTATAGCGGGTAGGGAACAGACCCCATTTCCAGCACTGACAACAGAGAGCCGTGGAACGGGGCAGCCTGCTGCACTCAAGAAGAAAGGAAAACATAGGTTGAGGTTCAGGCAACCGAGTGGAAAGCCAGGTTCCGTGCTGGGTGAGCAGAGTGTGGGGTTGAGCCACCCAGCCCCTCTCCGTTCCTCGGTTCATCTGTAAAATGGTGGTAATAATATCACCTACATCATGGGGTTGGTATGTGGACTGGGTGACGCAGTGCATGGAATGGTTTAGGACAGAGCCCGGCATACAGCAAGTGTGTACAGTATAAGCAATAGCCCGAATTACCACCCCGCGTCTGTTTCTGTTATTGTTGTCTCAGGGAGCTGGTCTGGAGAAATGGGCTGGGCTTCAGGGCTCTGGAAACATCCAGCCGGGAAGCTGCAAAGACAGGCCGTCCAGCTCCAGGGCCAGTCCTCCAAACCCGCGTACTCTGTCTACTACCTATACGCCACGTACACGCCACGTACACGCCACATACACGCCACGTACACGCCATGTACACGCCATGTACATGCCATGTACACGCCATGTACAGGATGGATTTGCCAGCAAGATGTGAGATCACAGAGTCAGCCAGACCTGAATTAGAATCCTGGCTCTGTTGTTTTCTAGTAGTGTGTGCTCGGGTTTGCCACTCAACCTCTCTGTAGTTTCTTCATTTGAAATATGGGGAGACCATTAGTCCCTACCTCATAGGTAAACTGTTTAGAATAGCACTCAGTGTTAGTGTTTATGACTCTCACAGACACTAGAGAGCTTAGCACCTCACCCCTATGGAAACAGGATCTAAGTGGACCTTTGTTTTTTATTTAAAGAAGAAGAAGAAGAAGAACCTTTACTAACACAGTCTAGATAACCCTCTTGTTTTGGTGGCTGGTTCTTGCTTGGTGCTCCCATGTCTAGATCATGGATGACATTTCCCAAGTATAACCACTAGATGGCACACGTGTTCTTTCCTGCCGCATGGGGAGCCTTTGTTGGGGCCAGATAACTAGAAATAATCTGCCCAGGATTGAAAAATACCTTTCATGGGCCAGACACTGGGCTGTGCCCTTTGCCTAATTCTCATTTACTTCACAATGATCCACGTATTAAAAGTGGCATTCCACCTAAACTGCCAAGCACACATGGTAAGGCCTTTAAAAAAAAAGTTTGCTCTCCTTCCTATTTTTGTTGCTATTACTTCTCTTTTTCCAGTTAGAACTGAGGCACAGAGAGGGTAAGGAGGTGGAGGGAATCTGGATTCGAAGTCACACCTGGTTGATGGCAAGTTCAGCAACTTTTCCCCTAAATTTTATTTCAGGGGAAAGAGGGGATGCTTTGGGCTCACTTCATGCCCACCCCCATCTCTACTTTTGCTCTCTGATATTTTCTGGATTGACTACTTTCTTATTTCCTATGTGATCTTAGAAGTTATTTAGGCTTTCAGACCCTCAGTTTTTCATCTGTATAATAGGAGTCATAATCCCTTCCTAATTTTGGAGATATTTAGAATAGCAACTAAATAAGAGTTGGTACTCTGTGCATGGTGATTAGTTAGTAATGTTTCCCTCCCTTCTTTCTTTCCTTCCTTCCTTCCTTCCTTCCTTCCTTCCTTCCTTCCTTCCTTCCTTCCTTTTCCCCTCATTTTTCCTTTTCCTTTTCTCCCTCTCTTCTTTCTTTCTATGCACCTGGAACCACAGTGCATTCATGGCTCCTGCCCTCAGGGACCTTACAGTCCAAAATGTTCTAGTCTCTGTTCATTCTTAGGACAATTTTATCCCTAGGGGGCCTTCTTTCCTGGAGACCACAGGGATTTGGGTGCCACCACCTACTCTTCTCCCTGGAGCCCTTCTCTTTGCGTGACCTGGTTGACCCAGTGTTTGTAGGCCACACACCTCAGACCCCATCTTGTCCCCTGCTGTGCCTGCTCCAAGCACATGCAAGCTCCACAGATTCCTTGGGTTCTGCTGGGTACCTGTTACCTGACTCCACTCACTTCACCTACAGCTTTCAAGTTGGCTTTGGCATCCGAAGATTCTGCTAGGATGCCTGGGGACCTTTGCGGGGAGACACATGATAGGAAGATGGAGTCTTGTGGGTTCATCCTTGTTGACAATAGAACAGCCCTGGGTTTTTATTGGATTTATATTCTGGGGTTACATGTAATGTACTGCTGCTAAAGCGAAACATCGAAAATTATTTTACTCTTTCATGATGGGTGAATTTGGAGACAATCCCGAGAAAATCTCCAGGAAAGAGAATACATTTGTGAATTTGTGTTTCAAAATTAGTTTCAAAGGTACTGAGTGAAATAAGCCAGACAGAGAAAGGCAAATACTGCATGGTATCACTTATTTATGGAACCTAAAAAAAACAACAGAGAGTAGTTTCCAAGGGCTGAGGCTGGGGTGGAGGAATATAGAAATGGTGAAAGGGCACAAACCTTTAGTTACAAGGTGAATAGGTTTGAAGATCTAACGTACAACATGTTAATTATGATTAGTAACACAGGATTATGTCATTGAAAAATGAACCCAGAGAGTAGAACTTAAATGTTCTTACCCCTCCCCCACTCTAAAAAAGAGAAATATGTGTGAGATGATGGGTGTGTGAGTTAGCACATGAGGGGAATCCTTTCATGATGAATTTTGGTCACCAAATCACAATCATGTACATTTTAAATATCATGCGACTTTGTCAATTATACTTCAACAAAGCTGAAATTAAAAAAATAAAACTAGCTCTCAAGAAAAATGGGATTTCACATTTGAATCAGCAATTTGGTGGTTATTGGGAACTCCATTCTCACCCCCATTGACTTGCCTAATGGGTGGCATCTTTGGCTACATCCTGCCTTATCAGGACTTTGTCCTTTCTGCATTGCAGTGCCCTGGTTCCCAAGAACCATGCAAGACCTGGACAGATTTGCCAACCAGATCCTTACCTATGGAGCAGAACTGGATGCAGACCACCCGGTGAGTCCATGGACCTGCCCAGGATGTTCTTTCAGTTCCTCCCCTCTACCATCTTATTCCTGTCACCCCCTTTGGAGCAACATGTCTTTGTTTGTTTGCTTGTACAGCAGTCATTTACTGAGTGCCTACTTAAATGATGATGGTGACCTCATTATTGTCATGGTCATTATTGTTGTTGGAGTTAGTACGAGTTACCATCTAGAAAAAATTGTTTATATATAATGCAGTCATACAAGTGGGTGTCTACACGCACGCACACACATACAAACACACACACACACACATAAGTCATCTTTATTTCCCTGACTTCGTCTAGTTATAGAGGTTTAATTCTGGTTCTTGGGAAGTAGTAACCTAACAGTTCTGCCAGGTCCAGTGGGGCACAAGGGGTGGCAACCTGGAGACAGGACCTTAGAAGCTGAATGGAAGATGATGCTGGTCAAACAAGGAAACAGGGAACCTTCCAGTCTGAGGAAATAGCATGAGCAAGGGTCAGGGTCCTGAGAGGACCCGGGATATTTAGAAAGGCTGGTTGGTGTGTTATGTGTGAGAGGCAGATGTGAAAAGGTCTAAAGTACCAGACAGAGAGCTCAGACTGTGTCCTGTGTCCTGTAGGCAGGGCAGTGGGGGCAGTGGGTCCCTGAATGGTTTCTGGGTAGAGGACCAGGCTGGAGAGATTTTATCCTCTTCTCCTTGGAGATGGAGGGTCCTGGGGAGCCACAGCCCACCTTGGGCTTGAGCCAGTTCTGACAGCCCCTGTCGTGAGCAGTGCCACCAGCAGGGTGACTGTCCTTTATGGTCCACCCAGGCAAATAGCCCCGTTAATTAATCTTTCAAGGATGTTAAGGCTGTTTTTATTCACGGTGATTTAGTAGACCTTGAAGGGAAGTGTCTGCATTTTGTCTAGCGTGTTTCTTCCTCATATCATGTGGGTCCTGACTGCTGAGTGGGTTGTGAATGACCCCCTTTGATCTGTCTTTGTTTGAGACCTCTTGGTTGGGGCCCCGGGAGCAGGGTATCTCCCAAGATCTCGTTTCTCTGAAGAGCTGTCTGGTCACCTCTGACCCATTCCATGGGATCAGCCCATCTGGGTCCTTGCTCCCCTCACCAACCCCTAGTCCCCCTGCCCCAACCCTCATCCCTTCTGTTGGCCACATTCCTGTCATTTGGGGATGTGGAAGGAGAGGCCAGTCCATGAGGCTGATAAAAACTCTGGCATTAACATCTCTTTATAGACACAGCCCACATCTTTGGCTTCCTGGCCTTTCCATGTCATGAATTTTGTCATAAAACTATAATTTATCAGGTACATGGTCCCCCTGATGAGGAGGCCAGGCTCTCTCTGTTCCTTCCTGTGGCTTCTCATCAGATCTGGGAACTGATGGGCCAAGGACAAGGCAAACCCTCCAGGGTGTGAGGAGAGGTGTGGTGTTCCTCTGGAGAGGACCCTCTGTTCTGCACCATCAGGGTGGTCAGGATGAGCTTGTATTGCTCTGACCCCTTGCTCTTGGCAGTAGGTGCCGATGTTTGACCCAATACCCCATGTCAGGGCCTCCAACACAGCTGCTCTGAGAAATGAGGCCAGAGAAGGATTGTTCCCAGAACAGAGGTAAAGGGCATCTGCCTTGGGGTGTCTGTGAAGTGGGAAAATGAACTAGTATAGCTGTATTCCACTCTGTCTATCCCACCTTCCCTCCATCCCTGATCTCTTTCTTCCATCCACATGCATTTATTAAGTGAGTGATGTTCAGAGCCAACATTTCTTGAGCATGAATGGTGTGCCAGGCGCTTGGTGAAATGGTTTACCTGCAGTTTTTAAAATTTAAATGTTCTAACCCATGGGAGGGTTGTACCGTCTGACTTTCAGGTGAGAAATCTCACCTGTGAGTGATGTCCCCAGCCCTGTGCAGGGAAGGGGGTTGAAATAATTAAGGGAACATGAACCCTGCCCTCCAGGAGCCTCCAGGTGTAGGGCTGAGGGAGGAGGGGTGACTACTCTTCCCAAAGGGATAGCCAAGGGGACTGGGGCCATTGGGGCATTGTGGGGAGAAAAGCATGGTGTGTTTAAAGAATAAAAATAAGACCAATCTGAGCAAATTTGGAGACATAACCCATGGGCAGTAGTAGGTCAACACAAAGTTGAAAATGTGGGCAGGGCAAGATCATAGGAAGCCTTGTGGGCTCTCGTACAGATTTTGGACTATATCTTCAAAATGATGAGAAGTCACTGGAAGCGTTTAAGGAGGGGAGTGACACCACTAGACCTGCATCTTGTAAGTGTATAGGAGCTGAAGTCCAGGGCAGTGGTTTTGGAGAGGAGACAAAGAAATCAGTTATAGTAGTCCAGGCAAGAAATGATAGAAGCCTTAATCAAGGGGTGGCAGTGAGAAGATAGTAAAAAAGGTCAGATTCAAGATATTTGAAAGGAAAAATGAACAAAAATTGGTGATTAGATGTTAAGGAAGGGAGGAGAAGTAAAACAGTGACTCTAGGTTACTGGCTTGGGCAACCAAACCAGGTATCTGAATCCTTCCCAGAACAGGCTTTACTGGTGGTGACCATCGCTAATAAGACATCGCTAACAAGACAGCAAGAGCAAGGTCATGGTCAGCAAAGTCTGTGTCCCCTTGGTTTATAAACCTTTGGCCTGTGTCTACAGGATGGCAATGGTAGAGAAGTAAAAAAATGTGACTTTGAGCCTCTTTTCTCCTGTGTACCAACCTCCCTTCTTGTTGACATGGACTGATAGGGTGCCAAAGACTCTCCTTATTGGCCTAGGTGATGAGGCTCAGCGACTCTTCCAGAGCATGTCCTTGTTACGTTCTGAGCAAGATGCCTCAGTTTTTAGACTTCTCGCCATTGTGTACAAATACATTATTTTTTGAATGTCTCCTTTTTCATAAAAAATATTTTATCTAACTTTATAGAGAGAGGAGGGGAAGGAGAAAGAGAGTGAGGCAAGCATCAACATGAGAGAGAAACACTGATTGGTTGCCCCTCATGGGCACTCAGACTGGGGAGTGAACCTGCAACCAATCAGGTGCTCTGACCGGGAATTGAACTGGTAACCTTTTGCTTTGCTGAATGATGCCCAACCAGCTGAGCCACTCTGGTCATGGCAAATGTCTTCGTTATACTCAGAATTTTACTCAATCCAATCCACCCAAAACTGTGAGGAAGTGACCATGAACTGTCTTGCTTAACTGACAGAGGAACTAAGGCATCAGGAGGTGAACTGACCAACTTGCAGCCATGTTCCTAGAGACCAAATGAGTTAAAAATCCCACCTAGCCAGACAAACTTTTTTTTTTTGTTGAAATTTACCTTTTGTCATTTTATTTTTTCAATGAGAGATGACATTTAATATATTTTTTTTATATTAGTTCCAGACTATCTGATGAAAGATGGCCTTTCTGAGGTTTAACCTTACACATGATATCAAGAAACGAAGACATAAAGATCTCTGTTTAGAAGAACATTCAGTAGGCTTTTATATAGCTCCACTTTTCCCCAAAATCTGGCAAAAACAAATTCACACACCTCCTCGCCCCCAAGTAACAAAAATTCTGAGAGTAAAGAAAGTGATAGCATATCGACTTTGTATCCTATACAATTTTCTTTGCTTTTCTTTTATCTGTCCTCCTTCTTCCCCTTCCCCTCATCATTTCTTCACCAGTAATATATTTTCCTGTCAAAACATACTCAGTTACCCACAGTGCAACCAAAATTGCTGCTATTAGCTTAATTGAGACAGGGTGATTATAAATAAATTACATGCAGCGCTACTGACATTGCTGCTATTAGCATAAATTGAGACAGGATGATTAGTCATCACCAACTGTAGCTTCATTCAAACTGTTTCCCACATGACTGCCAAGGCCTGTGGTCACCCGGTAGTCCAACAGATGCAAGGTTAACTCCCCAAGAGACGGACTTCAAGGTTATGTTTCACAGGTAACTTAGAGAGCAAAAGCCCAAAGTTCATGCAGTCTGCTTGGCAAAGCCCCCTTGCAGACTAATAATGAGCTTTTTAGCAACTTTGAGCTGAAAAGGACCATAGTTAGAAACCATGCCATAGAGAAAATTCTGTGCTAATAGTATATACACTTGTGTTGATGTATCTCAGTGAATGAACCTGCTGTCACTTTCTATAATGATTTGAGATGGATTTTTACTAGTGTTCTACTTTTTTCTAACTATAACACCCCTAAACACACACACACACACACAAACACACACACACACACAAGCAAACTTCAAAACCATAAATAGTATACAAGAATAAAACTGTTAGTGTTTTTCATTTTCATGACATTTGTTAGGCTCTGTGTAGTTCTTCCATCATTTTATTTCTATATGTATATATTTCCTCTGTTTTTCTCTAGTCTCCCTAGTTTTCTGCCACAACCCTCCAACTTCCACTCACCAGCGTGGGTAGGGCCAGAAAACCCGAGTGGAGGTCCTGGTTCTGTAGGGAAGGATTCTTGGGCAAATGACTCTCTGAACTTCATCTTTAGGTAGATATTTGTTCTCCAAGGCAACTTGCAAGTACAAAAGCCTACACTTCATACCAAAAGCTATTGAAAGCTATCTACTACTGATTGTTAAATAAGACTAATAGGTGAGGGTGACTGTCATGACTTTCATGATTGGCCACCATTAAATTTATATTTTGAGTTTGAAGTATGGAGGTGTGTTTTTTTTTTTTTTTTAAAGATTTTATTTCACTATTTTTAGAAAGAGGGGAAAGGAGAGAGGCAGAGAGGGAGAGAGACATCAATGTATGGTCACGTTTCACCTGCCTCCAGCCACAGACCTGACTGGAGACCTGGTTTGCAACCTGGTTGTGTGCCCTGGCTGTGGAATTGAACCTGCGACCCTTGGGTTCGCAGGCCGGCACCTTATCTACTGTGCTACCAGCCAGGGCCTGGAGGTGTGTTCTTCATTAGCCCAGCAGACAGGTTCAGTAAAGGGTATGTTAGTGTTGCTTGGAAATCAAATCATGGTGCCCTATTTTCTTATCATATCACCTCAAAGCAACTTATCTTCTCCCAGAAGAAGTAGACCTAATGGTAGTTTTAATTTTTCAGATTCCTAAACTTTAGTACTTGCAATTAATGATTCAAAACCACTCAATGCTCTAAGGAAAATGAGTTATACTTTTTAATAATCATGTCCTATAATATATTCTAAACTACTAATTTATCTGAAACTTGGGTATGGAATGAAAAAATGTATGGTAATTTTACTTTTCCATTGTGCAGCATTTGCATTTCTTTATTTCTCAAAACATATACATATAAGTGAGATCATACAGTATTTGTTTTCACTGTCTGACTTATTTCACTTAGCATTATACCGTCAAAGTCCATATATAACATCAGAAGGTTTTCTCTTCTTTTTTTATGACTGAACAATATTCATGTATAATGGAATATTCATTCACCCATCAATGAAACTTTAGGTTGTCTTTACGTCTTGGCTATTGTGAATTATGCTGCAATTAACATGGGGGTGCAGATATCTCTTTAAAATAGCCTACCTTATAAGTTTGTTGTGAGAGTGATAAATAAATAAGTTTCTGGCACATGGTACGCATTGAATAAATGGTATTTTTAAAAATTGCAACGACTGTAAGCTTACATGGTTTGTCTGTCAAGAAGTTAGGAGGTAGTGTTAGACACTTACCTTTAGTCAAGTATTTAATGGGTATTGTATAATGTTCATCATAGCCATCTATCCACTTTAGAAATGCTATGGATGAGATTTCTTTAAAACCCATACACTCTTTGCTCTTTGCAATCCTGTGGCACAGAGCCTTGCACGGAATTGAAGACATTGCTAATAATGTGTCACTCATCCTAGGGGTGGATTATTGGTTTCATGGAGACTTTATTTTCAGGATATAATCAAGGCAAGGAGAGAGGTGCGCTATCTGAGTGCAAGGCCACCCATTGGAAGAGTGCAAGGCCTTTCCCTCCAAAGCCTTGAGATTAGCAGATGTCTCCTTTCTCCTAGGGTTTTACAGACCCCGTGTACCGAGCAAGACGGAAGCAGTTTGCTGACATAGCCTACAACTACCGACAGTAAGTCTGCACTGATTGGCATGGGGAAGAGGGAAGAGCACATGTTTAGCCTGCATTTCCCTTGGCCAAGGTTGGAAAACAGCATGGAGATTCCCTGCTGTGCTTGTGTGTGTGTGTGTGTGTGTGTGTGTGTGTGTGTAGACCCTCCCTTTAATAACACCTGTTTAGAAAAAACTCTGCTAGACAAAACAAAATTACCCACTATATCGGGGGCCCAGCTCCCCTCCCCGGCTCTGTTGTGTAATTACACAGCGATGTCTGAAGTAATTATAAAAGGCTTCAGTCCTGAATAAAAGAGCCTCTGGTATTCTCTGCATTAAACCTGGAAGAAGGAAAAAGGGAATCATTTACATTCAAGAAGCAGTTGGCTGTTTTGCTGAAGTAAACCAGTCACTCAGAGTCACGTGAGGTTTCTGGCGAGCCAGCCTCAGCGGTCTCTTTTCATCCGGGCTGACCCAGCTGCGAAGGGCAGTATTTTGATGAGTGTCTTTTTCCCTCTCTGGGTTTCTCGGCTCCTCCTCTACTTTCTTTTAGCCAAAGGAAAATGCAAACATCAACCATGTTATTTGGAAGAGAACTAGTGTGCTATTTTGAGTCCTTATGCACCTCAGAGATGCTACCATGGGAAACTTAGTGTTTGGGGATCTGAGCTCCGTTCCTGAGTTCAGAGCATGGGGGAAGATGTGCCCAAGAAGAAACTTAACAATTGGCCAGAACATTGAATAATGGTTGTTTAAGAACTTAGATAGACTATGAGGATGAAAAAGGAGATGATAGGGCTCTATACTGAAGACAAAGTCACCTTTCAAATGAGAAAATTTCCTTCTGTGAATGACTCCTGGCGGTGGAAGGATCCAGAACTTTGGTGACCTTGGCCTGGCACATGTGGATTTTGGCTTGTGGCAGGCAGGACTCACAGAGCACGGGGACCTCTCTCTTCCATTCCTACCTTTGCCCCAGCAGGTCAGGTGGACACCATCAAATCAGGTACAGACAAGAGTCCTTCTTCAGCTAATTAATAATAATAGGTCACATTTATTATCCCCCTGCTATGTCTGGGGCTTTGCTAAGCACTTTGTTTACATTATTCCCATTTAGTCTTAACAGTAATTCCCCATTTTCCTGATGAGAAAACTAAAGCTTAAAATGGTTAAGTAACTTGCTAAAGACGTACTCTAGTAAGTGACATGCTCTGGTTTTGAACTCAGGCTTAACTCCAAGGTCCTCTAAGTGTCTGGGAACTCTTAGAGTCAGGAGACTGCACTTCTCCATCTATTTCACTTCCTTTCTCAGGTTTCTTCTCAGTTTCCTCTGGCCAGTTTCTTCCACCCCAGAAGCTGTAACACCTTTCAGAACTCCACTTTGGTCCTCTTCCCTGGCTTCTGCCTCCCTCCATGCTAACAGCTCCCATACTTGGGTTTCTAGCACCTTCCCAAGAATTGTTCTACATGGGGATCAAACTCATGCATCATGTGTCATAGAATCTCAATATATTGATTGGTTGATAGAATGTGTCCCTGAACAGTTAGCCCATGTCACAGGTGCACAGGCTAGGCTCAGAGAGGTTGACTGAATTGCCTGAGGCCATTCAGTCATGAAAAGGCATAGCTGGGCACTGCACTCAGCTCTGTTCATTTCCAAAGGCTATTCTTTTCCTTCATCAGCACATAGCCCTGAAATAAGGCTGCATCTTCAGGCAGAGGCTTACCTGATGCTCTTTACACAATCCCTGCTGGTTGGGGACCTTGCTTTCAATACTAAAACCAAAATCTGTCTTTCCCACCTAATCCCTGACCATCTTTCTGTAGGACAGAACAGTAACTTTGCTTCCCTGTCTTTGGATGAACTACAATTTTGAAAGGCAAGGGTGACCTAGTTTGGAGCCTGACAATGATGAGCCATTATCCTAAGATAAGCAGTCTCACTTTGTCCCAGACACTGTGTATCCTGTTAGGAACCAGGCCTGCAGCCCATTGAACAGTCACTGGTCTTCAAAGTCTGGCTTTCTTTGGTTTTATTTTATTTCACTGCTCAGAACATAGCTCACTTGTAGATAATTTTCAAAAGGACCTTTCCAACTAATGACTCTCAGATGATAGCATGGCACTGGGGAGCTTCTTGGAATCTAGATGCCTGGATCCTCCCCTCCTCCATAGGTTCGGGCTCTACGGTGCAGGTCCACCATATGTACTTTAACAAACTCCCTGCAGTTCTGTTGTCATAGCAGAAGATGCTAGGTAAGCAGATTGTATACTTAGTATGCATTTAATACTGTTGTAATTTCCCAGGGGCTGAAATATCAAATCCAGCAAGGGCAAGCCCACCAAACAAAAGTCTCAAACTCATGGTGCACAGATAAGTCCACTTTAGCCCACAGGTATAATTGCTATAGTTGACATAATACAAAACTTTCATTGAACCCAGTGCTTTAATTGAACTTGGATGCCTTTGTTTAGAAAGAGGGTGATCTCTTCAGTTGTCTAAACTCCACCCCCTCTATTGTCTTCACCTGCTAGTTTTTTACACATTTACATTGCCTGTCTGGCCTTTGAAGGTAAGTGAATTTTCACCTTACCTTTACCTAAACAACTGGAGAGATAACAGAGCAGGAAGGCCAAGTGACTTCCCAATGTGACAGCAAGTCCTTGGTGCAGTGGATGTGATGAGACCGTGCATTGTTAATTAACCAAATCAATTGAATGTTTTCTACATGAGCAAGTGGGATTTTTCCTCTTTCAAACAACCTAAGAAATATGCTGGAGTCCGGGCAATGGCAGCTCACAGACCCTGGACCATCTACTTCTGCTGATGCTCTTTCGTCCACCACTGTGCACCTGCCATGCCAGAGACAAATAACTCATGCCTTTGTTCCAGTGGGCAGCCCATCCCACGGGTGGAATACACAGAGGAAGAAAAGAAAACATGGGGCATGGTGTTCAGGACCCTGAAGAGTCTGTATAAGACCCATGCTTGCTACGAGCACAATCACATCTTCCCACTTCTGGAGAAGTACTGTGGCTTCCGGGAAGATAACATTCCCCAGCTGGAAGACGTTTCTCAGTTTCTGCAGTGTAAGTCCACATCAGGGTCAAGAGTAAAGGGACAGGGGGGAAAGTGTGTTTGTGGCATTCATGTTGATTCTCCCAGGAAAAGCCACTGCTGAGTTCTTTCTTCCCTCGAAGGCAGCAGGCATGCATTTTGCCTTATCAATGCCCCTGCAAAGTGTTTTTTATTTTTCCATACTCAAAGCCCAGGTCTCTCAGTCAGGGTTCTCCTCACACCTCTGCTATGTTATGAGGTAGCTGCAGTGTGCCTTTGTTTAAAGAATGTGTTGTTATTTCTGGGGCAGTGCTAAGAGCTCTGAGCTCTAAGTCTATCTACATCCATCTGGTATGAGTCATGCTCTGACTAGTTGGGTGAATCTACGTCATTTTTGTCATCAGTCCAGTGGAGTCTGTGTTGGCCTTTTAGCCTTTCTTATAGGGCAATTGTGAGAATAAAATAAGATGTTTTGTGGGAAGACACCACCATAGTAATACGTCTATAGTAGGTGCTCAGTGCATTTGGGCTAAATTAAACTCTGAGTACCTCAGTGAGTAAATCCATTACTGGCCTCTTCACATCATTTCCAGGAAGATAAGTGTTCTCCTCTCTGTCAGGAGGTGTTGTTAATTCAGGAAACCCAAAATAAAACAATCAACAAACCCATAGTAGGTAGAATGAGGGAAAGTGGGAAGACTGTTCTGTGAACTCTCTGGTTTACAGAAATGGAGAACATCCCGTGGCACTAAGCTATGTGGAGATAGTGTGGCCAGCCCTGGGGCAGGGAGCCAGAGAGAATATGTGGCAGGAAGCAAAGTGGCAACTGGGACAGATTGGGAATGGGCTAGATAACCCTTTGGGCTTCTTATATGTAGAGCATTTGTGTCTCAGATAAATAGAGGGAAGAGAGCTCAAGTAGAGTGAACTTGACCCTGAAGGTCTAGGGAACATAGTTGGAAGGGTAAGGAGTCCTAAAGACGTTCTTTAGCTAATTACCCACATTACCATGGCCAATAATAATAATATTAAGAAGAAAACATTAATACTAGCAACAGGGGAGTTATATAGTAGTAATGAGGAGAACAGCCTCTGGCCCTGGCTGGTTGTGGCTCAGTGAATTATGGGCCAGCCTGCAAACCTCTGTAGCCAGGCTGTCTGTGGCTGTGACCTTGGATGAGAACTTGAACTTATCTGTGTTTCAACTTCCCCATCTATAAAGTGGGAATAGTAAATGCATCTGCCTCACAGAGTTTTGTCAGGATTAGTTAGTATGTATGTATAAAGTGCTTAAAATAGCCTGACATATGGTAGGTAATGTATAGTGTTAGCTATTATTGTTATCATGCTCACTGTCATTATCTCCTCCAAAGTCTTACATGAATTAAGAGACAAATATAGGAACCAGAGTGATGGAGAACAAAATGTCAGCTTTATTACTGATAAAAGCAAGTTTGAGAGTGTGGTAGAGATGTGCAGGTGAATTTACATGACAATTCATTGGCACAATGTAGAGTCCATTGCATGGCCAAGAGCAGACCAGAGTGTGCTCCTCTATGGATAGCTAAGAGAGAAAGGGAAGACTGTGAAAGTGACAATATTCATTCCTCTTCCCAAAGGCTCCAGTTAGAGAAATCACTGCCCCTAACAGGGTGGCCTGTGTGAGGTGCACCAAGGAAGCCAGAGTGCTCCTTTTATATTTTCCTCCCTGGAAAGTGCAGTGAAAATTAGCTCTGCACTCTGGAAATAGGAGGAGTTGGGGAATAAGTATTTCAACTTAACAAACAATAATGAAAGCTAAATTGATTGGATGTTTCCAAAGTGCTAGGGGAAAAGTACTTAATTAGCTCTGTGGGTTCTTAGAATAACCTTAAGAAGTATTGATCCATGTGTTGCAGATGAGGAGACTAAGGCTCAGACAATGAACTGACTTGGCCCACATCGCCCAGCTAGAAAGTATTGGGGCAGACGTTTGAAACCCAGTCCACCTGACATTGGCATGCAGGCACCTGGACAGCTGGGTGCATTGCTTCCCTACCTAAAGCTTCAGGCCCCTCTGGATCTGCTGTGTTGGGTGCTGAGTTTTCTTCCTCCCTTGCTTCCTAGCCTGCACTGGTTTCCGCCTCAGACCTGTGGCTGGCCTGCTGTCCTCTCGGGATTTCCTGGGAGGCCTGGCCTTCCGAGTCTTCCACTGTACCCAGTACATCAGACACGCGTCCAAACCCATGTACACACCTGAACCGTGAGTACTGTCCCCCTACCACTTGTGGCCAGCAACAGTGCATACCACCTCTCCCTCATTCAGGAAGGAGGTTTGGGTTCATTGTGGACCAATCTATAAAACAATTTGCCTGGATTAATTCATTGATACTAAGAGGAAAAACTCATCTTTCCTAAAGATTTTCTCTGTCCAAATAGATAGATCATACTGACTGGAAATTTGGGCATCTTGTGATCCTATGATTAAGACCTCCCCTGGTTATGGGAGTGAAAAGTTCCCATCTAAATTTTCAAGGGATTGTAGAAGTCAGATCAGTGAAGTTTCAAATGGGAGTAGGAAAAGAGGCAGCAAGCCATCTCAATACCTCCTAAATACGCCCCTAGATAAGCCTAAGCTTCCTTTGCCTAGATTGTGTTTTGGTTGGAGTTACAAAATGGCTGGATGATTGCTGTGCTGTAGGACACCCCGAATATCCTTTCCCTGCCCACCAAGTTTGTTACTACAAACCAGAAAAGATCTGTTGTTAATGGATCTGACGCATAAAATGTTAAACCAGTGTAAGTTTCCTTCCCTGAATGACCACTGCCTACTCCAGAATAAGTGAGGAGCAGTACTATGAAATTTTTTTCTAAATTTTCCCTTGGGGAATAATGGAGCCTATTGGATCTGTCCAAGAATGTCAATGCCAAGGTGAAGACCTGGGATAGGCAGTATTCTGAAGTCACAGTTCACTCAGGTGTATGGGAGGAGGACCACAGGAATATTTCCTCCTCTGTACCTCAGTGGGCACACACCGAAGACCCCCTGGCTGCTGTACCCTGCCCTGTCTCTTACTTTTTCCTTCCTTCTTTTCTCTCATACCTGGATCATCTGATCCCAAAGTTTACACAGCACTTATTCTTGGAAGTGAGGTCATAAACCTGGATGAATTACTTCAATACCTCATGTAGAAAGACTATATTTGACTCGCTTTGTAACCCTTCTTTACTCCCAAACTCTGTGCTTTCTGTCTTTCAGTGACATCTGCCATGAGCTGTTGGGACACGTGCCATTGTTTTCAGATCGCAGCTTTGCCCAGTTTTCCCAGGTGAGGAGTGGATCTCTTTAGCCTGCGGGCTACAGGGGTGAGACCTGGATTGCTCAAATAAATTGACACCATTGAGGCAATCTCTTGTCTTTGGGAAGGTACAGTTTTGTGCTCCCACCTGAGATGGGTATGTGGTCCCATGGAGATGACTAAATACCCATTCAAGAGGCCACAGCATGGGATTGGTGAATTGCTCATCCTGTAAATTACACTGTTAAATTTGCTAATCTCCCTTGTCCCTCCAGGTATAGTTTAAGAGCCTTTCTGTCAATGAAAGCCTCCCTGATTTCCATGTAGAAGTAACCTTACCTTCTCAAGCAGTCATTTGGTATATGTTTTCATTAAGTAAGATGACATTTGCCAAGAATCTAAAGACAATAGAATCCAAAACCAAATCAGAGTTGGCAAAAATAATAAGCTTGTTATTTTGATGATAATCTTTCTACTATCATCAAAATAATAGGTTATCCCAGGCTGGTGGCACAGTGGATAAGGCACTGGCCAGCTAACCTGAAGGTCTCTGGTTTGATTCCCAGCCAGGGCAACATAACCAGGTTGCAAGTTAGGTCTCCAGCCAGATCCTTAGCTGGAGGCAGGTGAAAGGCAACCATACATTGATGTTTCTCTCTGCCTCTCTCCCTTTCCCTCTCTCTGAAAAATAATAAATAAAGTCTTTAAAAAAATAAATAAAACAAAATAACAGGGTTAGACCTTGACTCATCTATCACAGGGTTGGCCAAGTTAAAAAAATGCTTTTAGGATCAGTGAAAAATCCCACTCATGCTCTTTGGGCACTAAAAGGCAGCCTAGAACCCTGGCTGGGTAGGTAGAATCATGAGATTTTTTTAATGGTGCACTCATAGGCACCACGATGCCACCAACCAGCTGTGTGACCTGGGACAAGTGGCCTTGCCATGCCACTCTGTGCCTCAGCCTCCACAGATATGAATCAATAAAAAGACAGTCCAGACACACACACACACACACACACACACACACACACAAACACAATGAGGATCAAATGAAATGACCTATGAGCAAATGCTGGACTGAGGATGAATTTCACAGTAACAGGATTATGTGTGAATTTTATAAGCAGCTGTAAGAAATAAATATTTCTACTATTAAATGAAGTGGCTACTACTTAATATCTAAAACAGATAAACAAACAAAGAGCTGAATTAATTGCCTGCTGAGTAAGGGAGAACTGTACTTGTAAGACACAAATTTTTCCAAGCAAAGAAAACTATTGCTTTTATGTAGGGTTCTGGGAATTGTGGGGTTCAGAGATCATTGGATTTTTAGAAATGGGAGTGTTTAAGGATTAGTTGAACCTTAACTATGGAAGCATCACCACTGGACTAAGGTTACTGCTGACAGGCTGACTTTCAGAAGTGCGGTTCCTGCTGCCAGGATGTCATTGGTTGTTTGGGAAGCTTTAAAACTGGAATTTATTACTATGGCCAAAGATAAGTCAGTTTGCTTTTCAGAGAGTAGGAACTTTTTGTTCCCACCATCAGAAGTTATTCTGCCTAGTCAGAAGCTAAGTAATCCTCCTTAAGCCATTTCCATTTTGTGGAGCCCCACAGAGGAGTGGCCAATAACCTGAGTTAAGAAGTAGAAGCTGTGGGCCATGAGGGTCACCTGGTTTCAACTTTGACCTGGAAAGTCCCAAGGCAGAGAACCATTATGAAGCTTCCAGGATATCTTTTTAATCTAAACGCAGAACTTACTTCTCACTTTCACTTACTTTTTGAGTGAAAGATGGGGTGGGGATGGAGCACAGGGAAATCTTGGGGCCTCGTGTTCTCCACAAGCTCTGGGCCCACCAAGAATGGTGACTACTGGAAGAGGGTATCATTTTGATTTTAGATTTAAGGTAGACTTAGCACTGTGGTGTGTCTGGAGCAGAGATGGGGAACCAGCAGGAAAGTAGAACCAAATTAAGCCATTATCTACATTTGGTTCATTTGAACTAGACAGCATTTCCTCAGCATGTAATCTGAGTCAGGCATGGGGTTTGGCCTGGCAGGAATACAAGGATGATGGCCATGTAAACTCTATAGAGCCCAATTCTTAGACCTTGTCTCTGTCTACATTAATTCTTTGGCTATCTTAGTCAATTTCATGGCTTTGAATACTATTTCCACCCTGATGATGAACACATTTATATCTTCACCCCAGGCTTTACCCTAAAACTTAGATTTACATATCCAGCCATTTAGTCAATATTCCCACTTGGATGTCTAGCAGATGTCTCTATTTATCCTATCCAAAACTAAATTCCTGACTTTCTTGTTCAAACTTTCTCCCTGTAGCCTTCCCTCATGGCAACTCTGCCCTTCCAGTTTCTCAAACCAAAAGTACTTGGGACACATGACTGACTCTTTTCTCTTCTACATACCTACAACCAACCTTCCAGAATATTCTAAGTGATTTATCTTCAAAATATGTGTAGCATTTCTCACCCTGGTGACTGCAGTAGGCTCCTGACTGGTGACCCCACCTCTACCCTTGACCCCCTGTGGTCTATTCTCAAACAGCAGCCAGAGTGATTCTTTTATAACATAAATAAGATCTTGCTCAAAACCCTGTAATGGTTCCCTGTAATAACCTAGATAACCAAAAAGGCCTTTCATAATTAAGGTCCTGATTCCTCTTTGACATCACCTGCCACTCTCCCCACCCTCTTGCTCTGCTCTAACTATGCTGGTTCCTCTCTGCCCTTTGAACCAACTGAATTACCCCTCTTTAGAGAGCTTTTCATTGGCTATACACTTGGCCTATGCCGTGCTCTTCCCTCAGATGTCAGCAGAGCCAACAACCTCACTTTCATCAAGTTTTTACTCAAATATCATGTCAACAATGCTTACCCTGGGACCCTATTTCAAGCCACTCCTGGTATTTGCCTCTTCTCCTGGCACTCTAAGTCCCCTTTGGCCCTTTCGCTTTTTGTTCCTTTCTTCCAAAGAACTTCTAACTTTCTAAAATACCCATGTAATATATGCTTATTATTTATTATCTGTTTCTACCCACTCAAATGTAAATACTCTGAGGTAAAGGATCTTTATCCATTTTGTATTCTCCAGCCACACAGAAGGCACTCAATGAATTTTTTTTGCAATGAATGCATGCAGTAAGGAAGACACACACACATACACACACACGCACACACATATGTATATATATACACTGATACCAGGCAGGCTGAAGCAAATGTTGTAACAGACAAAGAGACCACTAGAGAAATTTTACAATTGGAGCTATAATGAGAAGTAGCCCACGACATTTCATATTCTCCAACTACATGAGTAGGTACCTGGACAGATGTCAAGCGCCTCTCCTGTGCTGTTTTCAGGGTACATGATTAAGACTCATCTAGCACTCAGAAATGTTGCACTTCTTCTGTGGGAGAATAATCACTGAGCTGAAATCAAGAGATGGAGCTTTAGATAAGAAGTATCATATTTTGAGCAGGCCATCTCCCTGTGTTGTGCCACAGTTTACTCATCTGTAAAATGAATACAAATGACCAGTAGTTTCTTCCACTCTAGGGAGATTTGTGATGTATGGTTAGGGAAGAAAGACTTAACAGAACAGTTTCTCTGGGCCCATCTGAAGGCATTTGGCTAACTGTCACCTTTCTGTGGTTAAGTACAAGGTTGAAACTGAGGGTAAAGTTTGAAGATAGGCAGACCCCAGTTATACCAATGACTGTGTTTCTCCACAATTATAGGAAATTGGCCTTGCCTCTCTGGGTGCACCGGATGAGTACGTTGAGAAACTCGCCACAGTAAGTTCCCACTTTTCCTGGTGGGTAATTTAGAGGGTCATGGGCTCTAGCCCTCAGGACTGTGATGCTTCAATCCTCCCCTGAAAGCCAGGTCATTTGGAAAGAAAACAAGAATGTGCTAGGTTATATTTGCACAAGCGAAATTTTACTTTTGGATTTCTCCGTAATAGTTTGATTTTTGATGCATACAGGGGTTTGCATGTAAGTCTAAATAAAAGTGCCTTGAAAATATCAACAGGCTATAATAATCACCCTGGAAATTCTTGGACATAAAGAGTGTGTGTGGAAGCAGTGACCGAAGGGGTAATTCAGAAACACCCCAAATGTAGCACAAATGAGGGGGTGACCCCTCATTGATTCTCTCACCATCCAATCCCCTGCCTCTCACTCCTGAGCTTGATGGCTTTGCTTGGTAAGTTCAACCAACTTAAAGGCAACAACTTACTCTAGTTGATGCCACCAAGAAAGAAGCACAAGTGGCGGAGGAGTTCCTGTCTTAGAGAGAGGAATTTGTTAGGGGCATACTTTAGGGGACTCTCTCAGTACTTCCCCTCACTACCACTGCTTTCTGTCACATCTGGCATTCAACCAACTCTTGAATCAATAGTTGATGGCTTAGTGTAAGACACAGGAGACAGATCATGCTGATTCAGACAACAGACCTGCACACATTCTCACCTAGGCAGTCCTGTTCTTGATCCTGGGGCACTTGCTGCCTTCACCTTCCTTGGGGTGTGCACTCAACTTGACTTTCCATTCCAGATTTACTGGTTTACTGTGGAGTTTGGGCTCTGCAAAGAAGGAAACTCCATAAAGGCTTATGGTGCTGGGCTCCTGTCATCCTTCGGTGAATTACAGGTATGGCCCTAAGAGGAACCAACAGTGAATTTCCAAGTGAGGAAAGCAGCCAATGATTCTTTTCCTTTTGCTTCTGTGGAAACCCCAATTTATATTAATTTTGTTCCTCAACCCTGAGGATTAACCTCAAGTGTTGGTACCTTAGCAGGTAAGATTAATTCATGAGTGTGGGTGTTAGAAATTGAACTACAAGTACATAGGTCTTCAGAACAGAGGAGCCTCCTGATTCCAAGCCTGAATGGTGCCTACAGATGTGTGCAAACTTGTGCTAGAAAATGTGTTTGCCTCCACATCACCTGTTGACCACCTTACTTGAAAACAGTTGCAGCGACTTATTCTTTCCTAGCTTGACTGTAGATTTTTAGATGAGCTATAAAGGGTAGGATCTAGTAGATGCAAAATAATTTAGCTTACTGCACTGGCCTGGGGTGTGGAAGGAATCGGGATGAGATGGGAGGTGTTCAAATGGCTTCTAGGATTCAACAGGGGCCGCTGGCCCTGGTTTAACTATGAAAACTTTCTATTTGGGGTTTGTAGTATTGTTTGTCAGACAAGCCGAAGCTTTTCCCCCTGGACCTGGAGAAGACAGCTGTGCAGGCTTACACAGTCACAGAGTTCCAGCCCCTGTATTATGTGGCTGAGAGTTTTAATGATGCCAAGGAGAAAGTAAGGTGAGGTGGTGACGGAGGTGGGTCAGCAGCTCTTGGGACCTCCTGACTTGGTCTGATGCTACTGATCTGTGGGTGGGGGGCCAGGAGGTGGGCCCCCATGCCCACAGCAATGGGGTGCAGCAGACAAAGCCTTCTACCCTTGTCCTTTCCCACCCTCGGCTGGGACGGGCTCCTTAATGAGACCCTGTTTCATAGATTAGTATTTCGACAAACCAATCACTGCAAACTATCCAGCCACCTGATTCTTGTTCAGTGCAGCCATCAAGTCCACACATTGAACCCTCCTGTGTGCAGAGTGGCCACAGAGGTCCCTCTACCATGTCAGTCTTTGAAATCTTATAATGTGGGGAAGTCCCTTGTTCACTTTATTTCCCCAAACACCTACATAACTTTTCCTCCGATTTCTTGTAAATCTACACCCTCATTTAACCTTTTTGTATCTTTTTCTAACCAGTGTATTTAAAATCACTATTCAGCACCACCCCCTCCAAGAACTTCTGATACCCTCCTATGATTTATTTTCCTCTTTACCACTTATTAATGTCAACTACTCAGATATTATGTAAATTAAAATCTACGAGGCTGAGGATTGTGTCATTTCTGTTTTCTGCTCTTCTCCCAGCCTTTAAAATATTGCCTGATGCATTGCAGACACTCAATAAGTAATTAGCATATGTGCCAATCTCAGGTGCTGACCAGCAAGAGGTTGAGGAAACTCTCATGCCATTGAGCTGACAGTCCCACCATTAATCTGCCTAAGCATCTCTTCCCAGCAGGAGACAGGCTGGGCAGAGGGTCTACCCGGACATGGCTATCCTCATGCTCATTCATCATTTGTGACCACATTAAAAAAATATCTTATTAGTCAAGGGTGATAGGCCTCTGGGATCCTATGATGCTGAGTATGTCAGCTTTTAAATCATTGGACTTAGGTCATAAAAGGTAAAATACTTGTCATGAGTCTCCACAGTTTGGCCTAAAATGAACCCCTTTCTCCCCCTGCCTCCAGGTTCTGAAGCCCTTGCTGCCACTCTTTTTCAATTCTCTCCTAAACCTCTACCCCTCACTGTGAGCCTAGCCTCCCACTAGCCCGTGAACGCTCCACTCTGCCATTCCTGTGACCCCTTTAGGGTTATGGGTTTTAGTGGATTAGTGCAATATTCCATTTGAGTAATAATAATGATAATAATAATAACAGCAGCAACTGGCAAGATGCCTGCTACTTGTTATTGCTAAACACTATTCTAAGTACTTTTTATGTACTGATTCACTTAATCTTCAAATAAGACTACAAAGTTTGCAAATGAGGGTGCAGAAGCATAGAGGAATATGAGCAGTTTATCCAGGGTCATACAGCTAGTAAGTGTCTTGTCCAGCGTGTGGACCTGGACAGTGGATCTCAGAGCCAGTACCTTTCACACTGGGATCATACTGGGATGGACCCTACTGGAGAGGACTCCCTAATTTAGGAAATAATCAGTCTTAGACCTAAAGGGAGGAGCTTACCAGGACCTGGGACTCTCAGGCTTTTGAAATCCCACCTGCTCTGCTAGTGTGCAGGGTCTAGAGGAGACATCCACAAGAACTCCATGCTGCAGAGAGGTATCTTGCAGAGCCCAGGAGAATTCTTAAATGAAGGCTCAGAAAAGGAAGGGGTCAGGCATCCTTGGGATTCCCACAGAGCCTTCCAGTTAAGAGAAACCAACACTAGCCCCCTCAGTTTCAAGATTCAAGTTTAGGCAGAAAGAAGGCTGAGCATTGTCATGTTTCTAATCTTTGGCCAGCGAGATCTGGGCCCTGAGACTGATTGCTCAACTGAGGTACATCGGCGGGGAAGAGGTAGATGACTCAAAACAAAAATGCAGTGCACTGTGAGAATAAGAGAGAAGAGGTGTAGAACAAAATCAGATGTGCATGATATGGTTCATGTCATCAGCTGGGCTGAGAAAGCTCTTTTCAGAGAAGAAGAGGTGAAGAGGTGTACTTAACCATTTATTCCTGATGAGTCCTCCTCAGTCAGTGATAAAAGGTGAGAACTAACATGCACGTAGTACTTACTGGGTACTGTAATGGCACCTGCTACAACCCTCTGAGTTAGTCCTGCTCCTGTTCTAATTTTACAGAAGAATGGGAAACTGAGGTATAGAGTGGCCCTTGCCCATGGTCACAGAGATGGTCATTGGAAGAAGCAGATTGAACCCAGGCATTCAGGCTGTGGAACTTGTATGTCTAGCCACTATGCTCCACCACTCTTGCTAGACTTGGAGAGCCCTGCTAGCCTCCCTTATAAATTGTCTTTTCAGTATAGTAGCTTCTACTATTACCAGAAGTCAATTTAGAAATATCTGTGATATCTTTGCATTTTATAGGTCATTTTGGGATAGCTTGTTAATTATATTGCTTGATATCCTTCATAAGGCCCTCATGGGTGCATTTCTCTCAGACCCAGGAGTAGTGAAGAACATGGGCCTACTGGAGGATCAGGCTACCTGGGTCTCTTTCTGGCCTCACAATGTATTTCCAGTATGCCTCCCAAAGCCTCAGTCTTCTTATCTGTAAAACGGGGATAATAACAGTACCTTTCTACTGATGTTTTTATGAAGATGAAAATTAGAACGGTAATTATAAAGACTACAGCACATTAAGAACTTAACATAGTTTTTGGTATATAGGAGGTACTTGAGCCATGCTAAATTTCATTAATAACATACTGTTTTCTTCAACTCTTGAGAGTTGTATTTCCTTTCTTGCACTGATTGCCAAGCATCTCAGAGCTTATGCTTTTCTGTAACATTATTTAGCAGGATTTCATTTAATCATTTTAGTTCATTTTATTTAGCAATGAAAGTTTTGGTTTTATTGTAATCTGTGTTTTTATTGTAAGCTGCCTCTGTCTTTCTGGAGGTAGGGGACCAAAAATATGTGCATACATGTGTTTATGTGCCCACATAGACATAAAAACAACAAAGGGCTCTTACGATGCCCCCACTAAAACGCCACTTAACTTTTCAGCCTGGCTGCTAAACACCCTGTTCTAATGGTTTTTTAGTGCTCCTAATAGCTGAGTGAAATGCCACTGAGAAATCTTTTGGAATTATCTTTTCCCCAAATAGTACCCTTTGCTCAGTTCTATGGTTTTGGTTTCAGAAACTTTGCTGCTACAATCCCTCGGCCTTTCTCAGTTCGTTATGACCCATACACCCAAAGGATTGAGGTCTTGGACAGTACCCAGCAACTTAATATTTTGGCTGACTCCATCAATAGTAAGTAACATACCTTTTGAGGTCACTCTCTTCCCCAAAGGTAGAGGATTGTGTTTCTTACCTTCACAATGGGAATGGTAAGAAATTTATTAAGCATTGAAGTAAGGAGAAAAACACCTATAGGTAAGAACATGGCATGAAAGAAAGTGGTTTCATCATACCTTAGTCCAGTGGTCTAGGCTGCAGTATCTACTTAGAACCAGTGCACATCAGAATCACTGGAGGTGATGGTTCAAAATGAATAGTCATGAGTCATAGCCCCAGATTAAATTCACTGAATTTGTGGTGGGGCTAGGGAGTTTGTATTTCTAATAAGGTTCCAGGTGATTCTGACACAGGAGGTTTCTATGAACCACACTCTTAGGTTCAATGGCTTAGCTTCTTGCAAGCATCAGTGGATGGCCATATAAAAGAGAAACAGAACAGCTGGTGATTTTCCTGGGGGAGACAATTATTGTTAATTCTTTTGCTGAGAAACAGCCTATAAAAGAGGAAGCTAATTCCATTAGTAGCTCTAGCACTTCCTAAAACTTGTAATTACCTATGCTGTAACTGTCCAAATGTTATTACGATAATAAGCCTTGGGCTCCTTGAGGGTTGGGGTGGTACCTAGTATCTCCACGCATCCTGATGATTTCCCATCACCCACAATGGGTGCTCTACCCATTGTGGACACTTGAAGGGTGTTTGTTCATGATATGAGTATGTCATCTGTTTTTTGTTTTGTTTTGTTTTGTAGGTGAAATTGGAATCCTTTGCAATGCCTTCCAGAAAATAAAGTGAAGCCATAGACAGAACCAGGCCTGTCAACCGAGAATCTGTTGATGGAAATCCAACTACTTTTATCTGAAAAAGTCTGAAAACCAAATCTTAATTTGAAGTTGCAGTTGCAGTTTGGTGCTCAGTCCAATGAGCTACATCAGCTAGGGCTTCAAACCTTAATTTGAAATGATTGCCTTAAGTCAATTTTTGAACAAGATGGAGAATGAACAAATAAATCTAGATAATCTGAAATGACAGTATAGTAACACATACCCAAAAGCATATGGCTGATCTTTTGAGGTTATCTTTTGATTTAGAGATGATAATCAAATACTCTTAATTGAGTTAAAATTAATAATCTGTCACATTTCATCGAAGTTAATTAAAACTTGTGACCTGCTTTTCCCAAGCTCCATATTTAACATAGACAATTCCCAAAGGAATAGGTATCATTCTGTAAAACACAAGCCTGTGATTCAAATTTAACTTTTGGATTTAATATAAATTTTAGCCTATAAAGGTCATTTTCTATTTCAGTAAACTATGATTCCAATAACTGCTTTGTTATGTTACCTACAAAGATTTTATTTAATTCAGGACCCTATTAAACAGTTATAAAATTAAAGTTCATAATATAATATCAAAACATTTCTGTATGTTTTATTGTAGCCATAAAACTGTGGTGGGATATAATAGAACCCCCCACCTGATTCCCACAACTTGCACTATCATTTTCCAGTAATTGTAAAATTTGCTTTCAGAGACATTTTGAAGATACTTAAGATAAAACAGATGTTAACTAAAAGCCTGGCTGGTAGATATTCAATAAATATTCATTGAATGAGTAAGGGAATTCATTATTAAATAGAAAATGAGAGTTTTTAATTATGTTTTAAAACTCAAGTGGTTACAACATTTTGCACTTCCAAATGTTTCTTGAAATAAAATATTTCTGTCACTGCCTTAGAAATATATTAGCTGGATAATTTTATGGCATGAAAGAATAATCAAAGTTTCTAATTTCCAACCCATTGCTGGGGCTCATTGTGATAAGCTAAGTCATGTCTAGATAGTCAACACACTTCTACTTTTGTTGGTTGTGTATTTTACACAAACACTGAATATCTGAGAAAGAGTGGCGAGAACAACAATGTCTGAAGAAATTATGTTTTGAAATAGTTCTCACATTGCTTTAACATTTTATTTTGGAAATAGTTAAACATTAAGGGATTTTCATAACACTTCTTTAAATGTAATGCTCAGACCAGCTGCATCCATCATCAATAGTGATCTTGGCTACAATCTCCATTATACCCAACCAGATTGCCTGAGGATAAGGCACAGAGACCTGCATTTTTATGTATCCCAGGTGATTTTTTTATATCCAGCCAAATCTACTGGGTGCATTAGATGTGAGAAAACCAGACTTCTGGTGGTCAGTTCTGCCACTTGCCAATTATGCCACCTTGCAAAAATCACTTCTCCTCTTTGGACCTCGATTTTACTCTAACAATAAGAGAGTTAAGCTGGATGAATCAGAGTCCCTTCCAGCCCTGAAATATCATTCAAATACTAACATGTGTCTTTAAACAGATGGCCCTAACTCACTAATAGGGTGTAATAATATCTGCCTAAATATGCCGACTAGATGGAAAAAGCAACTTGGTCTGAATGTGTCTGAGGTTCTGTTGCTTTGAAGTTGGGACTTTGGTGTTTGTCTCCTTTTCCTCATGCCTTTGTAGACCCATTGGCAAGCACTAATTCTAAACATGGAAATGGACTTTTTCACTGGTGCTCCTCTAGAGCCAATATCCTCTGCAAACAGACTGTTTTGATAAATATTTCTTTACTTCACATTAAATGTAAATTAGATAATTTCTTGATGTTGGAACTAAAATATAGTGTTTTGGACTGAACATTTTTTTTGAATATTTTATTTTATAGTGACTTTTAGTCCTACTGAAGATAATTTAGTATGTTTGAACTCAAAGGTTAGGTTAGGTTAGTTTAGGTTGTAGTTTTGTCAGGAAAAAATTACATATTCAATGAAAGATAATCTTTGAATTTTTAGCAATGTGCTCCTCAGCACTGAGTCTTCTTATTTGGATATAAAAGCCCAGCCTACAGCAATGAGATTCAATATATTTCCATATGATAATATTATCATCTGTTTAATAGCCAGTAAATGAGCAGTTTTTTTTTTTTTTTTAGAAATAATAGTAATGCTTTACTGACAGATAACTCTGTTTTATCCAAACAAAAACAATACGTGTAAGAACACTGCCAGTGTGCAGTATTAGTGCTCAATAAGTTTCTGAAAGGAGGGATCTAACTTCTAATTATAAGTTTCTTGAGTTACATAGTTTAGTTATGTTTCACAAAAACAAGAACTATGACTATCTTTTTCACCTCTGAAAGCCTTAGCATGTAGCACACAGTAGGTGCTCAATTAAAAAATTAATCTGTGATTTGAATTATAGGGAGTATAGTGAAGAGTGTCTCTCATGAACTGTTTTGCAAGAAAAAATTGAGAAACAACTAAGGTTGCAATTTTTCCTTTTAAAAGCTATTGACAATTTTGTGTCTTATTTTAAGATTTTTAAAACAAAAAATAGTCCTTATACTGTTTGGACTAGATTATACCCAGGTAGTTTGTATTTACATTGCTTCCATAATAGCTAACATATGGGAGTGCTTAATAAGTGTTGTTTATTAACAAAGGGAAAGTTTATTCATGAAACTTCTTTCTCATCTATAGGGGGACTGAAATGGTCAGAAAGTAATGAGTGACTTCCCTTACAATTGCAAACAACAACATCAACAACAACAGCAACAACAACCAAAAACCAAAGGAGCCATGACTGGTGTGGCTCAGTGGATTGAGTGCTGACTGGAGAAGCACAGGATCACCAGTTCAATTCCCAGTCAGGGCACACACCTGGGTTGCAGGCCAGGTCCCCAATTGGCGGCATAGCAGAGGCAGCCACACATCGATGTTTCTCTCCCTTTCTTTCTCTCTCTCACCCTTCTCTAATAATAACTAAATAAATAATTTTTTAAACAATCAGAGGAGACATAATAAGAAAGCCTATAAAAATGGACTTTGCAAAGGAAAGAGGAAAAAATTTTGATCAAAGCTTCTTCTTCTCAGTGGAGTGATCTCTCTCTCTCCCTCTCTCTGTCTTCCTCCCTTTCTCTCTTTCTTTCTCTCTCTCTCTCTCTTACACACACACACACACACACACACACCTTTCCTTCACACCTTTCCTTTGAACTCTAGGAGTCCACAGGATGAGTTGGAACTGAGTTAAGGGCTCCATCAGTGAGGGTGTCAAGAAGCTGGCCCTTTCCTTAAGCCTCCACCTACTGTGTTCGGGGGAGAAAACACTTTAGAGCTGTTACACAGAGTGCCTTCAGCCATTGTCACCACCCAGAAGTAAAGCATTAGCCTGGAAAAACAGCATTACTTTCAAATGGTAACTGTCAGCCTAGGAAGTGTTTTCCAGCTCCTCCAATGTCCCAATACTCCTGGTACTCCCAGCCCTGAGGCTGTAAAGCCCAGTAAGTTCTGCTTCTTTAGACAAACTAAAATAATCTAATATCAAGATAGATAAGGAAGAAATGTTTTCCAAACTTTTCATTCCCAGAATGTCACTGGGACATTGATACTGTGGTCAAATTCCTTCCTGTGCACTTCACTCCAACGCCAACTTTAGAAAAAGCCAATGTAAAAGACCAAATGCACATAACCCTTGCAAAATCAGGCAGGACATATGAGTCCTTCAACTACAGATATGAAAAGAAAGCCTCCTCTTCCTTTCAGAGTACTGATCTGTCCCCACTCATTAAAGGTTTGTAGAATAAATGTTACCAAAATCAGCCAGTAGCTCCATAGTGTGGCAAAGGTAAAAGAGAATCAACTTAATAAGTGTTTAATAGTGCAACTTATTGCACCTTTTGGATGTAATTCAATAAATATTTATTTTACCACCTACTTCCTTGCAAGTTTGGGACCAAGCTCAATATGTTTACTATGAGGGCCATGTGGCAGCACCTCTGTGGGCCCCACCAAGCCAAGTTGATTCAGCCAATTCTTGTTTTCATCTATGCACCACCCCATTCCTGGGCCTTCTTTTCTTCTTTTTCTCCTGGAGCTCTTTGAACTAAAAGGGAGAATCTTTAATTGTTAAATCCTGGCTCAGGATTAGCTCAGTTGCAACCACAGACAATCTCCCTTTGAAGAGGCTCAAATCTCAACATTTCAAAGATCTAGTTTCTATTGGATGTAATGAAAAGTTCTATGTCCTTGACATATAGGCCAGGGCAGTGGGTTTGAAAGTCAATCCCACTATTAGCCTGCTCTGGATTTATCAGGGCCAGCATGGAGGTTTGGGCTCCAGAGTAAAGCTGAAAATGACCACATGCCCATGCAGCAGTTTTAACCTAGATGTGGAGGTAGGGAAGAGGAGGGAGATGGAGGAGGGATAGATTCTGAGAGGAAGAAGAATGAGAGGCATCAAAATGTAGTTTTTTAAATCCAAAAGAGGAGATGGCACTGAGGGGGACATGAAAAGAAACTTCCATAATGACATAAGCTCTTGAGAGTACAGAAGTGCAGCTCTCAGATCTTGCTAGTGAGTAGATTAGTTAAAACTAGTCCCAGGTCTATCCGTATTGTCACAAAGGGTATAACTTCCTTCTTTTTATGGTCAAGTAGTATGCCATTGTGTAAATGTCCTATAGTTGTTATTTTTTTATCCACTTATCTACTGATGGATTGGATGCTAGAACTGCTTCCATACCTTGGTGATTGTAAATAACACTGCAATGAATGCAGGGTTGTTCACGTTCTTCTGAATTAATATTGAAGTAGACCAGTCAGAGAAAGGTAAGTACCATATGATTTCACTCACATGTGAAATCTAATGAGCAAACTGAACTAACAAGGAAAATGGGGACAGACCCAAAGATGGAGAGCAGGATGACAACTAGTGAGTTGGGAAGCTAAGGTGTTGGAGGGATTAAGCATAAAGGAAAAAGGACTCATAGACATGAACAATAGTGTGGTGATTGCTGGGGGGAAAAGAGTGTAAGGGAACTAAATGGTAACAGAAAAAAATACAATAAAGATTAAATAAAAAATAAATCATTCCTGGAGTGATTTAATTAAAAATAATTTCTTCTCCACAGCCCCAGATTCCTCCAACCCTTTAGCAGAAGATAAGCGGGCTGCTCTTGACCTTATCTAGTCATTGAAGTTGGCCAGAACCACGGACAGCTCCTGCCCATAGTCCTCTGCCCTTCTTGGCTGAGAGCAGTCTCCACTTCTACCCATGATGGCCAGGAGTATGGCTGCCTGGATTGGCCTCCTCTTGCCCTCCATCCCCGCAGATGTTTTGTTAAGAGCCTGGAGTTCCATCTTGAGCCAGAAACCCCTCCAAAGGTCAGAGCCCCAGAGCCAAGAAAGGGGTGACAGATGTAGACCAAAGTCTGCAGCTCTCTGGGAATTCAACTTATGCATCTGAAAGACAACACCCAGAGAAATGACATGGGAGAAGGCAATGGAGGGCCCTGGGAGACCTCAGGGTGGAGGTGACCTTGCTTTTCTTTCTGAGGGAGGCTAGCCTGCCAAACCAGCCCGAGTCTTGAAGGTACTGTTTTGCTTTGGGTTTAGGTTGGCTTCCAGGCATGGGAAAGGTGAAAGAAGTGTCAGAAGCCACTTTGCACAGTGGAGATATTTCCCAAGATAATAAGCCCAGTCACCCTACTTTCCTTTTCATACCCCATCTCCAACTCCTCCTAACCTGGCTCTGGGGGCAGAGTTTGGCCAGACACAGAATTTCTTCACCCATAATAGCTCTTTTCTCAGGTTCACCAACCACTGGGTGGCCTCCACACTCCCCACCTCTCCTCTCTCCAAATATGCTGATCTCAAGGTCCTGTCAAAGGGGTTCTTGACTTCTGTTGGAAATTGGGGAGCAAATGTGAGATCCTTCTGCTTCAGATCAGCCATTTTTGCTGGCTTCCATTCTACATGTAGGGGCAAAGGCTCAAGAAGAAAAAGTCTCCCTGTTCCTCCAAGACTAAAAAAGTTTTTCCGAGACACAGTTTTTGTTAAAGGATCTGGACCTTTCTGGCTCTGTGTGTGTTGGAGGACAGGACTATGAGGAACATGTTTCAATTCAACTGAGCAACACCAAAGGCTTTGGTTTCTGTGAACCAAAAAAGGACTCAGGGTTGGCCCAGGATCAATGGTCAGAATGGAAGGCTGGATTTATGTGGAGGTGGGATATAGGGAGAGAAGATAGAGAGAGAGGAACAAAGATGTCCACAAGGTTTTCTTCCTGGTTGGATATTAGAATGAGGGTGCAGACATATTATTGCCTTTGGAATTTATAATTTAAATCATTGATGCTAGTTGTGGGCCTCTCAACTAGAATCAGAGGCAGGAAGCATTTCTGGAAGTCTGAGAATATGAAGACTAAATACTTAGGTTTAACCTGGTTAGTTCAATGGGGGAAATTCCAATTATCTGACATTTCCAGGCAAGTGCTAATTGCTCTAAGACACAAAACTGGGGACTGCAAACTGATCTCAAAATTCCTTTTGTAGCGCTTTTTGTATTAATAAATATTATTAAACAAGATAAATGTATATCAATAAGGGATTGTTTACATGAATTATAATCTCTATACTGCAATGTTGTGCAGTAAAGTGAAGTAAATCTATAATTACTCTTGGGGAAGTCTAGGAGACATTATTAAGTGAAGAAAAAGCAGGATCACCTTTTCATTTTTTAAATGTTGTTAATGCAGCATGTGGCCCATAGGTGTATTTTAAAATCACAGAGAATAAAAGACTGATGAGTACCAGAATGTTGACAGGGGTCACTTCTGGGGTTTGCATGAGATTTGGAGACTACTCTCACCCTTTACCTTATATACTGTTTAAGTGAGGATAAAATGATATAATTAAAGATAATTTGAACTTTGTTTTTCTGTTGCTTTTATTTTCTTTATTACAATGTTTTTGTAATAAGCAAATATCACTGAAATCAGAAAAAGCAAGTGCATGAAGATGTTACTGATAGATCTCTCCCTTTTAGTTCTTTGAAGTAAAGATCCACTTTCTAGAATCCAAACCTGCTTTCAAGGCCAAGGGTGCTTTGTCTCAACTGGAAATTTACATGAATATGACCTTCCAAAGTCCAGTGTCAGCTGTTTATTGATGCCTTAGAATAAGAGCACAGTGGTACACACATTCACCCAGAAGAAAGAGATATATTGTTATATTTCCTTATTCCTACCTTTCGAATCATAACTGAGTAGAGAAGAAGTTTTGCCATTTTCCTGGATTAACTACACTTGTTACCTTCATTTCATTTCATTTATTTATTATTTTTGATTGTTTAATTTTTTTAATTAAAAAATTAAAATTGTTTTAATTTTTAATTTTTTAATCAATGTATGGTTGCCTTTCACCTGCCTCCCTTCATCTCATTTTAAAGGTAGTTCCTGGAATTGTCGATTGCTATGGTTTACTCAAAACTCTGTTCTTTTTAAAAAATTAATTGTTGTTGTATTACAGCTGTGCCATTTCCCCCCATTGCTCTCCCATGCCCCACCCACTCCATTCCTTCTCCCACAGTCAATCTCCACATGTTGTCCATGTCCATGGCTCATTTATATTAATTCCTTGACTGAGACTATATTACAAGGCCACTGTAATTAAAACAATCTGGTACTGGCATAAGAATAGACATAGATCAAAGGAACAGAATAGAGAGCCCAGAAATAAACCCAGGTCTCTATGGTCAATTAATATTCAACAAAGGGAGAAGGAGCAGAAAATGGAGTGAAAAAATAGCTTCTTTAATAATTGATGTTGGGAGAACTGGACAGGGATATGCAAAAAACTAAACTGAGACCACCAACTTATACCACCATAAAACTTTGTTCTTGTAACTCTTTTTTGACTATGAAAACAGCAGGACATAGTGATTACTCAAGGAAATTGAATTCAGATTTAAACTTTGGTTTTCTATTCATTGACTATACGGTCTCAAGCAATTTATTTACTACCTCTTGCTTCTGTTCTCCCATCAAGTAAGGTCATAACAGAATAGTAATTACCTATTAGGTTTGATAAGAGTATTAATTAGGATAAACCTGTAAAGAGTTTGAGAAAGTGTTAAGTGTAGATTATTATCACTTATATTGCCCAGAAAATGCTAATCAAAGAGCAATGGAAATCTGTTAGAAGCGGCTTGCATCTTTTCAGGATAAAAATATCTAGTGTGGCTAAGAGGACTGGAGTTGGAGAAATGGGAACAGATTAAGAAGGCTAAAGGTACAGTTTGCCTACTTAGATGAAACAAGATAATGGGTTTTAGAGTCAGATACGCTGGATTCAACTCCTGATTTTACCATTTATCAGCTATTTGCACAAGGTAAATGAGGTAACATTTTACAAACACTCAACTGCTTTCAGCAAATAAATGCAGAAATTGTTCAGTGCATGTGAGAGATGATTGTTGGTATTAGTGTTGTTGCTGTAGGAACTACTGACAAAGAGGAGAGCTGGTTGTTGGAAAACATTAAGGCTGTAAGTCAGTGCAGAGTCTATTTATTGTCACCTAGCAGGTGCTACAGGTAAAACCTAACATCAGCTGAAGAGAGGAAACCATATCTCTTCTCCAGGCCAAGAATGTGTGCAGGGACCTATCAGCCAATGTTTTCTTTATATATTCAGGTGCTGCTATATTTGATGTCTATATTTATATGGGTTATAGCTTCTCATCGGATTGTTCTATTTAGTGTTACATAATGACCTTGTTTCTCTCTTTTATAGTCTTCATTTTGAATTCTATTTCTTCAGATATAAGTATTGCTATCCCAATTTTTTTTTTGTTCATTTCCATTTTCATGGAATATTTTTCCCATCCCTTCACTTTCAGCCTGTGTACATCTTTTGTTCAGGGTGGGTCTCTTCTAGACAGCATATACATAGGTCATATTTTCTTATCCACTGAGATACCCTATGTCTTTTGATTGGAGCATTTAATACATTTACACTTAAGGTTATGATAGGTACTTGTTTAGTGCCATTTTATTCCTTTTACCTATGTTCCTCTCTCTCCATTACTTCTTCTTAAAGTATGCTAGTTTGATGTTAATAAACTCCTTTAGCCATTTTTTTCTTTTTTTTTTTGGTCTGGGAATCTCCTTATTTCACCTTCAATGATAAATGATAGCCTTGCTGGATAGTCATGTTGGCTGTAGATTCTCACTTTTCATTACTTCGAATATTCCATGCCACAAACTGTGCGTCGCTTGTAGTATTTCTGTTGAGAAATCAGCTGAGAGATTTATTGGAGGTCCCTTGTAGGTAACTGACTATTTCTCTCTTGCTGCCTTTAATATTTTCTCTTCATCTTTAAACTTCACCATTTTAATTATAATATGTCTTGGTGTGGATCCCTTTGGGTTCCTCTTGATTGGGATTCTCTATGCTTCCTGAGCATGTGTGACTTTTCCCTTCACTAGGTTAGGAAAGTTTTCTATCATTATTTCTTCAAACAGGTTTTCTATCCTTTGCTTACATTTTTCACCTTCCAATATCTATGATGCAGATATTGTTACATTTAATGTTTTCATAAAGTTCCCTTAAAGCATCCTTGTTCTTTTTAATTTTTTTCTTTGTGTTGCTCTAATTGGGTATTTTTTCTACCTTGTCACATTCTAATCACTGATTCGATCCTTTGCTTCATCCAGCCTGCTTTTAATCCCTTCTACTGTATTCTTCATTCAGACATTGCATTCCTCTTTTCCAACTGGTTCTTATTCATGGTTTCTATGGCCTTTTTCATGATAATGTAGTTACCCCGAAGCTCCTTATAAATCTCAAAATGTTCCTTGAACATCCTTATAATCATTACTTTGAATTCTATGTCTGATAAATTGTTTGCCTCAGATTCAATTAGCTCTTTTTCTGGGACTTCCTCTTTTTCTTTTGCTTAGGGGTTGTTCCTTTGCATTCCCATTTTAACTGTTCTTTTCATTTGTTTCTATATATTAGATAGATAAAAGGCTATGTGAAGGAAAATTAACAAAAATAATGAGAAAGAACAAAGTGGAATTTGTCTCAGCAGTTTAGTACTTGCCTGCTGGGTTATCCCTCTAGAAACTGCTCTGATGTTGTCTGAAGGTGGTGCAAACCTATGTCAGATGCTGTCCATGTCTAGCTTTAGGTAGCCTTTTTGGAGCTACAAGCGACACACAGTTTGTGGCTGATTCCTCCAGGCTTTGGCAGCATCTGGGATGGGCCTTTCTGCTCTGTAAGCCTGGCTTTTTATTGGCACAGGGCTTGGGGTGGGTCAACTAACATCAAAGGCTCTGCAGGAACTGCCTCCACCTGTCTCTGCCTGCAGTCCTACCATTAGTCTTAGTTTATCCACTACCTATCTGTTTCTGAGAGAGTTTCTAATGGAATTGGGAAGATGGGACCCCTGGATCTCCTGCGGGAGAAGCCTTTCAGACTTGAGAGAAAATGGTGGGTGTGTTCTCCTATCCCCACACCACACATCTGAGTCTGTCTTAGATTATTTCCTTGAACTTAGCAAGGTGAAGTCCTTAGTAGGATAGTGGGTGGAGCCTCCAGAGCCCAGAATTTGGAAACTCTGGAAACTCTACTGGAAATCCTGTTGGAAACCAGGTGGGTGTTCCTAGGTTGTCCCATGAGGAGGAAGTGCCAGTCTGGTTCCCAGAAAAGTGTATGGAGTGGCCATGACTTAAATCTAGTCTCTAACACCTGTCTGAGGCCCATGCTTCACTCCTTTCCCAGGGAAGCTCCCACAGACATGTGGCAACCTCAGCCTTGCCACCCATGAGAGCAGCATCACCCTCTTTCATATCCCTGCCCTTTGTACTGGTCTCAAAGTGACTTAGGCCCAACCTACGCTGGGTTAAACATCTCCTTTTCAGGTAGTCTTCAGTTGTTTATTTTGGGTGGGTGTTCCCTTCTTTATTTTTATTTTTAGCTTGGTTCTGGGAGGCAGTGCAAGATAAATTCTACGCTGCTGTCATCTTACTGCTTCCCAGTTTTATTTTAAATGTCAATATTTTAATACACCAGAAATCATAGTCCTTGTAAGGCATGGTTAAAATGTTGAGATTATAACTTACAGATAGGTGAGGGGTATATAATTTTATAAAATTCTTGTAGGGGGTGTATGAGATAAAAGTTTGGGTACCATGTTTGTAATAGGTAGGCTGCACTGTATTTAGTGACCCCTAGCAGGGGTCTCTTCTCCCCTCACAGACTGCTCCAGTTCCACTTGAAGGGCAATTTGGAGACGTGACGAGCTCTCATTTGCATTGATTGCTCCATTACGTATTAGAAGGGCTTTGGTTGAAAAGTTCATTGGAAGGGAAATGTGTTATAGTACAAACAGCACTAAATCTAATGTGAGTCCTGAGTTTACTCTGAACTAGCACTTTGGCTTTCTAAACCATGGTTGTCCTATTTGAAACAGGGGCGTGAGAAAGCCTGCCCTCCCTAATCCGCAGTGTGGTATAATACGGTGATAAAGAACACAGACTCTGGGATTATTCTTCCTGGGTCCAAATTCCAGCTTTGCCACTTACCAGCTGGATGACCTAATGTTTTTCTGTGCCTTCTGTTTGTCATCTAATGCTAAGCATAATAGGAATAATAGTACCTACTTAAGAGAGTTGTGATAACCAAGTTAATATTTGCAGGTAAAGTGTTTTCCGAAGTGCCTAGCACATAGCTATTATTATTTTTACTACCTTACCTATTACAATGGTTATAATCATTCACTTGGCTGTTGAGGAAATCGAATGCATTAGAAATGCTTTAAACCCTGTAGCTGCTACACAAATAAAAGAAATATTGATATAACTACATTGGTCATTTCAGTGGCAATTCCACTCCCCCCCCCCCAAATAAAACCCACAGGAAAAATTCTTTAATAAAATTAGCTTAACTTAAAAAGAAATTTATTATTTCCTATAACAGAGAGTCCATAAATGTCACAATCAGGGCTCCAGTGTCAATACTCTGGGCTGTATTCTATGAGTGTGCTGTCTTTGTCTTCACAGTGACTTCCTTCATGCTCAGAGGATGGCTAGCGGCAAGAGCAAAAACCTAGTATTGCCCTGTTGCTGTATAGTCTGAATGCTTGTGTCCCCTTTCAAATTCATATGTTGAAACCCTCACCCCAAAGATGATAGCATTAGGAGTTTTGGGAAGTACTTGGGTCTGGAAGTTGAGCTCCCACCAGAGCTTGAACCTGCTGATGCCTTAATCTTGAACTTGGCAGCCTCCATCACTGCTTTTTATAAGCCACCCAACCTGCGGTATTATATTATAGCCGCCCAAATGGATTAAGATATTTTTGATCTAATTGGTCTTTTTAAGTCAAGTGCCAATCACTGGATCAAGAAAGTTTCTTAGGGAAATATCATGCAGACTGCCTTAACCCTGGGTATCTAAACTGATAATGGGCAAATGGGATATTGTGACAAGTTTAGAGTAATCAGGATCCAGCCCTGGGGATCCTGGGGTTGTAAGTAAGATGCTGTCTTACAGTCCCCCAAAGAAGTAGACAACGTATTCAAACTAGTTAAATGAAGGGAATTCAATAAAATGACTATATGGAGCTGTGAGCAAAGTTTGGGTAATTCATCAAGGTATGGTGCAGTCCAGGGATAGCAACAGCAAGAAGCCATCATCTCTGCTCCTCCCTGAGGACAGAGAGCTTCTCCTAGACTATGTGCATTGAGAATCAGATGGAGAGGGCTGTCCCAAAGTGATCTTTGCCCATTCCTAGAGAGATGTTGTCAACTGCAGCTACTTAGCAGTGGAAGACACCAGCCAAATAAATACCCCCACCTTCCCTTTTTTTTTTTTTTTTAACCACTTGCTGAAAACCACAGACCAAGGGAGTCATTAATGCCATCACTGTGCATCCAGCACCAGGTCAGGCCCCAGGCCCCAGATTAGAGTGGAGAAAAACTAAGATGCACTTGGAGGAGGAGCAAATGGAATAGTGAGCACAAATAAATGTTGTCACACCTGGGCTACAGAGGAGAGGGAATGATACCTAAACGAGATCATGCCCCTGTAGGCAAGAGGAGGGGTTTCTAACAAAATTCACTTGAACTATCCTTTGTTCAAAATAAAGCTATTCTGTTTCCTTTTCAAATATAAATGATCTAAAATGGCAAACATCTCTTATTTGCATGTAAAATTCATCCTCAAGGGAGCTGCACAAGAAGATAACAAAAGGTTGAGCTGCCGCCATTTGATGAGGGATTCAGGGAAAAGGGGGTGTTCTGATCTTTCAGGGAAAAATGAAGAAATCCATTCCCATGAGGGATTGCAAAGGGAAGTGGCTGTTCCCTTGATAAAGCCAAAGAGAACAAGCCTAATGAGGCCTAAGCCAGTTATGTGGTGTCATTTACTGAATAGTGTTGGCTGCTTTGCAATGTTTCAAGGCAATTTTTTTCCTTTTTGTAATACATGATTAGTAGGAAAAGACTTGGCTATTGCCATTTTCCAAAAGAAACTTGACTGCACTTAGTAATAGAGAAAAATGTTCTCCTTGGAAAGTCTCATATTTCTATGCAAAGTGGTATCCTAAGTCAGAGTTTACACAATGTATTATTGCCTAATGTATGAGGATCAGCTAATTAGTTCTGCACTAAATGTCAAGACAAACAAACCCAATCCCTAAAGGACTTCAAGAAGCTCTATGACTAAGTGGCACTACTAAGGGAAAAGAGAGTCTACCCCTGTGGTTCATAACACTGGTTACACATTAAAACTATGTGGGAGACTTTTGAAAGTATGGTATACCCAGAGTTTACTCAAGAGCAATTAAAAAAACTTTCAGTGAGGTATAAGCATGAGTACTTTCTGAAACCCTCCCTAAGCAATTCTAACATTCTAACAAGGGTTGAGAATCTCTGGCTTATAGAATACTTACGTCTCTGATGGATGCAGCATGCTGAAATCAAGCAGATCATTTGTGTTGCTAATGAACTCACCACTTCAAGCCAAATAGCAATCCTGGCATGAGGGGGCCTGGGGCTGGGTTTTGTTGTCTTTCAGTTACATATTGAGGCAGCACAACAGAAGGGTTAGGAATACGGGACCTGTGATCAGGATGACTAGGTTAACTTCTGAGTCCACTCATGGGCTACCCTTTTGATGAATAGTTTCATGATCTGTAAAATGGGGGCAACATAGATCACATTGAAGATTAATCTTAGCATTAACTTCATGCTTAGAATGGTCCTAATGTAGTGCCTGGCACGGAGTGTATTCTTAATAAATGAGAACTATTATTTTGTGTCTAGATTTAAGCCAAATGGGATTCTCAAACCCTACAATCTGCTCACTTGGCTTTGTAGATCTCTCTTTGGCATGGGGGTGAGGAGGTGGGGATGGCTAAGTAGCTGGATCTTTGGCCCCTTCCAGCTCAGATTCTACGGGTTTGTGAGATGCTTTGCAGTCACTCTACATGCAAGACAGAGGCATTAACAAGTGGAAAACTACTACTATTTCAGCCTGTAAATAGCTACTATTTATTGAGTGTGCCAGGCACCCTGTTAGGAACTTTGTATTTTCCCTCACTTGATTCTGATAAGAATCCTACAAAAGCAGGCAGTATCCCCTGATTTTAATGATGAGGGTCCCCTGTCCCAGAAAAGATGAACAATTTTTCTAAAATATTCCAGCTAATATCTGACTGAATTAAAGTTCAAACTGGGTCTCCCTGGCTTCAGTACTCATGTTTTGTCAACTGGGCCATGCTGCCTGTCTTGAATAACAGTCCTCAGTGTTAGGACTGCCATAACTTCTCTTGGAGAAAGAAAAACAAAACCCTTGCTGAACAAACACAGCCATGTCCCAGGGGTGGATCCTTCTTAACTCATTTTTTCCCCCTAGGATAACACAGGTTTAGAGTACAGATGTTAAGCAAAGATTCACATTTGCCAAATGTCCCCACTTGGGCCAGAGGAAAGTGGGGTTACTATGACTTTGTTGTACTACCCAGGGGCAGGCAAGTAGCAGGTTCTGAGTGGTTATAAGTTGACCCACATGAACATCTTTTTTTTTTTTTTTTTTAATTTAACTTTATTGTTGATGTATTACATCCATTTCCTTTTTCTTCCCCTCTGTCCCCTTCCCCACACAAAGTCCCCTTCCTCCCCAAAGTCAATCCCACTTGTTGCCCATGTCCATGGTTCTTCCATGCTCGTTCCTTAACTAAACTGATCCCTTTTTTTGCCTCCTCCTTCCCTCTCCCCTCTGCCCACTGAAGGTCTATTCATTATATTCATATATCTGGTTCAGTTTTGCTTGTTTGTTTTGTTCATTATTGTCCTGTAGTGGGTGAGATCATATGGTATTTGTCTTTCACTGACTGGCTTATTTCACTAAGCATAATACTTTCTAGTTCCAGCCATGTTGTTGCAAAGGTTAGGAGTTCCTTCTATCTTTCTGCTGTGTAGTATTCCATTGTGTAAATGTACCAAAGCTTTTTGATCCAATTGTCCACTGATGGGCACTTAGAAAAGAAGAAAAAGGTAGGAGGAATCACAACACTGGACATCAAACTATACTACAAGGCTACTATCATCAAAACAGTCTGGTACTGGCATAAGAATAGACATATAGATTAATGAAACAGAATAGAGAACCCAGAAGTAAACCCAGAACTCTATGGTCAATTAATATTTGACAAAAGGGGAAGGAACATAAAATGGAGTAAAAACAATCTCTTCAACAAATGATGTTGGGAGAACTGGCCATCGACATGCAAAAAAATAAAACTAGACCACTAACTTACACCAGAATAAACTCAAGATGGATAAAGGACTTAAACATAAGCAGTGCCACCATAAAGGTCCTGGAGAAAAATTTAGGCAGTAAAATTTTAGATATCCTACACAGAAATATGTTTACTGATACTTTGCCAAGGGCAAAGGAAATAAAAGAACAAATAAACATCTTAAATACGAAGTGTGACCAGCTCTTCGCCTGCTAATCACCTCCCACTGCGGAAAACAAGAGTGGGTCCTGAACAGAAGAGCCTCAAAGGCAGATGCGCCCTTCTTCCCTAAGAACATCTGCTAGCCCTCTTCATAAGATAAAAAGAAAAAAAAATTCCACAGGGGAGATCATTCCCTTTCCAGGGAAATCTCTGGATCCAGAAACACAGACTCAGAGGTTTACTTACTCTCTGTGGCCCAAAGCCCGTACCAATACCTGTCTTCCAGATCTGTGTTGCCTGGCAGGTAGCACGGCCTGCCTGGGCAGGGCTCCCATCAAGCACATAAAAACAAGAAGACACTGTCTTTTCATGGGGACGATGGACAACCTGAGCTTCTGCTAGTTACTCTCCCTGCAAGTATCTATTTTTAAACTTAGTATTTTCATAGAGCTCTTCTTCAAATCATTTTAAAACACATCCTAACAGAAAAAAATAAAATTTGTTCGCATTTTTTCTTTTGCATTTAAATAAAAATTTTATCTTGTGCTTTTGTACAATAATGAGGTATAACAGTAATATAAAGTCATTCCTCATAACTTTTAGTAAGACAACAGACATGAAAATTTCTTTCCTATTTAATTAGAAATTTAGTTACTAGAGGTTTAAAGTAAGGGCATTTAAAATAATAAAGTTACTGTGTTTTTCTGGTAGTTTTGCATAAAGGAGACGATCATTAGGCTTGAAGTAACAAGAGAAATGATTGCCTTGACCTTATCTGTGAGTCGTTCAGTCATTTTCATATGAGTATATTAGGATAATATGTTCACTTATTCCTAATTGCCCCCAGCCAGAGTTTGGCTTCTTAGGTTTGTGACCAAGACCCTTCTGTCCACCAGGGGGCAGCATAGCCTCACCTAGAGAAGCAACTAGGAGAAACCACGGGCTTTGTGAGCTCCTGCTTTCAAACATGAGCCTTGGGTGGGTTGTTTCCCAAATGACTGACCCCATACATATTAACGCTAAAGAATTACGTTTGAAGAAAGGGTTCTACAATCAAATACGTTTGGGGAACTCTGGCTGAAGCAAAGTTAAAGCGTCTTTCCTGCTGGACTTCTCGGAACCTGCAATACAATTTTGGGGCTACAAAATCAGCGTCAGGGGCGCTCGCGCTGCCCTGGCATGGTGCTACGCACTTGACCTGCATGAACCTAGTTAATCCTCCCCAAAGCCGGGTACTTTTCTCCAGTTCACAAGCAAAGAAACAAGAGCAGAGTTCAGTTTCAAACCAGGGCTGTGAAACTACAGAACTTGGCGTGTATGACCATGACACTCTCCTGCTTTGCCACGTGGGACTCCAAGGTGGGGAATTTAGCAGTGTTGCTCTCATACGTGTGACGTGGGAACTCTTCTTCTTCCTCGGACTGACATGAAAGACTAGTGTTGAATAGAACACATTGTGAGGGGTGCGTTCATAATGCAATGACGAGTGCCATCTCTTTTTAAAATGTAACTGAACGTGTGAGTCCACAGGCCCATGAAGGAATTGAACAGTTAACATTCCGTTGAATTCTGATTTGATGGGAAGGGAGGCTCCTGTCATGTTAAGCTCTGCTCTCAAAGATACTGTCAGTGAACCCAGACTATTCCCTCTATTTACAGCATGCGAAATACCAGTCTGAATCGGGAGAAAGGAGAGAGGGGAGGAAGAGAGGAGGGGGCAGGGGGGAGAAAAAGAGAGAAAAAGAAAGATGTGGAGTAGAGAAGTAAGAACTAGAAATCCACAGGCCTCAGCAGGGAAGCTAAATATACTGCGGAGTGTTCTGGAAGAATAGGGAAATGCTCACTTCATTTCATCATGAGAGTCCAAACGTAAGACTGAGATTCTAAATAATGTTGGAAAATTAGAGCTGAAACAGGAGTGGCAGCTCTGACCAACATGAGGCCTTTTTAGATTAAAGTAAAGACAGTGAAGGGATAACCTTCTAAGAAGCAGAATGCCAGAGAAGCCTGGTGGTTACTTGAAGCAGGATTTTTCTCACCTTTAGTCATTTATATACTAACTTCACAATTCTTTTCTATCAGGATACTACTGTTATTATTTATCTAGTATTCCTTATGGGTTGTCCTGTATCTTTGTGTAAATGTATCGTTAAGGCTTAATATAGGAGAATTTGTGGTTTAGAAGAGATCATTTTTCTAATACAGAAATTTAAAAAGAAATAAGTAATTGTTTGTGTTCCATCTAAAAATACTATGTGTACTTTCCTTTGGAAATGCTTTTCTAAATGATAAACACATGCCAGTGCTGTGAAAAAAGAGAATGATGGGCTTGAAACTGGGTTAAACAAGGTGAAAATAAATTTGAAGATTAACACTGAGAGATGAGCTATAATCTCTCTCTCCTTAAAGGAATGACTTCAAAATCTTTTCATAGGGTACTCTAAAAACATCAAAGCCCTTGCTGGTGACACAGGAGATAGGTTCTGGCCTGCGAACCCAAAGGTCGCTGGTTCAATTCCCCAGCCAGGACACATAACCAGGTTGCAAGCCAGGTCTCCAGCCAGGTCTGTAGCTGGAGGCAGGTGAAAGGCAACCATACATTGATGTCTCTCTCCCTTTCTGCCTCTCTCCCTTCCCCTCTTTCTGAAAATAATAAATAAAATCTTAAAAAACAAAATAAAACATCAGTTGTGTTTTTTTCCCTAAAGATCTTATTCATCGTTTCTAGAGAGAAAGGCAGGGGAGTAGGAAGAAAGGGAGCGAGACATCAATGTATGGTTGTCTTTCACCTGCCTCCAGCTACAGACCTGGCTGGAGACCTGGCTTGCAACCTGGTTATGTGCCCTGGCTGGGAATTGAACTAGTGACCTTTGGGTTCACAGGCCAGTGCCTTATCCACTGTGCCACCAGCCAGGGCTTGCATGTTTTTTTAAATATAGTGGTTGAATAAATATATTATCTACTTTAATAAATAGGTTATCAGTTTCTTAGATATGTTCAATAACTGCAAAAAAATCAAATATACTTGATATAAGTTGTCAAACCAAAAGAATGGTCATTATATGGGATATTTTATTCATGACAATTTATATTGCAGCTTTGTGGTTTTTAGAAACCAATTTGAATGGTTAGAAATTCATCTTTTGCTTCTAGCAAATTAACAATATACTAATAAACTCAAAGTCCACTTCATCAAAAGTACTTCATCAATTTACAGAGTATCTACAGCATCAAGCATTCTTCCATATTGGTGTTTGACATAGAAATTGAAACATAGATAATTAAACCTTTTCCAACAAACTATGAACCAGCAGATTACTTGATAAAAACAAGAGATGTTCCCTATAGCAATAATATGCAGTAGAATTTTCTATAATGATGGAAAAGTTTGGTACCTGGACATGTAGCAAGTTGCTATTAAATTGGAACTGGCATAGTCCATGCCTAAGACATGAGCCATGATAGTCACATACAAATCACATAATGCTGTAATCATATCTTTATCTGAATAACCTATATATTTTGCATTATTTCCTGTCTGGACCCCAAATAGATAGAACAAATGTTAACCTGATCTTGTCAAAAACACTAACCTGTTTCTCTTGACAATGTTATGTCCAGATTTTCTAACAGAATTAAATTCTGTTCATTATCTTTATTCCCACTTGGTAGCTGTACAACAATTGCAGAATCAACTCAAATTCATTCATTTGAAAAATATTTTGATAGCCTACTCTTGGCAGGATCCTGGAGATACAGTACCAAAGAGACAGACATGGTTCCTGTCTTCATGGAACTTTGGTTCCAGCTGGGTAAGGCTGGTTGGTATCATAAAGCTTCATCAGAGACAGTAGCCTGGTGAGACCATTGCCCAGGTAATCTAGGAACTAAGGTGCACAGAAATCCTTATACACGTGTTCTTAACTCTGGTATCCATGTGGGAAGAAACCGATCTAAACCAGAAAATGAGATTCTACTTATAAAATGTGTTTTCTCTTTTCTCCTACTCTCCAAGTAATGACGCCTTTCTAAGAGAGGATTATATAGCCCAGGGTTTCAACTTGGTGAACTAATTTCTTTCCTTCCTTGAAATTTGTGCAGAGACTTTTTAGAACATCATGAATGTATTTTTTGGATAACTTCTTGTTGATGGTTCTTCCATGCAGGTTTAGGGAATATGTCATTCTATGTATCGATTCCCTTGGCATTTTAAAGCAATTGGATAGAAAAACTAAGGCTTGAATCTAATCAAACATGGACTGTCTATCACAAATAGATAATCTTAAACAATCAAATAGAGCTAGCTGTATAACTCAGATATATGTACTAGACAATTTGATGCTCTAGACCAGTGATTTTTAACCCTTTTCATCTCATGACACACATACACTAATTACTAAAATTCTGCAGCACACCAAAAAAAAAATATATATATATATATATATATATATATATATTTTTTTTTTTGCCTAACAAGAAAAGAGAATAGGTATAATTTTGACTTATTCACACTAGATGGCTATTGCTGTATTGACTGTTGTCCTGTTTTAATTTGACAGTCTAAGGGAAGAAAGGCCATTGCACCTGCCTAAATAGTCAGACATGTTTTAAAAATTCCTATGGTACACCAGTGTGCCTCTTGAAAATTGCTATGCTATACCTATGCTTTGTAGGCAGGGTGGTTATAATTTATAAAATAATCAGACTTAGGGCTGAAAAGCATCTTTAAAGTCTGGGTAACAGTTTCAAGGCCAGGTAGGTAATATGAATATGTCAAATGGGCAAATGGACAGTGCATAAGACCCCAGAGGCTAAACTGCTTGTGTTCCAATCACAACTAACTTCTGGCTAGTTTTATTGCCTGCAAATGCTCTGCTAGCCATTTCATTTTCATCTATTAGGCGTTAAATACATAGCACATAGAACCCAAAAAGATTTTAGAGCCTATCAACATGTTTGAGACCTGGAAAAAACGTTTTGGCTCTAAAACATAAAAATAAAATGTGAAAACAAAAGTAATGTTTAATTCAATGTCTACAAAATATAGCATCCCAACCAATTACCATGATTTAACCATCTTGTAGCTAATTTAACTTCTGTTTAATTTGGAGCATGGAATATGATTGTTTTTTAACATGCTTGGTAGACTTGATGGGTGTGCAAGAGAAAGACTGCCTGGAGCTCTGAAAAAAATGGCAATGCCAAACTTTTCTGGATGTTGTATTGAGTCACCAAGTTGTCAGCTTGCAAGCCCTGAATTATGTGCTCATGGCCTAGATAAGAAAGTCATGTTTAGGTAGTTCAAGTGAATTATATACAAGTTCCCATTGCTTCACAGAGCAATGTCTCCAACTAGAACTTGCATCTGTTGACTCCTGCATGAGGGATTTTGTACCCAGTGTCATCTGCATCTGATTCAGAGGGCACTTGTTAAAGTGCATATTCATGGGCCATCCCACAGCTTTACTGAATTAAATTTTTTTTTGGTTCTAACTCAGAAGTCTGCATTTTGCCCCATAGGATGTTGTTATCATTTTACTCTTTTCCAGTAACATATTTAGCTATGGTCAGCCCATTGAGCCAATTGGTTTCCAGTGAGTTCATGACTTTGATTCAGTTGACCTGTTGGTATGATATGCATATGATATGTCTAATGGTGGTTTCTTTTTTTGATGACCCTAGAATGGAGAAGAAATAATTTTTAAATTCATTTCTCAACTATGCCATTGGATGAAGCATTTCAAAGCTCCCTTGAAAGCTCCCTTGGACTTGCTGGTCAAATGCCAGCAGACAATTGTGATGAAGGGAAACTGAAGACAGAGAGAAATGCCATCTTGCAAAAACTCAAGGATAACTACTGTGGCCACCCAACTGGACATGTAAGAATAGCCAAACCTATGGAGAATTTAAAAAAATATATTTTATTTCATTATTTTTAGAAAGAGGGGAAGAGAGAGAGGCAGAGAGGCAGAGAGGGAAAGAGACATCAATGCATGGTTGCTTTTTACCTGCCTCCAGCCACAGACCCGACTGGAGACCTGGTTTGCAACCTTGTTATGTGCCCTGGCTGGGGAATCGAACCTATGACCTTTGGGTTCACAGGCCGGCGCCTTACCCACTGTGCTACCAGCCAGGGCCCTATGGAGAACTTTTATTAAGAGTTTATTTGAGCCACACTGATTACAGATTTGGGAAGCAAGATCTCAAATGACCCAGAGGATAACAGTTTTTCGGCTTCTTTTATCACTTAAAATTAAAGAGGGAACTAAAGGAAGTTTCATGGAGGTGATAAAAAGCAAGGCGGGGATTGGGTTACAAGACAGTTAATATTATGTGTTCTCTTGAGGGTGCTTACAGCTTATTTCAAAGGTGTGTTAACCTAGATGTACAGAGATAATGGGCAGGGCTTGCTTAAGATAAAGATAAACCTTTCACTAAAAAGTTATATGACTACCCACTATGACCTGCCCAGTTAGAAATTTATGATCAGACCACCCTGGGAGGTTACTTTTCATAGAACTTTTTTTCCCCCCACACAACCTTTTGGTATCTTTGCCTTTTGGACTTCTTTTTTTCTAAATACATCAGTTCAAAGAGATGAATATAAGGATATATAGTATGTTCCAAATGTGTAAGTACCAGGCACTGTCCTAGGTGCTGAGGAATTCACGGTGAACTTGTCAGACAGTCCTGATCCCAAATTTACTCATGGTCTAGCTTAGAACAGGGCAAACAAAAATGTAAGTCTAGCTTTACCTCTAATAAGACATGTGACCTTGGGTAAGTCAGTTAACCTCTCTGGATTTCTATTTTCTTATTTTAACCACTAGTTCAGCATAGTCCCTTTAGAAGCACTAATGGTCTTAGTGGTGGAGTAGCATCTGCATTGATATCTCATTGGTGCTTCTGCCAGTCAATTCTTATTTAGCCCAGAGCTAGGCTATGCCAAACCAGTGAAAAAGTTGTCTTCTGCACCTGGCTCCATCCAGGGACCCCTGGGGCCAATTATATCAATTCTTTCTCAAAATTTGCTCTCAAAATGAGCTCTTCTGTGCTCTGGCTATGTGAGAGGGTCACATACATGACCTCATGGGTGTGATGGGTCTGGCAGAGTCCCCAGGAAGCTGTGCAGCTTACACCAACCTTTTCTAAGGTCTTTCAGAGAAAGGGGGCAGGTGCTCCTCTCCCCACTGGCCCATAAAAAGGAAAATCATAATCCCAGAATCAAAAGATCCACTTCTAAAAGAGCCTTAGAGTGAAAACAAACTGGTGGCACACTACAGGAAAGCAGCAGAGAGAATGGTACCCACAGGGAGAGGTGGGGAACAATAATATCCGTGGGCATTGGGACATTGTGGACATACACATTCTTCTAAGCACAAACTTAACCCAGGGTCTAGAAAATTCTGATGAGAGCATTTCTATGAAGGTTTAGGTTTAACCTGGGATCCTCCATTACTAAATTAGCCCAGAACACATACTCTGGGCTACATATAAGGAATAATAACAACACAATCATGGTTGATTGTATATTGAGCAACTATTATGTGCTTGGCATCATTGTGGGCATTGGGGACACAATGATAAACAAACAGTTTTGCCCTTATGGTACATATACTCTAGTTAGGGGAAACAAAAAATAAAAACATACTAATTAGATGAAAAGGCACATAAGGAAGAATTTTGATAGCAAGTGTTATGGAGAAAAGGGAAGTAGGGAAGAGGGTAGAAAAGAGAGGAAAGGTTGATTTTTATGATGGGGAGCAGGGAAGATTTCTTGTCTGAGGTGATATTCTAGGGAGATAACTAAAGAAATAACATTCCATCACCAAGGAAATAGCCTAGTCAAATACCTGGCATGGGTTGGCTGTTACATATTTTACCAGACATTATAAATATTTGCTGAACTAGTTCATAAAATATGAGACAGGTATATTTACTGATATTTGAGAAAACCGAGGTTCAGAGAGGTTAAGTGATGTGTCCAGGGCCACACAGCAAGTTCAGTGGCAGAGCTGGAAGAGTATCTAGGTGCTCTCCTTTTCCATAGTTCCTGGGATTAGTCATTCCTAAGCCTCATTTGACTCTGATTCCCTGCTTCTTCCTGACATAAAGCACACTCACCCACCTTCCTGAGCTTCTCCCCCAATCTGAGTAGTGGAATGTGATGGGAATCTTTAGAACAGAGTTTACGAAGATCTGATTCCCATGAAAATTAGATGACAAACCCCTGAGACGTATGCCCAAAGATGTTTAGGCCTGAAAGCGTGTGGAGGCATGAGTGGACTGTGTCCTCCTGTTCTGGCTGCTGATTCCATTTCTCTCTTTCTGGGGAGAAGTGGGTGAGGGGGTGCTATTAGTTTCACCCACCCTGACTAAGAAAATGTGCGGAATGGAAAGACAGCCATTACCCCAGGCTGGCCATTGCCTCCTTGGCAACAATAGCCGTGTACGCATTCACATGCAAACACTGCACCAAAAACAAGCAAAGGTCACTCTCTCTGGGCACTTCCAAGAATGATCTCAATTTTTCATAAAACAATGTTTATAAATCAGGTAGAACCCCGGAGCAGTCCGGGAATAGAAATAACCATTTTATAAGGCTTCCTGCCATGACATTATTGCTTGTTTGCTTTGTGTGAGCAAAATACCATGCAGCCCACCCCTTCCAGAGCCAAGCAAAGACCTCTTCACAAACGTTCCAGCCAAGCACATCTGAATGGGGAGGTATCCTTGGTACTAGCAGGGGCTTCCATGCACTGCCTTTCAAAGGCAGGGGCTGTGCCCCATTCATCTTTCATAGCAGCACCTACCATAGTTCCTAGCACAGCATAAGCACTGAAGAAATTATTTTGATTGTTGCGTGAACATGTGACTGAATCAATGAATGAAAGAATGAATGAATAACCTATTCCAAGGGCTAGTTGTAAAAAAAGAAGAAGGAGAAGGAGAAGAAGAAGAAAGAGAAGGAGAAGGAGAAGAAAAAGAAGAAAAGAAAAGAAAAGAAGATAGCCTAGGCTACAAAAGTTTTGAGCCCTTGTAACATATCAGAGCTTTAGATGTGAGGGCACTGGAGAAGCATCGTGTGCCCTTCAAACCTTTTCCAGCTCTTACTGGCTTTTTCTCAGTCCCTTAGGGCCTCCATGCTGCTTGCTCTAGCCCTGGACACAGGCTCCTCTCCAAACCTAACTCCAGAATTTACTTTCCCTCTCTACCTATAAAAATTCCCACTATCTCAGTCCCCTGGAATGTAACTGGTTGGCATGAAGGAAAGCATTTGATAAACTAAGTGCCTTAGCTGAGTTCCCTCAGAAGCAGACCCCGAGGCAAGGATTCAAGTTCCTGTGGTTTATCTGGAAGGAGAGGCTGGAAGGGAAGACAGCCAATACAGGGTGCATTATTAAATGAGTTACCGCTATGGGCAACTGGATCTTAGCTCCATGTGGAAACTCTGAAAAATGGGGTGGGGAATATGCCACCCGACTCCACATCATCCCCCCAGGGCCGAAGGAGCTGGAATCTGTACTACGTACCATCTCGTCAGTCATTGTTGGGGGTATTGATTCTCAGGCGCTTCCTGGCATCCTTGCACTTGGGCAGGCTAGCCATTTTCAGTTTGGGAGAGAGCACTCAGGCAAAGCAATGCTGATGCCTACATATAGAAGTAACTGGGGAACATTAAAATGGTAAAGCTGAAGGCATGTTTGGTGCATGGGCCCCCAAACAGATTAGCTACTGCAACTCTAAATGGGTGAGATAGCTGACCACATCTACCACATACCCTCCGAGAGGGAATCTGACTTTCTAAAGAAGAGCTCAAGAGTCATAATGCCTTAACTCATATGAATGCCTCTCATATTCAGGCTGGATGATGAGAAAGGAAGTTGAAATTTGGAAGAAGGCAAATGAGTCTCCACTTAGACATGGCAGATGCATGAATTTTCTTGGGATTCTGGCTGCGGGTGAGCTCCACTCTCAAAAGAATGAAAATGCAACTGGTATTCTCCCTGAGGGAGAAGTCAACCAGAAACCAAGCAGCCCCTACCAAACCTACACCCATAAGCAGTACCTGGATGTCTTTCCGCTCCTAGCGAAATTCTGTGGCCACACAGAGGACCACGGTCCTCAGCTGCAGGACATGTCTAAGTGTTTAAAAGGTAAGCTTTCCTCCTCTTCTCCCCTTTGCTTACTCACAGGTCTATAAGAGTACTAATGGTGTCATGGAGTTTTACTGATGTTGAAATCAGAAGGGAGCTTTGAGGTCATATCCTCCCAACCCTTCATTTTACAGAGCAGATGCTGAGGCCCAGAATAGGGAAGTCGCTTGCCCCAAATCACACAATGGTGAGCAGCAAGCTCATTTTATCATGCAGAATTCAGAAAACAAAAGAAAATTTACTCTAGGTTCATCAAGCAAGGGATTGAACATGGGGGAAATAAGTATTTGCAAAAGCATTGCGAAGGCTAAAAGGGAAAAAGGTAGAAGGACTGCCACCAACTTTTAAGCTGCAGTTTTGAGTCATAGAACTTAAAAAGCTGTCCAGACAGAGCTTGGAAACCAGTTCCTTCTACAAACCTGAGGCGTGTAGATTCCAGACGACCACTACAAAATGTCCTGTGCATGGCATCAGATGTTGCCATTTCTCTGGCTGAATGGAAATCATCTTTAAATAACCCTGGAGGCAAAGGATTCTGGGAAATGTAGCTTCTGGTTTCAGAGAGAAGACAAAGTGAGTGGAAATGAACTCTGATGGTCACAAATCAAACATAACAAAACAATATCTAGCACCACGGGGAGCACTGATTTGTAGGTACATGTGCAAACCTAGATAGTTGAGGGGACATCTGCTCGGTGGTATGTGCTCCTTCCAAAGAGTTAGTGGGGAAGAGTGCCAACTCTGGCCAGATTCCATACTTGATTCCACCCTCAGGGACAGTTCTAGAGCCCCTGATGGAGGAGTATATCTAACGTGATCGTTCAGTCCATCACATCAGTCTCTAACGCTGTTTCATGGCTATATAGCGACAGACCTTGGGGAAAAAACTCAGAGTCTTCGGGACCTGTGGTGGCTCCATGTGAAGCAAATGGATATGGGCATCCAGGAAACCCTCATTGGTGGTGCCTTCAGATGCTCATAAAGAGCTCCTGCTAGTGCCACATTGGGTGAAGGGCATTTGGAATAATGTGGCTTGTTGGTACCCATAGATTTGGGGTAAGTTGGTTGGAGTTATGGCTCTTCCACTGATTTGATGTATAACTATGGACAAGTTACCCCAGTTTCCTCATCTCTAGGAGGAATGCTGTTGGGCTACATTACCTGGGTTCCCAATCCCAACATTCTAGTATCTTGCCATTAAAGCATCTTAATCATAAGGTTGTCACATTGTCCTGAATCCCAAAGTATGCCAACATTTCACTAGACTCTGGAACGTTAAGGAGAAAGTTCTGTCTAGATAATTGCCTCCTGATCCCCTCTCCCTTAATCAGAGTAAGGTTGGCCCTTTGAGACCAATAGGGTCACTATAGTGTTTGTTTCACAAACAAATGTGTGAATTATAGTACACAGTGTAATTCTGAGTTATCCACCAGAAACCACCTCAGGGCCTTAAATCCTGTGCTCAGAGCAAACCTTGTGTTATGACATGTGTTTGGGATAACATGATTTTTACTTCCTTTCAGGAACCTGGAGCCTTTTTGTTGTTCCCCTGCTTCAACTCATGTGGTATAGAGGCATCTCATGTTCTTAATCTCTTCCTTATGATTCAAAACATATCAACTGCCTTCCTTCCTAGGCTGTTGATCTCTGTTCTCTATGAGGATGGCATAGAGAACAGCAGATAAGCAAATCCATGATATCTTATTATAGAACTAATGTTATCTAATTTGTAAAATACTCAAGTCAATTTCAATTGTGGCATCTGTGGTGGGTTTATTATTAGTACTATCATTGCTATTATTACTAAAAAATAAATTATACTTGATGATGATGATATAGCATTTTATCTTTGTAGAGAGTATTGTAGTCTTCAAGTTATTTTATTAATTTCCTAAGGAGGGAATTACGACTCAGATTAGTCAAGAGATTCATCCAAGATCACTCAACCAATTAATGTTAGATCTGGACATAAAACATAAGACTCTTGGCTTCCAGTTCATGCTTTTTTTTTTTTTTTTTTTTTTTTTTTTACTACATATCTCACAGCTGGAAGGAAAGGCCAACAAAAGCCCCAGAGTAAAAATGACAGAGGAAGATAAATGAACCAAGTAAAAGGCCTGTCACCATGGTGTGTCCCAATGTGGCATTAGACAGACTTTTAGTCTTTCACAGCAAAATACCCACCCAAGAAGATGACCAAATGGCTGGTTCATGTTTGGCCTGATTTCTGAGTTTTAGAGAAACTCAGAAAAATAAGTATTTGTTTTCAAATAGATCAGTCTGGCTCCACAGCTCAGACTGCTCTCTATGTACAGTTGACACTGCATAACCCCACGTGGCAGCCATCACATGACAGGTATTGTAAATTTATATGAAAACTTCCTGAAAGATGACAATAAAATGTTTCACTCTAACAAAATCATTGGATTATGACAATTTCATGAAAGATGCAAGTGAAGAGTCTTGCAAAGAAGAGTTTTTTCCTAATGCACTCAAAGCCAGCCAGGTACATGAGTCTTTACGGACACAGGCTACAGTATAGATGAATGGAAGGCATAGAATAAAAATTTGGCTTTCATTTGCTTACTTATTGATTGATTCATGGTTTATTCATTCCAATATTATGCCCTTAACACCGAGATGTTGGAAAAGAGTCTGTGCTAGATACTGTACCTGACATTGGGTTGCTTCAGACCAAATCCCTGCTTTCAGAGAACTCAGTCTAATGAGAGAATCAGACAAGTAAATAAGTGTAGGGTTTCATGGGGACCCAGAGGCAGGAAATGTAAATCAGCCTTGCACGAGAGCAGACACACAGATAAGATAAGGAGAGTCAACAGAAGTCATTTTTTTTTTAACCCCAGTGGCATGATGGTGTTCAAGGTTGAAGGAGCAGCATGTGCTAAACCTTAGAGGTAATAGACTGTGTTCTCACCTCTTGACATTGGCTAATTGAAACCTCAGAACAGCCCCTAATAAGCAAGTACTATTATTCCCATTTAACAGATGAGGAAATAAAGGCACAGACAGATGAAGGGACTTACTCAAATAAAGAACAGAATCCAGAGAACTCAGCTACCAAGTTCACCTCTCCAGGGAGAGTATGTTGCATGGTCTGATTCAGGGCTGGCTGTATGAACTAGCCCTGTCTCTTCTTTAGCTCTACCTGGTGACTCCACATTTTCCTCTGTCTGCTTCCTGACATCCACTGCCCAGGCCCATACCTTACAAACTGTGGGGATCCCAGGTACTTGTGTATCTTCCCTATTCCATATCTGTATGGACTCTAGAGATGCTTTCCAGAAGTTGCTTTGTCAATTTTTAAGCTAAATTTCCATCTACTTGTTTTGTGGCTATGAGGCTCTTTTCCCTAAATGGTGAACATTGGGAAGGGGATACCTGGAAACTAAGTTTCATTTGTTTGAGGGCCCTGGTTTAGGTTGATTCCAGTTCATTGTGAGCTTACTCTACTGGGTTATTGTTTTACTTAAGTTCCAAAACAGCTGGAAGGAAGGAATGCCTACATTTCAAAAAATCTGTTATATGCCCTCTCAGAACTTTTGGTCTATTTGGTTAAAGTCAAAATTTATCCTTGAGAGGTTATTAAGAGAAATTAAATGAAAACTTAGCTTAAAAAATAACTTATTCTGTATGTGTCATAAGTGTGGCAATCCATTAAAATCACTGTGCTAAATTCCTGCCACTGTTCATAGCATTTGATTAAATACTCAGCACTATTTTTCTTTTTGGTTCGCTCCTGAGCTCAACAATTGTTTAACCATTAGATACAAATACTCAACCATTAAAATATCAGATCATCGCACACTCACATGTTACAAAATATGTTTTAGCAAATACTAGAGTATGTCCATGCAAAACATAGCAAGATCTTAATAAAAGGTCCTTAATGAAAACAAGTTCATGCGGACATTTTGCTCTTGGTCTTGGCGGGCAGAGACTTCTCTGTTGTTTTGGTTCATGTGCTGTGTGGATGAGCTCCTTTGCTGAGAGAGGCAGCTGGTATAGTGGAAGTGGTGCTGGCCTGGGAGGCAGAAGGATGAGGAGGGAATTCACTACTACCATTACCTAACTTTGAACGAGGACCTGTAGATGGGGAAGCCCAGTTTCTTATCGAAATGGATCAGGCTCAATGATCTCTGAAGACATTTGTTCACCCAATTCCCTGGTGGAACAAGACCAAAGCTCTGATACTGATGTAGACAGGTAAGTCTCAAGGAGCCTGACATTTTATTTAGTTCAGGATGTAAAAACTTTTCACATAGAGGACCAGGCGGTAAGTATGTCAGGCTTTGTGGGCGGCATTTTCTTTGTCACAAGCACTCAGCCCTAAAGCAGCAGGAAAGCAGCCCTAGATGGTACGCAGGTGAGCAGGCTTGGCTCTGTCCCAATGACTTGGTTCACAAAACTAGGCAACAGGCAGGATTTGAACAGCGGACTCCAGGGTGCAACCGCTGATGGAGGTGATGGCTGCAGTACAGGTTTGGGGTGAGCAGTGGGGACAGAGCCCTGGCCTGTCTCGGGGATCTGACTCAAGACAAGTAAGGCCACATGACCTTGCTCCAGGCCCACCTTGCCAAGGCCACCAACGCCGCTTCCCCAGTCCCACCTTGGAGGGAAACGGGCAAGTGCGCGTTTCTCCCTCAGGGACGAAAGGGTTAAGGAGGCAGGGGCAGACACAATTGTTTCTTTCTAGGGAAACTATTTGGACTTGGGAATTTGCTCTGCCACACAGCTGGAACTCATTACTGCTGAAGTTTTTTAAGTTAAAAAGTTTTATTTAGGCCCCTGAGAAGGTTTTCTCAGGCCAAGAGTGAGAGCCTGTGCTCACCCCGCAGCTGGTCCCGGCTGAGAGCTCTGGTCATTCTGGCCCTTGGGCCACCATTCCCTTGCCCCCCTTCACCCTTGCCCTCCCACTGACCCTCCAGCCACCTCACCTCATCTTCCCTTCTTTCCTTCTTCTCGCCTCTTTCACAAACTCTCCATCCACACAGAGCCTCTCTGGCAGGCGGGGCCGGCCTGTGTCAGCAATATGGAAAGTTTCATAACGGAACAATAGAAACATTCACCTTTTTGTTAGCTGGGATCCAAAAGTGCTAATATTTGAGGTGGGCTCTCGAATTTGTCACCCAGAGCCTTGGGTACAGACAGGGAAGACGAGGTTCACACCCCCACGAAAGTCAGGTTGGTGTGCTGCTTGAAAATCAAGTGGGAGAAACAGACTCTTTTCTTCTTCTTTCAGGTCAGTTCAGACAAAGGCAAAACGGTGGACAGCCTGATGCGAATGATAGTAAACCTGTTGGTTAAGTAGAATCTTTTGTTTGTTTGTTTGTTTGTTTAAATTTTATTGTTGTTGTATTACATCCATCCCCTTTTTGCTCCCCTCTGTCCCCCTCCCCACCCACCCGTTCCCCCCAAAGTCAATCCCACCTGTTGTCCATGTCCATGGTTCCTTTATACTAGGTTCTTGTCTAAACTGCTCCCCTTTCTTGCCTCTGCCTCCCCCTTCCCCCCAATCCCTTTCCCCCTGACCACTGAAGGCCTATTCACTGTATTCATATATTTGGTTCTGTTTTGCTTGTTGTTAGTTTTGCTCATTATTGTCCCGTAATGGGTGAGATCATATGATATTTGTCCTTCACTGACTGGCTTATTTTACTAAGCATAATACTCTCCAGTTCCATCCAAGTTGTTGCAAAGGGTAGGGGTTCCTTCTTTCTTTCTGCTATATAGAATTCCATTGTGTAAATGTACAAAAAACTTTGGTACATTTATACAATGGTTGAGTAGAATCTAATAAGCAATAGGCACCTTCTCCCCTCCTACCTTTTTTTTTTTTTTTTTTTTTTTTTTTACTTTCAGGCTAAAGAAATAAGAGCAAGGAGGGAGAGGGTGTCTGGGCTTAGTAAACAGGATGTTTACAGGTAAGCTCCTGGTGTCCTTGTTCCTAGGATCTACAGCCCATGCTCTGTGTGGGTTGGGTGGAATGGTAGTAATTTAGGTTCAGAGTGACCGTCTCCGCACTGCAGTTTCAGAATCATCACCGTTCAGTTGAAGTCCTCATCCTGTGTGCACCAAAGCAGGGAGGAATACCCCTGGATTTTTTGCAGGACTGTCCATAACATTCTGGATAGAGGTTTTCTCTGGTCAGCCTCCTAATTCATCAGAAAATTGCTGAAAGGAACAACCCTTTCTCTGTGCACTGTATTAAAATCTACCCACTTTACATAACCATGGGTAACCCTGGTCAGATCAACCGTCCTTTTGGAAGTTCAGTGGCAAGGTTACATGTGGCTGGAGTAGAAATAGGGTACAGAAGATAGAGAGGCAAAGGCTTGGGTGTAAGCTCTCACTGAATACATTCAGCATTCGGTATGTAAATGTGAAGTCAGCCAACCCAGACTTTCCATCCAGAGTTAGGAGGGAGATAATAGCAGGTACTTGTATGTGAGTGATGACTAACATTCCCCAAATCCTTGCAACATGTCAGGCACTGTGCTAAGCACTCTCCAGACATTATGTGAGGCGGATGCAGCTGCTCCCATTTTACAGATGAGAAAACGGAGGCTCAGAGAGATGACACGGTGCGATCCATGACACATCAGAGCAAGGGTTAGGGCCAAGAGTCTGCGGGTTGCCAAGCTGGTGCTCCATGCTCTGGTGCAGAAGAGAAAGGGCATTGAAGTTAAAAAGCTGGACCCTGGATTGCACCTGAAGCCCTGCCACCCAGGAGCTAGGTAAACAATGTAGCTGGCTATGTCAGGAAAGTGGCAATGAATGAGAAGAGCCACCCCCACCCCCCAAACTTGGAGCTTCTTTTCTGTGGGGAAGAAAGACAATAACTATGAAACACCTATGCAAATACACTGCAGAGAGAGAGTGGTGTGATGGAAAAATTAAAAGAGGGTCAGAGACTGAGGGAGGGGACTTGAAGTTCAGGCTGTTCAAGGACCACCTCTCTGAGGAGCTGATGTTTGAAATGGGACTTTCAGGTGTCAGCCAGGTGAAGGTCTGGTGGAAGTCAGAGAAGAGGAGGTACCTGGACTGTCCCTAAATGCTGCCGGGGTCCAATGGAGGAGCAAATAACTCTGCCTGGGTACCAGGGCCACAAAGTTGGCACAGGAAAGGTGGCATTTGCTTGGGCTCTGTCTTAGGGGATGGATTGAGTTCACCAGGAAGAGGACCCGAAGGGTTTGGGGGCTTGGCGAGGGGCTGCAGGGAACAGAATAAGCAGAATAGGCACAGCCTGGAAGTGTATCATCACTTGGGGTGGTGTATGGGGTGAGTGGGAACCCCAAACCCCATTCCTTCTTAGGAGTAGTAATATCTGGCTTAAATTCACACCAAAAGATGCATTAATGGTATTGGCTTATCTGAAGGTACATTTTGGTAACAGAAAGCATTTTTGAGTATTTGTGGTGTTTGGATGCGTGAGGGTGGTAATGAGTGGAAGAAGGTAATGTTAGAGAAGAAAGGGGAGCCCAGGGGCAACATCACTCAGTGACCCTCCTCCCAAGCTGTGCTGCTGAGCGTGGGTCTGGAATGCGGCTACAGGCCAGGAGGCCACTCTGCACAGAGCTGCGTCTTATCCGGGCACCTGGAGGCTGCCAGGGGACCCAACCTTGTGCGCTTAGGCATCGAAGAATGCACAGTTTCCCTTGCAAAAGGTCTCTCAAAAATCCTTTAGCTGTCTTCCACCACAGAAGGGAAAACTGAGAGAAGCTTAGAGAGGTGACGTCACTTGCTCAAGATCTCAGAGCTAGCTTTAGGTCGCCCCCACCCCAGCACGAGTGCCCTCCCAGCTGCCTTTTACCCAAACTATAGGTTCATTGTTGAAAGCAGTCGTTCTTAGTCATTCTCCTGCCAACACACATTTGGTGAGTGTCCATTACATTTCTGACAGATGTCCTGGGATGTGCCAAGATCAAGCACTGAGAGATAGACGAGGCCATTGTTGGTTATGTGAAATGTACGTGTGATTCAAGGCTGAGACTCAGCCTCCACTCCCTCCACACTCCAGTAAGCACATTACCATGCAAATAAGTGAGAGGGAGGCTATTATAAAAGGGGGCAATTATGAAAATTATTAATGTGCTTTTTCTTTGCATTCTAATTGCAGCATTCCTAATTTCTCCTGTCTGCAGATGGATATGCTGAGCCATGTACCAGGAAAAACAAGAGTAAAGCACATTATTATTTTCAAAATAATACCCTGTCTCATTGTTTCCTTGGTAAAGTTTTTTTTTTTTTTTTTTTTAATTTTATTTATTATTTTCAGAGAGATGGGAAGGAAGAGAGGCAGAGAGGGAGAGAAACATCAATCTATGGTTGCCTTTCACCTGCCTCCAGCTACAGACCTGGCTGGAGACCTGGCTTGCAACCTGGTTATGTGCCCTGGCTGGGAATTGAACCAGCAACCTTTGGGTTCATAGGCTGGCACCTTATCCACTGCACCACCAGCCAGGGCTTCTCCTTGGTAATGTTTTGCATGCCCAAAAATAACTTTTGGGTACATTGAAGGGCCATGCTACTAAGGTTGGCTGGTTCAGGTCTCTAATTCTATTCCCTCTCCCCTCTAAGTCCTTCAATCTGCCTGCACACTGCCAGCTTCTAAGGCCAACCATTCTTTGACCTGGGCATTGTCCTGGGGGAGAACTGTCCATTTTCTTTGTTGCTAACTTGGCTTCCTCTCATTTCTCTGGTGAAAAGACTCAGCCAGCTTCTATTATAGGATCACATCACCCACCAACCATAGAAAAGACCCTACCACAGGCCTATTGGCTTTCAACACTATGTTTACTCCAAACGGGAACAGAAGGAAGCTTCAAATAAATCTCAACTCAAGGCCATCTTCAACCTGGCCACACTGCCCTATCCTACCTACTTTGATGTGGCCCAGACTCAGGATGATACGGAGAATATTCTATTACTATGAATTGGCAAGCTCCTGCCCCATGTAAGAGGGGTGCATTCCTGGAGAAGTCTGAGAGCTGGTTCTTCCAGGAATGTCCCATGCTAAAAGGAAAACAAAGGGATTAGAAGCCCTTCTAAATAAAAACTCCAATTTAACATTTTTCTTGCTCTGAAATCTTATTTTGGGTGACTATTACCCTCATTTTTAACTGTGGACACCTTTGCAATATTCCCACTTTTCTGCAAATGGATGAACAGGTCAAGTAGAGTGAAGGTCAAGGACAAGGAAGGAAAACAGTAAAACACATTACATTTTAAAAAATTACTGCCCTGGCTGGTAACACAGTGTAAGGTGCTGGCCTGTGAACCCAAAGGTCACTGGTTTGATTCCCAGCCAGGGCACATAACCAGGTTGCAAGCCAGGTCTTCAGCCAGGTCTGTAGCTGGAGGCAGGTGAAAGGCAACCATACATTGATGTCTCTCTCCCTTCTCTGCCTCTCTCCCTTCCCCTCTCTCTAAATAATAAATAAAATGTTAAAAAAAATCATTATATCTTTTGTTCTTATAAAGATGCTCTTGTATCCACCTTTACTATTTGAGCTGTTATTAATAACAAATAGCTATTACCTGAGGGTGTCCAGCAATGTGACCGTCAGGCCAGGGGAAAGGGTTGCAATGGTTTGTAGCCTAGCCTTGTAGAATCCCACAGATTTCCCAGTTATCTCAAGACATGAGGCAAAGTTTTCAATAATAATTTGTGTCTATTAGTTTCCTAAAAGGCATGAGGAGTTGGTGTGTGCCTGGGTTGCTGATCCCTCTGAATCATCATTCTGAACCATAGTTGCTATTATATCAATTGCACCGCATGCTGAAGGAACAGAAGGCTGACCTGAAATGATGTTTCACCCTGGATACTCCCTGCAAATAATTCCCTCTTAAGAAATTATTTATATCACTGGTTTTTTTTTTAATCACTTCAAATTTTTTTTTTTAATGTAGGATAAAAAGTGTCTAATTGAAAAGGTCTTGTTACTTTGGTTCCAGTTAATCAAAACATTGCTGTAATTCAAATTAAAGCAATGCACTTACTCCAAAATTTGAAGCAAACCTCCTGTACTTCACTTATGAAAGCTGGTCAGAACTATTGCTCAAACTCTGGCTATAAAATAAACCTGCTTTAAAACTGTTGAAAGTCCCAGAGGCAGCTCCAGAAAATGTTGGGCAGAACGCTCCATTGTCATCTTTGAGTCTCCATAATCACGGTTCTCACTGCGCTGCTGCTTAATTTTAGCTTTCATAACATTGCCACTCCAAAAATCCCCAGTTCAGTTAATAGATAATCTTAGGGGATTTTTTGCTTCTCTCTGGTTATCATGCCCTAATTCGAGAGGGGAACCTGAGAAAGAAGGGTAGCTGGGTGCTCCTGACTGGGAATTTGATTTGATCATTTTTATTAAGGAAGACTTCAAGTGTCAGGGTTTCCAAAGCAGATTTCCAGTTCTAGCAGCATTTTCCTCCTTATCTTTGGGCCCTCTGATGGGTAGAGCATAGATACACACCCATTGACTGTCTGGGACTGTGTTGACAGTCTTCCTTTCATAAATGCTCCTTGGCTACAGGTAAACAACACTACTGGGCAAGGCAAGAAAAGGCCTATGAGAATAAATTTCAAATGGACAGACTTCCATTAGACAGCATTCCAAAACTACCAGAGAGCTTGGCTGTCCGTAGGAACTGAAGATTTCCTTTCAAGGCCATCAGAGTTGGGATGAACATTCTCTTTTTTGACAGTTACCTACTTCAAGACACTGGGAAAGTGTAAGTGTTCACTCAACTGGATTTTTGTTATGTGCAGAGACACGATCTATAATCCAACTGGGAATGTATTGTTATTGCTTATATACTTCCTTTTGTAAGTATTGTAATTATTCAATAACTAGGTTTTGAATGCTAGCTCTATGCTAGCACTAATTCTATGCCAAAGGTTCTAAACCTTTTCGGTCTCAGGATTGCCTTACATTCAAAAAATACTGACGACCCCAAAAAGCTTTTGTCTGTGTGGGTTATATCTAGCAATATTCCTCAACTTATAAACTAAAACTAAGAAAGTAAAAAAAAATTGATCAACTGACTTTAAACTAACCATAGTAAATCCCTTACATAGTAACACAAATGACATTTATAAATGTTATAAAATAGCATTATTCTGCACTGGCTGGTAGCACAGAGGATAGGCGCTGGCCTTGGAAACCAAAGGTCGCTGGTTCAATTCCCCAGCCAGAGCACATAACCAGGTTGCAAGCCAGGTCTCCCGCCAGGTCCCCTGCCAGGTCCGTGGCTAGAGGCAGGTGAAAGGCAACCATACATTGATGTTTCTCTCCCTCTCTGCCTCTCTCCCTTCCTCTCTTTCTGGAAATAATTAAAATCTTTTTAAAAATAGTATTATTCTATTTAAAAACAAAAACAAAAAAAGTGAGAAAAATGACATTGTGTTACATTTTTGCAATTTTTTTAGCATCTGGCTTTATTCAACAGCTGGATTCTGATTGCATTTTATCTGTGATGATATATGTTTTCATTAAAGTATATAAAGAAAATCTGTTGTTTATACACTTATGTAGTTGGAAAGGGGAAGTATTTTAACAGCCTTTTAAGATAATTGTGGGTAATCTTTGATGCTCAAATAAAACTCAGTAAGTTCTTAAAAGTTAGTTGCCATTAGAAATTTGAAACCATATCAATGAACTCTGTTACATTAAAATCTACTGGCCTATCTTGCACTCGGAATGGATACTTTAATCATGCATGATTTTGTAACTTCATGCATCATTCACTTGGAAAATGATAGTTCACATAGCTATTCAGGTAGTCTAATAGTTGACACATTACGTTATACTGAATATGTTGTATTTTAAAAACACAGTTGTTAATATTACTATCAATTTCATCAGAAAAGTCATTAAATATTGAGAAGCTGTCAAAACGATGGTGGCAGATGCAAGTTTTCCAAAATTTGTGTTTTCCCTTGAAATTTTAAGTTTTACCATGGGCAACTATACTATCAAGCTGTATTTTCCTCAAAGGGACATTTTCATTCTTTTCTTTTTCTTTCTCTCTCTCTCTCTCTCTCTCTCTCTCTCTCTCTCTCTCTCTCTCTCTCTTTTTGAGAAAGTGTTTGCCAGATATCCAAATATAGGTGTCCATAGTTTGACTGTTGGTTGTTTTTTCAAGTAACAGTAGTGTTTTATGAAAAATATAGCTAGTGCAGTGCCTAACCAAGTAATTGCAGAAATGCTTTTCCTCAAGATAATCAGTGTACTTTGTTATGTAGGGGGAATGCTTTAAGGGTGCTTTCTTTTCATACTAAGGAATTTTAAATGGATGTGTGCTCAAGGGTCACAATTTTAAAACAATAACTTTTTTTTTTTGTCTACCAGAGGACCTTCTCCAATAAAACTGACTTTCTTTTTTTTGCAAGGATATGACAGTGAGGAATGCAATGATTTTTGTACAGTTTGCTGTCACTGTGATTCATGCTAAGAAGCCAGCAGTTTTACCCACCATCAGTTCTACACAATCATATTAAAATGTCAACACAGTGAAAAAAACATCTCATGTATTATGATGATGGTAATGATGAAGAAGATGATGATGATGATAATGAAAACTGTTTAATCAGGAGTCCATGTGGGTCTAGTTTGAGAACTACTGTTCAAAGCACTGAGGATACTCACAAGTTCCCTGCTGTCAACCACTGGGGGAGAAGATAATACACAAAGAAATGAATAAACCCACAGCGGAGTAGTAAGTGCTAATATGAATATATAGCGGACTGCTGTGGTAGAGAAGAAATACTAGAACAGGGGGATTACATTATACTAGATGGTCAGGGAAAGCATCACTGAAATGGTAAGACTGGAGCTGAGCCGTGAATGATAAGAAAAAACCAAGTATGTAATAGTCTAGAGGAAGAAATTTCCAGACAGAGAGGAGAGAGAGTACAAAGCCCTGAGATGGAATTAGGTTTGGTGTGTGCAAGAAAGACAAAAGAGGCCAATGAAGTACCTAAGGCAGAGATGTGGCTGTGGGGGTGACCTCACGTCACAGGTCTGTCCACCAGCCAAGCGGCAGCAGGTTGGTGCGCTGACACAGCATGGGGTTCGATGCTCTGGTTCTGTCAAGTCCATCAGTCATTAGGTTGGGCTCCCCAGGAACCAGGCACTGAGGTGGAGATTTGCATGCATGATACCGACTGGGCCGGCGTTGGGGACTCACATCTAAGAGGAAGTGAGGAAAGTACAACTGGGAAGAGGCAAGAGGTAAATTGCAATGCAGTTGGTATGAAAGTTCCAAGGAATGTGAATCGGGGGCAGCCCTTCAGAGATGTTCTTCATTGAGGCAAAAGGTGAGAGCTCTGTATCCTTTTCTTAACAAGTTAGTGGATGTGGGCTATCCTGGAAAGAGAAGCTGATTCTATGCAAGGCAGCACTAAGGAGGGATTTGGCTACAATCTGTCCACAGCCTACAGTTTTGGCTAGAGAAAGGGTGGCCTTGGCGCTGATGGGTACCTGGCTACCATATCATGACACCCACTACACTTAGCCTCTCTGAATTTTCTCTTCCTTGCCTGTAAACTGGAGAGAAAAATCAAAATAGTTGAGTGACTCAAATATGAAAATAAGGAAGGACTTTACTGACCACACGGTTACGCAAATGGTGATTGTTGCCATTGCAGGGAATTTACGTGACTAGTGCTTGTGCCATGACTCCTGTATAATATTTGAACCTAAATGAACAAATGCAGTAATATTTATGTTATATAGGAATTTATGTTCGGAATAGCTGAACTTTCTGAGACCACATTTTAAAAATGAGTTAGCAGGTGAGCTACCCTGGAATCATTTCTGAATGTCAAAGCATAAATCACCATAGCCGCCCCTCCCGATAGCCTTTCCTATGTGACTATAAATCATATTTATCACCTCCTGTTTTCTTCCTCCAGAGACCGCTGTCATGAATCACTGAATGATGTTCCCATGTTAGCAGATAAGGAATCTGCCTCATTCTTATAGGTAATTATTCTTTTGTTTTTCTTTCATTGTCATCTTGCTTATGTGTTTAGAAAAGTAGGCTAACAAATTCTTGGGAGAGGATAAACAATTACATAATAAAAGAAGTTTGGGGAACAGCTATTTATGCAAAGTTTACTTACTACAAAATTTCATGGGGCTTTTAATAAACTAACATATTTGTGATTCTCTAAGTATGAGATACACTATGAGGCATAAGACCATGTATAATGCGGGAGCGCATAGGCTTTTTTTTTTTCCTAGTGACTAGAATTCTGAAATGCTAACTTTGAGTTATTTTGGCTGAAATGGAATAAAGTGATGCTAGGGCTTCGATGTGTCCCAAAGTTCCTCTTGTCATCAAGTTCACTGCACCTATTCACCTGCCCTAATGGTGTAGATGGACAGATGAAGGTATACCCAAGAGTTTCATATAATCAGGTGATTTTCTTTCCAGGAAGTAATTTCTAGAGAAACAGACCTTATGTCCTAGATTGATCAACATCCAGCCTCCAGCCTATCACACTATCAGGCCCATCATCACTTCTTGGTCTAGGCAAATCACACTCCCCGGTGGCTCCTGGGCTGTATGGAGGGACAATAATTTCACTATCAATTTATTATTTGGTTCCTCTCAATGCACCACCCAGAGGTTTACATTTTACTTCAAGATGTGAATTGTAAAAACACATTTTATTCCAATCAGGGCCTAATCAATTCTAGCTCCTTAAGAAAATCCTTGCCTGTTGGCAAGCCAGGACCTACCTCCTAGTACAGCTCAGACATGGGTGTGGGCAGAGCCTGGGATTAAGATCTTCTGATTGAATAATGTGGGAAGAAATGGAATTTGAAGGGAATGTGGAGCAAGTATGAAAGGAAAGCAGGTTTTATATAATTTCAAGCTATTAGAAAAGCCTGTTTTTTGCTCACTACAATACTGAGATGAATTCTTTTAGGTCACCTAATGCTGATATTAAAATTTAGCAACAATAGCCCTGGCCAATGTGGCTCAGTTGGTTGGAATATTGTCCCATAACTGAAAACTTGCAGGTTTGATTCTTGGTCAGGGCACATTCCTAAATTGCAGTTTTGATCTCTGGTCTGGGTGCTTATAGGAGACAACCAATCAATGCTTTCCTCCCATCAATGTTCCTCTCTCTCATTTCTTCTCTCTCTCTAAAAGCAATGAAAAACACTGTTCTTGGATGAGGATTTAAAAAATGTAATTTTAGCAACAATAAGTATATATTGCATATTCATGGTTAATTTATATATAAGGAAAATGGGATAAGAGAGATAAGGCTTTTTTAGGTTTTATGACCCATAACATTAATCATTGGCCTGCTGTCTTTTTATAAAGATAACATGGTGGAGAGAATACCAGGTCAGGAGCCACAGACATGAGTTAAAGTCTTGATTTTGTCATGGATCAAATAATTGCTTGGCCAAGTCATTTCCTCTTTCTGGACCTCTGTTTCCTCCTTAGTCCCAGGTGGAGGCTGAATTGCATGAGGTACCTTCCAGCTCCAACAGTCCAGATACTCTGACTCCACAGCGTTCTTATGTTCTTAAACACTGATGCACTCCCTCAGTTCTTGCAGGATCAAGGCCAAAGATTTTAACTGTTTGTCAAGGTCTTCTGCTTTCTGCCTCTGTTGCTCCTTTTCAGCTCATCTTTCAAGCTCATCTATTTCTCCAATGACACATCCATTTTATGTGAAAAGCCAGCCCCAAGTATCACCTCCCTGAGTCTTTGATTACTTTCCTGGGAAAGCTTTCTCCTCTAATGCTGAGGGCCATTGCTGTATCTTTGGCCCTACCCTCTGACCATAGACTACTCTTAGTTCTTCTTTCCTGCATAAATGTTTATCCCCACAAATATATTAATATACTGGTAAGGTACATGGGAACCTTTTTATTATTTTTAAAGATTTTATTTATTATTTTTAGAGAGAGGGGAAGAGAGAGAAGCAGAGAAGGAGAGAGACATCAATGTGTGGTTGCATTTCACCTGCCTCTGTTCTTTTCTTAAATCCCAGGGCATGGTAATGAAAAGAACATAAGGTTTGTTAGCTAGTGTGTTTGATTGATGATTTCTATTTGTCTGTATCTACGGTGATAAATTGATTCAAACATTCTAACTTGGACCAATGTCTCAACATTGGATTTATTTATTAGGTAGGTTTTCTGGCATTGTAAGTGTGGTTGTGGCTCTAGAATGGTGATAAGTCACTGAGCTCATGGGGGCCTCTTTGGATATCCACTCTCAACAATCATACTAACATCTCCTTATTATATCTAAATGTTCTACATATTCCCATCATATTCACCAATGTTTCATGAACATAACCTCATTCACTTTTCACAATCACTTCCTGCAGGAGGAAATATTTTATAAATTAGAAAATCCTGCCAAAGAGCTATTTAATCAGCTTGTCCTTGGTCACACTGAGAGCACTCAGGAGAGTTTGTATGTAAACTAGGACTTTCTAAGCCAGGGGCTAAAATTCTTACCTAGAGTGACCAGGAAGCACACATAATAAGAAAGCTTTGTAAAGTACATTTCATACCCAATATGTTATGGTAATTCTACTTAAAATGTTCTAATTGGTAGGATTGTTTTTCAGTGCTTGACTTGACTGGGCTAAAGAAGACCTTCTCATCTTGTTGATTCACTCTAGAAAGACAGTGAGTTAGAACATGGAAAAGAATGGTTGTCTGCTTTTAAAGTCCTAAAAGAAATCACAATGGGGATACTGATAACTTTAGTCTGTAAAAATTGATGTGGAAGGGACTAGAGATTGTTAGAAGTATAAGACTATATCGAAAAGTTCCTTATTTAAAGAGATCCAGTTTTATAGCAGGAGAAACATTAGAATGGTGCTCTGGACTAACCAGTCAGGCCAAAGACACAGCAGTGGCCATCAGTGTGACCTTGGACAGCTTACCTAGTCTCTCTAAGCCTTACTTTCTTCACCTCTGAAATGGACATAGGAGAATCTGCTTCACAAGTTGTGGAGAGGATTAAATGATATAATTAACTTCCTGATACATATTTGCTGAGAGCTTATTAGGTATCAGACACACTTTAGATCTTGGGGACTCAACAGGGAACAAATCGTTGCTTCCAGAGATTGGTTATCCAGAAGAGACCAACAGTAAAGGAGATAAATAAGTAAATCTAGTTGTCTGCTGACATTGATAAATGCCAGGGAGAAAAATCAGGCAAAGAGGCAGAAGAAGGGATGCTAGTAGGTTAGGAGGGGTCAGAGAAAATCTTGCCAGGAAGATCCTATTGGGGTAAATTTAGAGGCTATCAGAAAGCAAGCCATGTAGTTAGGCAAAGGAAAAGCAAGAGCGAGGGCCCTGAGGCAGAAACGTGCCTGAGGAAGAGCAAGGAGGCCAGTGTGGCTGAGCATAGTGGAGAAAAGAACAACGTAATAAGAAATGAGTTGAGAATCAGTTAGGCCTATAGGTTATCATAAAGACTTTGGTTTTTAATTTACTCTGAGTGAGTCACAAAGCCTTTGAAACATTCTGAGGAGAGCAGCCACATGATGGGACTTAGATATGAACAGCAGGACTTTGGCTACTGTGTTGAGAACAGACTGAGGGGAGACCATTAAGAGATGATGGAAATAGTTCAAGCCAGAGACAGGGAAGAGCATCAGAGCCATTGCTCTGGAAAATCACATAATTTCCCCTACTGTCCTGTGTGAACATCTGAATATAACCTAACTCCTATGTGCATCAAGGCACATTGGGCATCTGTGGAGACAGACTTCCTTGGCTGTTTTGTTGGGTTTAGTTATAGAGCCTCAAATGTCAATCCCCATAGGCCAAATAAAGAAAGCTCTATAAGCCAGTTAGCCACTTTTAAGACATGTTAGTACTCCAGAAGCACCCATCCAAAGCAAGAAAAGGTTTACTTTAATGAGTGGAAGCTTCGCACCCAGAGGGAGGCCAACGCAAGCCTTTCTTACCCTGGGACACAGGAGGGCCTTCTGTTTGTTCTAGCAATCAAGAAGGTCACAGTATATATGAAAGATTTCAGAGTCTCTGGGGGTCCAGGTTGGCACTGCCATCACTGTTGTAGTTTGTCCTAGAATGTCTCAGCCTGAAATCTCTTGGAAGCATAGTTACCTGGACCACAGAAGAAAGCAACATGTGCAAGACAGTTTCTGCTGTAATGAATTCTGCCCAGCTATATAGACTTGGCTTCTCTGCTATTTAGAAGCAGGTGAAAAGTTGTTTTCAAAGAAATTATTATTTAAAAAGTGGTTTAGATCACCTTAAACAGTATCAGTAGACGCCGGGCTCCCTCCCATACTGAGCCGCCATCTGGACCTACCTTGCATGAGGTCTTCGACATGGCAGCTATGCACTTGGTTTTGCCAACCCCAACAGAAAGCCAGGCAAGCTTACCCCATGTTCTCTTGCTGAAGCACTTTATTTAAGATTGGTGAGCAATGCAGCCTGCCTCAGGTTATCCCAGACCTAGCAACCCACAACCATGCAAAAACACAGAGGCTCCCCCAGAGGCCTTCTGCAACAGTTTCATGGCCAACTTCATTTTTGGCACCTGGAAACACAGCCTTCTACTGGAAAAGTTTGCTTGCTACTCACCCTGTAAGAGCTTGGAAATAGGGCCAAGGCAGAGAGACTGTATCTCAATTCTCTCCCAAAGGGGTGAATGTCCAGGAACCTAAGTTCATATGGCACAACCACTGGTCTATCTTTCCACTGGGAGCCAATAGTCTCATACATCACTTTGAAATGGTTCCCATGTTTCTTGGCCTTCTGTAGCCTCTGTAGGATGGGGTGAAGAATGCAGCCCTATTTCTAGGACAACAATTCTTAAGAGAAAAGAGCTGGGTTGCTTAAGTGTCCATGGATGTGGTTGGAGAAGCCCAGTGTTTAAAGAGAGGGCATTAGTATGTTACTCACCCAGGAGACAGTGGTAGCTACAGTGGCAGCAGCTACAGGACTGGGGGGATCCATCTAGACATATATTTCTTCTTCTTATGAAATTGTATCACAATTAAGAACTGCTGGTGAGCTCATTTTAAATTCTGCTTTCTGGCTTGGCACATCAACATGTAGAAGGATCACTCTAAAGTGCAAAACTAAAGCCTGCACCCTGACTAATGTTGTCATCTGCTTCTAGCTTTCTCACTGAGACTTTTCACAAAGTCAAAGTAGGCCTTATCTTCACTTCTATATGAACCTCTCTTCTGTGCAGTCTATGTGGCTAAGGTTTTCAACATTTCCAAATCAAAGAGCCCTCAGTAGAGGATTGCATGTTAGCTTGGCAAATGCCGACACTACCCAGCAAACACCAAAGCAGTTGTGTCTAGCTGTTCAAAACTGTTTTCCATTCTGAGCCTACAATCAGAATGAAAATGGATTGTGCTTTGTTGTCAAACAGACCTGAGTTTGAATCTTAGCTGCTCCACCTACTAGCTGGGTTACTTTGATGATTTTATGGCCCTTTAAGACCTTCTCCCCTATATTTTGAGAAGCATACCTACCATTATGAGATGATTTTATTAAATATTCACACTATATATCAAGTGTTTGTTACATGAATAGATAACTAGGTACTCAATAACCTTTATTATAACTTCCAGAGGTGAGTAATCTTTAAATAATTTTTAAGCATCTTCCAAAAATAAAAAAACTATCCATATGAAGCAGTATGTACACATGTCAAAACTAATTAATTATCAGAGTATTATTTTGGCCATATTAAATGACAGAGCCCTGGTTGGTAGCACAGTGGATAAGGTGCTAGCCTGTGAACCTAAAGGTCACTGGTTCTATTCCCCAGCCAGGGCACATAATCAGGTTGCAAGCCAGGTCTCTAGCCAGGTCCGTGGCTGGAGGCAGGTGAAAGGCAACCATATACTGATGTTTCTTTCTCTCTCTGCCTCCTTCCTTCCTCTCTCTCTGGAAATAATAAATAAAATCTTTAAAACAAATAAATGACAGAAATCACTAAAAGATTAATCATGGAGAAACATGGATTATATTATAGAAACCAGTTACCAAAACAAGAAGACTAATGGATTATTATCAACTTGGAAACAGGTTTCTAGCTCCATGTGTCTGTCAATGATTTGGATGAAGATTCAGAATACATGTTTATCAAATCTATAGGTGGCTGGAGGCTCGAAGAGAGAATAAATATTTTAGTTAACACATTAAAATCAACAAACATCTTTACAGATTAAGTTGATAGGCCAAGATGAAATATAGTAAGGATCACTGCAAGCTCTCATACTTGGTCCCAAAAGAATGAACCAGGTCCATTCATGTTGTTGCAAATGGCAGGATTTCCTTCTTTTTCATGGCTGAATCGTATTCCATGGTATATACGCACACACGCACACACACACACACTCATTCACACACACACACCCTGATGGACACTTAGATTGTTTTCGTATCTTGATTATTGTAAATAATACTGCAATGAGCATGGAAGTGCAGTTATCTCATCAAGATCCTGATCTCATTTTATTTGGTTATAGACTCAGAATGGGATTGCTGGATCAAATCAAATGATATTTTTAATTTTTAGAGGAACTTCCATAATGTTTTCCACAGTGGTTATACCAATTTACATTCCTACCAATAGTACACAAGGGCTCCCTTTTCTCACCAGCAATTATTATCTCTTGTTTTTCATTTAAATAAGATAACCATTCTAACAGGTGTGAAATGATTGATCATTGTGTATTTAGTTTTCATTTCCTTGATGATTAGTAATTAGTTGAGAACTTTTTCATATCTCTGTTAGCCATTTATATGTTTTCTTTGAGAAAGTGGCCATTCAGGTTTTTTGCTCATATTTTATAGGATTATTTGGTTTTAGTTACTATTGAGTTATATGAGTTTCTTATATATTTTGCATATTAACTCTTTGTGATATATATAATTTGAAAACATTTTCTCCCATTCCTTATGTTGCCTTTTCATTTGGTTAATTGTTTCTTTTCTTATGCAGAAGTTTGATGTAGTGCCGTTTGTATATTTTTACATTTGTTGCTTGGGATTTTGGTGTCATATTGGGGAGGGTTTTTTTTCCTGTTTCTTCTATGAGTTCTGCAATTCAAGTCTTATGTTTAAGTCTTTCATTCTATTTGAGTTAATTTTTATGAGCAGTGTAAGACAAAGGTCTATTTTCTTTTTCTGCATCCGATTACCCAGTTTTCCCAGCACCATTTATTGAAGAGATTCTCTTTTCCCCACTGAGTATTCTTGGCTTCCTTGTCAAATATTTGTTGACTGTATATGAAAGAATTTTACTTCCGTCTTTCAATTCTGTTCCATTGGTCTGTGTGTCTATTTTTATGCCAGTATCATATTGTTTTGATTGTCATAGCTTTGTAGTATAGTTTGAAATCAGGAAGTATGATGCCTCCAGCTTTGTTCTTCTTTCTCATAATTGCCTTAGCTATCTGGAGTCTTTTGTGGTCCATACAAATGTTAGGGTTGCTTTTTCTATTTTTGTGAAAAATACCATTGAAATTTTGATAGGAATCCCAGTGAATCTATAGATGGTTTTGGATAATGTAAACATTTTAATAATATTAATTCTTTCAATACATGGACATGGGATATCTCTACACTTGTGTCTTCAATTTGGCATTATGCTAAGTGAAAGAAGTCAGAGAAAGACAAATAATGTACTATCTCACTTGTGTGTGAAAGATTAAAAAAACAAACTCATAGAAACAAAAAATGGAATGGTGGTTTTCAGGTGCTGGAGATGGGGCAATAGGGAGATGTTGGTCAAAAGGTACAAACTTCTAATATACGATGAATAAGTTTTGGGGATCTAATGTACAACATAATAATTATAGTTAACAACATTGATATACCTGAAAATAGCTAAGAGGCTAGATATTAAATGTCACCACAAAAAAATTAATGATGTGAAATAGTGGGAGGTATTAACTAACATTACTGCAGTAATTATTTGGCAATATATGAGTGTATCAAATTAATATATTGTACACATTAAACTTACACATGTTATGCAAAAGTTATATCTCAATAAATCTGTATAAAAAGACCATTGTCTCCTGGGGAAAAGAAAGAATGATCAAGATGGGAAAGGATAGAATAACATTGGTGCAGATAAAACATAAAGATCTAAAGATGTTAAGGACCAGTGAACTCTTTCGAAATACATACAATAATAGCTTGAGTGTCAAAAGAGCTAATAAAAATATAGGTTGTATTCATAAAATCAGAGCATCTATATTAAGAAAATTATACTTGAGAGTGTCCACACAACCTAAATAAGGTTATAGACAAATTGGAGGCAAATAACCAGAGTGGTAAATAAATTTTGCATAATGTAAATATGATTGACAAACATGTTTGTTCTAATGAAGTTAGCTGTGGTTATTTTCAAATACTGTATATAAAGAAGGGACATGTATGGTGTTTCCCAAAATGGGGTAGCTACCACACCATTGATTTAAAAAAAACATTAATAATAATGCTAATTATTGAAACATCAATAAAATAATATCTGCAATTAATAATACATTGATAGTAGAATTAACATGTATTAGAAAAATATAAACAGACACATCAAACCTATGAATTTGCAGATAATTGTTGCTTAGTTTTGAGATTAACATAGGTGTTTAAGGTACAATGAGTTGAAAGAAAAAAAAACATTAAGTGTATAATGGTGTGAGTGGTATTCCTGTATCACGCAAGCAATATTGAAACACTAACCATGTGCATAGCAGATCAGATTTCTGGGTGAAGTTATGGGAGAAAATTAAAAGCAATGAGTAGAAGTTTCTGAAGCAAGTTTCAGCTCAACATACAGCAGACTTTCCAATCAACTCTTGCCATGATCAAATGGGCTACCCCAAGCATGACTTCTCTAGCCCCAGGGGCGTGAGGGCACGGGCTAGAGGGCATTGGTGGGGATGGAGTAAAGGAGATTCAGGCATCAAGTAAACAATTGGAGTAGGTAACTTCCAGGCCCCCTCCAGCTCTGTTACTGTGTGACTGAGTTCTGCATCAAGTCTCACTCAGCACAGAGACTCCAGGCCTTCTCGTGTTAAGAAAATCTGTTGTTTGTTTCACTTTATCTGGAAAATGTTGGTAGGAAATCAACGCTGCATTATCAGAGATGCCCTGGTTTCCCATGAAGCTAGCGGTGGTAGTAAGCGCCTCCAAGGCGTTCGTTCCAGCCAATAGCCATGGCCCCTATCTCCAGCTGTGACACATTAGGTAGAACTCATCACCTCATCCATTCTCACTTAGTTTTTCTGGAAAAGAAGACCATGTTCCCTCATAATAAAAATTGGATCAGGGAAAAGAATGACACTTCCCTTTAAAGGAGAAAGAAAATAAATGTGTTCTCAGGCCACGGGGTCCTACACTGTATGTGCTTACAGTTTTAGGCCCTGGGCAAATTATTTAATATCCCTGAAGTTGCTTTTCTTTCCTCCTCTCTAAAATGGGAATATACCAATGCATGGTTGCTAGGAGGACAATGATTATAAAGTACATGTCATAGTTATCACATAACAGGAGTCCATAACTCATATGTGTTCTCACTGATAACTTTCTTTTCATCATGATTACTACTTATGTAGCAAATGGAATTTCAGTCCCAATGCTTCTAGTTAATTTCTCCACTCATTAATTTGTTCAGCAGATATTTCTGAAAGTGCCTATGAAACCAGGCACAGTGCCAAAAAAGCATATGATAGTTTCCATTCCAGAGACCAGAGGACAGGCTTGATAATAGTGCTTAAGTTATAATGATACTCTACATTTGTCCATCCTTACATGTCACAAAATACATTCACATAACATAATACCATTTAAACCATCTCCCAAATCCTGGGATAAAGCAATCTCCAGGAGGGCAGAGACCATATCTGTCTAGTTTATTACTAAATTCCCCTTCCCTAGCATATAGTCTGGCCCTACATAGGGGACCCGTCAGTACTAGTTGTAAGACTAAAGGAAGAAATTAATGAATCCATGAAATTAGCCAAAAGGACAGTTATTGATAGCATAATTTTATAGGCAGAGTACACTTTGAGTAAATAAATAATTTCATCAACTAAACAACTTTGGGAGGAGATGGCATCTTACCCTTTGATTTTGTTGGGCAGAACATAAATGTAATATATAAAAGCAATAGTAGCAATAGCCAACAACAATGAAAGCTAGCATTTCTAGAGGGTTTACTATGAGCTGAGCTTTGTCCTAGGCACCCCATGTGATCATGGTGAGAACTGTTGGATATGTTCTATAAGCAAACATATTTGCAACTTACTGTACCTTCCTCAGCTGCGGTCCTTCTTGGAGGGGGGCCTGTGTTGTTTCCTCTTCCCATCTCCCTCCAGTGGTAGAAGCTGCGAGCTCTTGAGGGGAAGCTCTTTGTCTTGATCTGTATTCCCAGGACCGTGGTGTGCATGTAGCAGATAAGTGAATACGCCTTTGATGAATAAATAATCGGATGATCTAATTGAAGGTCAGAAAAGGAAATGCTCAATGGGACCTAGAGTCATGAGGAAGTTTGAGGATGGGGGTACTTGAACTTAAGCCTCAGCTGAACTTTGATAGACGTAGAGGGAGTATGACACATCAGGAAGGCTATGTGTCTGTCCTGTTTAGAGACTGGGCTGGGTGTGGGGTGGGGCAGAACTGGATTAGCTGTCAGCCTCTTGTGGGATCTTCCCGTCCTTGGCACCATGGACCAGATATTTGGTATCAGTCATCACCCTGGTCTCCTGCCTTTTGCTGCGATCAGCTCTATTGATTTACTTTTGAGTTTGAACTTGGCAAGAAAAGTGGCACCACCAACACCTGTGGGACAGGTCTTCTTTCATTATACGTGGATTTTAAGGTGAAAACCTTGTGCTTTTTTTCACTAGCATGGCCCAAATCATGCTCCGCAAGTGATCATCCCTGGGGAATGGCATGGATTGATGAGAAAACTAATCACAAGAAAGTCCAGGGGTCAAAAGTGTGTGGGAAATAGAATGTCATCACTGTATATCTTCCCAGAGGCTTTACTTCTAGCCGTTACTAAGCATTTTGATTTCGTAACAGGGGTTTGGGAAACCTGGTGTGCAGAGGACTCCTGACTTATTAAAGGGGTCTCGGGAACAGACAACCATGTAGGATTGGTGCTTTTAACACATTTCGTTGGACAAGAAGCACCATCTAAGAACATTTTTTGGAAAATCATGAACGGATTTGCCTATTCCTTAGGGCACTTAAATATTTGTAAATTCATATACCTGCAGATACAAGAATGTTTCTTTCCTCTGACCTCCAGTTCCCCTAGCCAGCTTTATCATGAGTGCTCTCCGGTCCCCACGTCTGCCCATTTTGCACACTAGAGGGAAGTGTTGAGCCTATTTAGAATTTCCCACACTGGAGAAGAAGTATGATGAAATTACCCTTTTACATAAATCAGGGGGACGAGGTACCCAGCAGCTGTGGCTCTTACAGTAAAAACCATTATGACGGGCAGCATTTTGTTCAAAATTCTTAAGTGCAGAGATTTTCAAAAACCACAGACCAGTTCTCCTCAGAAATTCCTCTGTCTGGACTTGCAACGCCTAGGAGGTTCAAGTCCTCACCCGGGTCCTCTAGGGGTTTGTGAATGGGTGCAAAATAATGACAGAGTATACAAAACTTTAAACGCAATTGATATTGCCTTGTCTAGAGTATAATAATGGTTGGAATGGAGTTGAAACATCGACTTCAGTCACAAAGGCCCTCCTGAGTCTTTCTTTAATTTCTGAGCAAATTCTTTGTCTTTTTAAAAAGGAATCCTCAATTCTAGCCTGTCCAAATTCTGTACTTAATCTTCAAGACTCAGTTTGAACCCAATTCACCCCTAGAGATTGGAAACTTGAGGAAGTTGCCATCTCCATATTCATGCTCAGCCCTGGATAATTCGAGACTTTGTATGACCTTTTAAGAGTTTTTATTTATGTTCTTTTCTCCCCCCTCCTCCCCACCCCTCTATCAACTGTATTATGAGAGCTTGAAGAATCAGGGTTCTATGTTACCTTTAAGTGTATTGCGTAGTTGAACCTGACTGAAGAAAACAGACATGTGTTGAGTTCCTGCCATGGGGCAGGCATTGAGTGAAGGCCTCTTTGCTTCAGGTTAGTTTAGCTGGAATTGGGCTGCACAGTCTGTGCCCTTTTCCTGAAGTTGCAAACCACTCAAAGAGTCTGTTTGGAATAAAAGAATACATGGGGAGACCTTAGGTCCTTGTTGTAGTGACTTCTTTTACTTTTGAAAGTGTGCAAACTTAGTTTGTAAGTAGTATGATAAACAGACTCTAGAATCAGGCATTTTGACTTTGGATTTTGGCCCTTCCACTCACTAACTGCATGACTTTGAGCAAGTTACTTAATTTCTCTGGGCTTCAGTTCCCTTATGGAGAAATTGTGAATGATATGCCTTTCTAATAGGTTGAGGATCAAGATTAAAGTTAATATAGCAAAGTGCTTAGTCAAATGCCTTTGGTTTTCCTGGAAAGGGGAGGAAATGGCAAGGAATCTGCAACCAATCACAGAACAACTTACTCAACCAGGGAGGTTCAGGGTCAAGTGTCTGTCTCAATCCTCACGTTGAAGGCAACCCTACAGAGCTGTTGTCCAGAGGTTGCAGATGTGAACTCACAGCCTGAATGTGCCCCCCATGTGTTTTGTTTTGGCCTGTTAAAAAAATGAGCCAGCTTCAAAAATTGTAAACACACACACAAAAAATTCAGATTTATGGCTTCCCTTAAAAATTGAGAGATTTGGCATCTCTGGAGGGCACACCCACCCAGTCACAGTTGACTGTGACAGAGCAGGGCTCCTCTGCTTAATCAGAACCTGCAGCCTCCAGTCTCCCCTCTGCCGTCAGGCCTGCTGCTTCCTCTACCTGTGTTACCTGTCCTGTCCCGGTGGCCATTAATCAGTTAGAGGCCATCCTCTGCCTTTAGATAAGAAAGCCTAGGGCTGGAGAACTTAAGTGACTTGTGGAAAATGTACAGCCCTGGCTCTGGACCTTACATTGTGTGTTGGGGGTAGGGCTGGCGTCTCTGATCTTCTGAGCAGGGTCTTGAAGATGAAAGAATTTGGGAAGCCCGCAGGGCTGGTCCTGCTGAGGTTCTCAAACTTCCCTCTGCATCAGAATCAGGTTGGTCAAGGATTTAAAATGCAGCTCTCCAAAGTGATCCCGCCTCCCCAAGATGGTTTGATAGAGTTGGGGTGACCGGGCCCAGGAATCTGTATGTAAAAATTATATCCCTTTCCTCTTCCTCTGCTACCCTTACCTCCCTGGTTCTGAAGCAGGTGGACTAGAGAACATGCCATGTGCATCTTGGGACACACTGAGCTTTTTGCAGCATTGCAGGTGGGATCCATACTTTGGATGGAGTGAGGTGTGAGAAGTACAGGATGAGACGTATTACAGGCTTAGTGCAGAGAAGGGAGCCCAAGGCATGGAGGGGAGTAAAGGGATTTACATATAGTGAATCAGATAAAGTTGGGTTTTAATAGTCTGAGAAAGCTTTTTTTTTTTTTTAAACTGAAATATATTTGAAGCATAATATTGTCTATGCCTAGGTGTAAAACATGTGGATTTCAGACATGAATATATTGTAGTATGATGGTCATTGTGGTGATAATTAGCACCTCTGTCACTTCACACAGAATTATCATTTCATTTCTGGCCAAATTGATAAAAAACAGAGTGAAATTGTGGTTACCAGGGGCTGCACAGTGGGGTTGGGTGGATAGGACGGATGTTGTTTGAGGGGGTACAATTTACAGTGAGTAGTAAATATGTTCTAGAAAGCTAATGCACAGAATAGTAAATATAGACAATAATATTGTGTTGTAACCATCAAACTTGCTAAGAAACTACATCTTAAAAAGTAAAAAAAGTTTTAACCCATAAAATGTAAATGTCCCCTGAACCAAACAGCCTAGCCTTTGACAGAAACTAAAAATGTGATGGTGGCAGATAAAAGCGAAAGGAGCCCACGGTAAGCATAGGCGATGAATGACCAGGGCTGAAGGATGAAACCCAAAAATGTTAGTTTTGTGCCTCTTGTAGGACTTAATAGAAGTACTATGTAAGTACCTTAAAGGAGAGGTTGACCATCCTTGAGAATAAAGAACCCAAAAAGAAGGGAGGACTCAGCCTACGGGCCTTCCACCCTCCATCCTTGCCTGATGTCTCACTCTTTTCCCTGCTATTCTCTGCTCTTTCCCATCTTTTCCTTCTCTTCCCCTCTCTATCTCTTTGTCTCTGTGTGCGTCTCTCTGTCTCTTTCTCTCAGCTTCCTCTATTCTTTTCTCTCTCCTGAACCCCTCTAATCTGTAACCCATGAGCCACACAAATAATCATAGCATCAAAAAATATTTGGGGGAAAGAACATCCATCACCATGCAAGGAGAATCCAGGGGAAGAAACCAGAGCCTTGAAAAGCATTTCTAAAGTAATGAGTCCTTGTCAGGTTCCAACCAGCCTGGGCTTCCAAACGGACAAGCAGAGGTATTTTTCTTCAGTTCCAAAGACACGAGCAGCGTCCCCCAGAGCAGTCCCGCCCCCACTGTGCTTTTGCCTTTGACCATTACTGTCAACTGTGCTTTATCATGTCATTTTAGCACCAGGCCTGGCGCATTTCTCTGTATAGTAAAAGCTAATGACCCGTACGGTTTTTGGCAGTGTTGGGCAATATACATGCTCCATTTGGAGCAGACTAAGTCCTTGGAGTGTATAGCTGTGTGAGCAACCTCAGGCTGTGCTCTGTGCTTCATGGGTCTGTAAGCATCATAGCTGTGGTCACTGCTCAGAATTATTAATATTCCAGAGGCCTGCTTTGACCCTACCCCCTACAGAGCAGGCTTGGGTAACACACAGCTTCGCATTGGACCCCATCCAACTGGAATTTATGACTGGAAGTGGCAGAAGGCCCGCATTATAGCAATGTCTCACCTTCAGCTGGCTCCCCAACTTGCACCCTAAGGACATCATGGTATTTATTCAATTCAAAACCCTTTTTTTGTGCTCCTAATGTGCTGAGCACTGCATTTTAATGCTAGGGATGGAGAGATGACAGGGTCCCAGTCCCTGCCCTGAAAAGAGTGAGCTGGTAAGGGGACAGGGGCATGGAAATAAGGTTCCTGTATGCGAATAGATTTCAGGCACAAACCTTGGCAGGTTTTAGAGAAAGCACCCCTCCCCCACTACCACCATTCTTTCATTTGCATCCCCTGAACCTTCGCTGCTGGGCATGTGATCCTCAGAGAGCCATGGCACCTTGGAACTTGCTAAGAAATGCAGAATCTCAGGCCCTACTTCAGACTGAGTCAGTTTAAAGTTCAGGGTACCCTGATCTCAATCTGGGCTTTCCGAACATGGATAGGTTCAAAAATCACCCGATGCTTCCATTTTTGTTTGTGTCAGGAGAACTTTTTCCAAGTACCCTTTCTTGGGCCTCACCCTGAGAAATCCTGACATGCTAGGTCTCATGTTAAGGGCTGGAGATTTCTTTATTAGCCCTCCTGATACTTCTGACAGCCGGTCCATGGGCTGGCATTTTGGAACTAGCCTCTCAAACCATGGTTCTCAAACTTGGCTGAACATTAGAATCACTTTGGGAGCATTTCAAAGCCTCTACCCAGAGCAATGAAACCAGAAGCCTGGGTGCAGAGGTAAGGCAGCAGTATGTTCATGTCCCACCAGGTTACCCTAATGTGCAGCTAAGGCTGAAGACCACAGCTCTAAACCAGAGCTGCAAACCTTTTAACCCAAGAACCCCCCAACGCTCAATGACACAGTGGTTCCTAATTGAGAAGGAGGTGGAACTAGGGCTTAACCCCAATTTTCTTGGCCCCTAATCAGGGTCTTTGTCACCTGCAAATCTGCTAGGTAGGTCAGTGAGGATCAAGTTGAGGAAGCTCAGGCCTGTAGTTCAATACCTTAGTCTTCTGGTCTTAGCTTAGACATAAGTCCAATGGCTTGTCCCTTGTTGCATTGTTCAAGGTAGAAGCCCCATGCATGACTCTTGACCAGAGCCCTAGCTGTTCTCAGGCAGAGGTATTTTTCTCAGCACCCTGGGGTTTACACATATTGGCTTTCTTTCATTTTTTCAAATTTACCCTCTTCTTTCCACTTCAGAGTCTTTGCACAACCTGTTTCCTCTGCCAGGAAGGTTCACTCTCTTTTCCTCTCTCCACATATCCTCTCCAATGAGATCAGATTCCCCTATTGTTGACTTGGGTGGCACTTGCACCTTTCCTTTATCACACTTGCCACAGTTTTAACTTGTGTATCATGTTAATATTTGAATAACTTTCCTAAACAATTCCAGTTATGAGAGACACTACACCTCTTTGGCTCAGAACTTGATTCTAGCCTCTTGTGTTGTGTCTAGAACACAGCAGGGACTCAATGAAGACTTCAAAGTCATGAACCACTTTCCCCAGGCATTCAGGGCCCAGGTCCCTATTCTTCCCACCCTGCCCAAGATGATCACCATTTTCATCAGACCAGTAGGCTTCATTCTCATTCCATTTGCCTAGAGGAACATTGTAGTTCCTGTTAATCTTCTGTGCCATATACCACCTGATTCTTAGATCTCCACTCATTCCCAAATTCTAGGCACTGTCAGTCTACCTCCTCTATATCTAGACACAGGTCTTAGCTTTTCCCTCACCTCCACCCAAATGTTTAGAGTCTTTATAAGCTTTTAGTTTGGGTGCTACTCTGGCACAGGCCTGATAGAATTTCTCAGGTGTTCAGCCTTCTTCACAGTATTAAGCGTAAAATATTGTCAGTGTTCTTTAATGTGCTCCTCACATATACAATGGGAATAATAACACCTACCTCAAAGGATTGGTGGAGAATTAAATGAGATCTTCTGCATCTGCCATACACTGCCAAGTTAACAAATAATTAGAATTTTTATTATTAATAATTTGAAAAACCCAACCGAACTGATATATATACAAAATATATCAGTCTTGCTGTTGGTACTTATTGAGTAAAATGATGGAAGGCTAATATGGATTTGATAATAATTTTAAATGAACACATGTTTCATCAGTTATGATAGCATTACCAGCCAACAATACACCTAGGGGTGAAGTATAATGCTTATTTCCATCTTCAGAAAGTGTGTGATCTTCTAAGGATTTCAGGGTCCTTTGCAAGAATCCTATACCTTACCTCTCCGTACTGGATCCTTGGCCTTCAGGTTGGGAAACAGCTTGATGCTGTAACCTGAAGGTATACACTTTGAGAAATGTGACACACACAAATCTGTCTTCTCTTATTTTATTTTCCTTTAAGTATGCTCTGTCAAATAAGCCAGAACACAAGCCCTTTGGTGCAGAAGTTGATTCTGATCATCCGTATGAAGATGTTAGAACTTTCAGCCCCTCCATTCTGTGCCAGAGAACTTGGAAGAGGTCAAGGCTGAGCTCCTGTAAATACAGGGTGTGGGGTGGGGTTGGGGAAAAAGGAAGGGAATCTCAGCATGGTGTCAATCTCCCCAGAGAGGGTGTGAGCAGATTGAAAAACAAAGCAGCCCATGCATTTACTCTTTCATTTAACAAATCTTTATTAAACACCCTATGACATACCAGGAACTGAATTTGGTCCTAAGGACTTCCTCGCAGTATGGACTAGGCAAGTTAATTAATTCTCCCACCCCCAGATTGCTGCTTGTGAACTAGAGCTGATGATGGGGTTGTAATAGGTTTAACTAAGATAATAGACAGAGGGGGTGACATGTGGTCAGTGTGTGATGCAATGAGCATGAACTGTTTCTGTCGCTGCTGTTCAAGATGAACAAGGTGGAGGTCGTGTTGCCATCACAATGTTTTGAGTCAAATGGGATGTGGAGACAAGTACACAGACAATTATAACAGCAATTTCTAGGAGGAGTAGAGGGGGCTTCTGTGAGCACGTAGGAGGGGCACCTAATTCAGACTTCTCAAAGAAAACAAATTTTAAGGTTTCAAATGAGACTTGAAGGGTGAGTAGTAGTGTGAAAGGAAAAATTTATGTTGGCACTTGTTAAATATGGTAAGGAAGACTTCTAAAATGAGGGATTTTGCCATAAAGGAGAAAGATCAGGCTCAACTCTGAATACCCAAGAAGGAAGGGGTTTATGGCCAAGAAGTTGGGTGGAGGGTGATGGATGGAACATTCTTAAGAGAGTGAGGAATTGTGGCTAAATCTACTTGACGGGGCTCTTGCTACAGCTGACTCTACAAGACTAGGCACCTGTAAACCTACTTAAGCAGAGTACTCAGAGAACCCAACTAAAGTTTGGTCAAGGAGAGAATCTTTGTCAGTAGTGACATAAGAGAAGAGGGTCAATGTAGAAAGGTTATCTCATGGGAAAGGCTCAAAGAAAACAGAGCATATTCACTCATCCCCTTCAATGAACGGCTCACTTCCAAGAGAAGGATCGACCTTTGCTGCACATTGGCATCACCCAGAGATGTTTAAAAATACTTATGCCCTGGATCCCATCCCTAGAGATTCTGAACTAACTGGTATGGGAAGTAGACTGGGCTCTGGATTTTTAAAATTGATGTTCCAACTTGATCAAGATACAATTGACATATAATGTTATGTTATATGTTTAAGGTGTATAATGTGATGATTTGTTACACATATATGTTGGGAAATGTTGTTACAGAAGGTTAGTTAACACATCCTTCACCTCACATAATTACCATTTTGTTGTTCTTATGGTAAGAACATATAAAATTTACTCTCTTAACAACTTTCAATTATACGATATAGTATAGTTAACAGGAGTCATTGTGCTGTACATTGGATCCCCAGAACGTATATATCTTATCAGTTCCTCTACCCACTGAGACCCATCATTTTACTGTTTCTATGAATTTAGCTTTTTTTTTTTTTTTTAGGATTCTGCATGTAAATGAGATCATACAGTGTTTGTCTTTCTCTCCCTGACTTATTTCACTTGGAATAATGTGCTCATGGTTCATTCATGTTGTGGCAAATGACAGAATTTCCTTCTTAATGGCTGCATATTTCATTGTACATATAGAACACATCTTTTATATCCATTTATCTGTCAGTGAGCACTTAGGTTGTTTCCATGTCTTGACTGTTGTGGGTAATGCTGCAATGAGCATGGGAGTGCAACTATATCTATGAGATAGTGATTTCATTTCCTTTGGCTAAATAGCAAGAAGTGAGATTCCTGGATCAAATAGTAGCTCTGTTTTTAATTTTTTCAGGGCTCTCCAAATTGTTTTCCATAGTTGCTACATTTTACCAAAGTGACCATGATTCCTTTTATTTGAAATCCTTGCTGGCATTTGTTACCTCTTGTGTTTTAGATGATAGCCATTCTAACAGATATGAGCTGATACCTCATTGTGATTTTGATTTGTATTTCCCTGACGATTAGTGCTGTTGAGCACTTTTTCATACTTCTTGGCCATTTGCATATCTTCTTTGGAAAATGTCTATTTAGTTCCTTTGTGCATTTTAAAATCAGATTATTATTATTATTTGCTATTAAGTTCCTTAGATATTTTGATTATTAACCTATTAGATAAATGATTTGCAAATATTTTCTCCCATTCTATAGATTGGCTTTTTACATTTGCTTGGCTGTTTCTTTCACTGTGCAGAAGCCTCTTAAGTTTATGCAGTCTCACTTCTTGACTTATTTTGTTGCTTGTACTTCTGTTGTCAATCCCCCCCACCTGCCCCACCAAAAAAAAAAGCATTATCAATATCAATGTCAAGGAGTTTCTTCCCCTTGTTTTCTTTTAGGAGTTCTATAATTTTAGGCCTTACTTTTAAGTCCTTTATTTCAAATTATTTTTTGTTACTGCTGTAAGATAGGGGTCCAATTTTATTCTTTTTTATGTGAATATTCAGTTTTCACATAAAAAAAGAAAGTTAAATATTTAACTTATTGAAGAGAGTTAAATATTTGTTAACTGTTTATTCATGAGTTTACTTCTGGGCTCTAGCTTCTATGCCATTGCAGTATGTCTGTTTTTATGCCAGTACCATACTCTTTTGATTGTTAAAATTTAACATCCTTTTATAAAAATAATGAAGAAACCCTCAACAAGTTGGGTATAGAAGAAACATTTAAACATCATAAAGGGCATAATGACAAACTCACAGGTAACATCCTTCCCAAAGTTTAAAAACTGAAAGCTCTCCTCCTAACATCAGGAACAAGACAAGCGTGCTCACTCTCATTTCTTCTCAACATTGTACTGAAAGTCCTAGCCAGAGCAATAAGGAAAGAAAAAGAAATAAAAGTCATTCAAATTTGAAAAGAAGTAAAATGATTTCTGCACTTGGCATGTTCATGGATACTGAAAATACTCAAGCCTCCACTAAAAACTTAGAACTACTAAACAAATACAGTAAAATTTTAGGATTCAAAATCAATATACAAAAACCAGCTGTGTTTGTATAAACTAACAATTAACTATTTGAAACATAAAGAAAACAATACAATACTTAGGAATAAACTTAACAGAGGAAGTGAAAGATCTATATAAAAACAACTGTAAGACAAGATGAAAAAGTTGAAGACAAACATAATGGAAAGCTATCCCATATTCATGAATCAGAAAAATTAATATCAAAATGTCCATATTACCCAGAGCCATTGATAGATTGAAGGCAACCTATCAAAATTTCAATAGTGTATTTTACAGAAATAAAGATAATTTTATAATTTGTATAGGCCCATAAAAAGATCCCGAATGAGAGCTGGAGTTTTTAGAAACTCCCCAGGTGACTCTATGGTGCACTCAGGATTGTGAGCCTCAGGTCTTTTTTTTTTCTTTTTTGAATTTATTGGGGTGACCCTGGTTAATGAAATACAGGTTTCAGGTTCACAATTCCACAGCACATCACTTGCCCACTGTAGTGTGCGTTCACCACCTCAAGTCAAGTCTCCTTCCATCATCAGTTATGCCCCATACCCTTTCCTTTCCTACATCCTCCAGCCTCCTCTCCTTAGTGATCACTGTGCTGTTGTCCATTTCCATGAGTCTTTTTTTTTTTTTTTTTTTTTACAGCTGTCAGAGGTGGGGCTTGTTGGGGGCTGCTTTGGGGAGGGGATAGAGGAATTGAGCAAAAAAATCTACTAGGTCTTTCCACAGTTAAGATGGATGCTTCCCCACTAGCGCATCAAGCTTTTATCATTTTGACTCTCATGACCTCTTAACCAGAGGTACAAATTCTTAGTTCTTTTGGGGAGTCAATGATACTTTTACTGGAATGGCAGAGTTCATGCTTCTCAGACTTTAAACTGTACCGATGTCACCTGGTCATCTTGTTCAAATGCAGATTCTGATCCAGTAGACCTGGGATGGAGGCTCAGATTCTGCCTTTAGAACAAACTCCCAGGTGATGCTGATGCTACTAGACCTCAGGGTGGAATTTGAATGGAAAGGGCCTATCGCTAAAGCTTTTCTAGCTTTCGAAGATTTGAAATAGTAGATTTTTAATTACATAGAAAGCATAACTCATATAGAAAAATCCCTAAAGACTGCTGGAAATGCGAAGATAATAGAGTGTGTATGACTATCCCGGTTCAAATAATGTGTTTTATTTTACAGAGGCCAGTTGCTATACTAACTTGGCTGTAAAATGAACAGCTGTATAAAAAACCAGGTTTAGGCTATGGGTATTCTATAGACATGTGGAAACATACATCATGTTACAGTTCCCCATAGAATGTCTTGAAAACTACTGAGGAGACCAATAGAGTATAATTTTAGGGCAAGCTTTTGTCTCTGGATTCAAACTCCTTGGGGTTAAAAGCGCCTTCTGCTTATGAAATAAAGAGAAGAACCGACTTCTTTGAGTTCTTGAGATGATTAATAAGATAAACGTTTGGAAAAAGCCGAGCAGAGTGTGTCCCTGGCACATAATGGGCAATCAGGAAAAGTCAGACCTGGCTCCCCGTGGACTGGGTTTGCACTTTGGTAAGGTGGCAGTGCGATGACTTTTGTGAGTGTCCTGCTGGTTGGCCCCATGTTTGAGCAGAACTCTGCCCAAACGCCCCTGATTTGTGGCTGCTCCACTATTTCTTTTGTTTGAAGTCTTCAACATTCAGCCCCCATAGCTCTTCAGTCAGCTCTTACTATGTGCCTACTCTGTGCCTGCTAAGAACCAGGTTACCAAAGACACGCCTGCTTTAAAAAACTCAGGCAGGGAAGGTGAAACAAGGGTAATCATGATGATTACTTATGATTAGAGCTAACCCACAGGAACGAGACAGGAACGAGATTTGGAAGCTCACAGAGCAGCTTCTCCTTCTACCCTACTGAAGTGCTTACTCCTTTTGGTTTTCAGATTCGTAACCGCAACAATGTTTTGTTATAATTGTTTGCCATAGGACCTGTAAATTCGCCCTATTTGCAGTTTTGGTTTATATAAAAATAAACAATGTCAAATTTTAGTAATACTGTATCACTGAAGTCCTTCATTTTCATTGTACTAAAAATGGTGGCTATAGGTTGAGACCCCCCTGTCAGCACATAATTCTGTTTTTTTCACTGTCATCCAAGTCAGGTGTTAGCAAGATTTTTTGTTTATAAGAGCCAGGCACTAAATATTTTAGACTTTGTGGGCCATATTAGCTCTACCTGTAGAGAATCAATAAGTTATTAGCTGTGGTTGTGTTCCAATAAAACTTTATTTACAAAAGCAAGCAGCTGGCTTCCCTACAGTCTTAGTTTGCTGACCTTCTCACTTGACAATTTCTTCACTGAAACTTTGATGATGAAATTGTTCTGTCCCTTCAAAGATAAAATGATCTCACTGTCTTATTTGCATTTGTTATGTTTATTTGTTCATTAAGTGCTTGTTTGCATAAATTCAGACGTTGCCTTATCTAGAAAGAAGTGTTTTATCATTATTTTTAAGCCTATTTTTCTTTAATATAGAGTTACTTCCTACAGTGATCAGAAAAACTGCAAGAAGGAAAGTCCCCACGTTGTAAAAAAAATTTTTTTTAACTTAAATGAGGAAACCAGAGATTAATTATCCCACTAACCCCAACAGGCCTCAGAGAACTGTTGGTTAAGAATGTGAACTTTTGTTAGACCACCCAGGGTCAAGGTCTGGCCCCACCATTTACTGGGTTTTGACCTTGGGTGAGTTCTTAACTATTCATTGCCTCAATTCCTCATCTGTAATGTGAGGATATTAATGTTTTTAATTCATACATTTATTGTGGAAATCATTGATTGGCCTGTGTAATATGAATAGAACAGAGTATATAATAAGCATTCAACAAATGTAGCAATTGCTTTTGTTCTTTTCACTTCTGCATGTAAGCATTCAACAAATGTAGCAATTGCTTTTGTTCTTTTCACTTCTGCATCTGGAGGGAAACCTTCCCTCTACTTACTTATTCTTTGCCAAGAAATCTGCTCTGAAGATCAGGAGGATGTTCTTATCAGGCTGTAATCCCATTAGCTGCAGCATAGATGTGTTGAACTCACCCTAGAAAGTCAAGATTATCCTCAACCAAATAAAAGTAATTTTGTAATAACTCTGCTTTGACCTTGAGAAAATTTCAGAAGTTTCATCTGAAACTTTGCAGGGTAGCTTTCATCTACCCTGGGATTTTTCCAAGGTAGATAAATGAAGCATTAGGGGAGTCATACACATGTTAACACAAACCCATAATAAGTATTTGATGGGTATTCTACACAGTTTTATTTGTTTTTGTTGTAACTGTTGTCAATTCCACTTCATTCCTACTCTAATTATTACCATCTCTGCTGAGATATATTTTGTGTGGTTGGAGTCAAGTTGTCTCCTATATGCATTTGGTATCTTTTTTTTCTTTTTTCTTTTCATCCATCCCCTATCTCTCTTTCCTTTGGCAACCATCATCTTTGCTCTCTGTATCTATGGGTTTGCTTCTTTTTTTACTTTGTTTATTAATTTTTGAAATTTTTTAGAGTTCACATATAACAGAACTCTTATGGTATTTATTTTTCTCTGTTTGACTTATTTCACTTAACATAATACTCTCTTGGTCCATACATGTTGGCAAGAGTTTTTAAATATTCCATTGTGTGTGTGTGTGTGTGTGTGTGTGTGTGTATCTCACATCTTCTTTATCCATTCATCTGTTGGTGGACACCTATGTTGCTTCCATATCTTAGCTATTGCAAATAATGCTGCAGTGACCATAGGGTGCATTTGATATCTTTTAACCAAAGGCCCGGAAATCCCGTCTCTGTCTATTCTTCAATTTTTTGGCAATCACCATGATTTGTAGTCTTGAGTCAGATTAGAGCATAGAGAGATGGTCTTATCCAAGAGACTGTCCCGGGGCATTTCAAATTTGTTGGATAGATAGCCCTTCAATCAGGTCCTATGTGCAAAAGTTTGACAACTATGAAACAGGAGGTGGCACTTACGGATAAAGTACCTACTTTGTGTCTGGCATGTTCTAGGGCAGCACTATTCAATAAAACTTTCCTCAATAATGGCAATGCCAAATAGAGTAGCCACAAGTCCCATGCAGATATGGATCACTTGAAATGTAGCTAGTGTGACTGAGGAACTAAAGTATTCATTGCATTTCATTTAATTCATTTACATTTAGTTGGTCCAAAGATCGCTGGTTCAATTCCCAGCCAGGGCACATAACCAGGTTGCAAGCCAGGTCTCCAGCCAGGTCTGTGGCTGGAGGCAGGTGAAAGGCAACCATACATTGATGTCTCCTTCTGCCTCTCTCCCTTCCCCTCTCTCTAAAAATAATAAATAAAATCTTAAAATAAATAAATAAATTTAATTGGTCACAATGCAGTTAGTTATGGGGTATGTTACGTGTGTTAAAACAAAACAACTCTGTAAAGTAGTAGTATATGCCTGTTCCCCTTTATAAAAGAGGAAGAAATCTCAGAGAAGCTAAACTTTCTAAGAGTCATAGAGCTAGCAAATGGCACATGGTCAGGTGGGATTTATACATCCCACCTCTTTCTGATGTCTTGCCCAGGGGGTTTTCTTCCATACCAAACTATATGGCAAGTACTATATTATATTATGTTATATTGTATCTTAATATTCTTTTGAAACCTATCATTGCAGCAACTAAATATTGCTATATGTAGATAGAGTCACTCTAACCCATTATCTCTAGTAAAATAAGGTCAGCTAACATGACTCGTACCTATGGGGAAAATTCACAATTGCCTCTGCATAACCCAGTCTCCCCTCCTTTTGAAGATGCTTCCGACTAGGTCTTCCTCTTGTTTTTCCATTCTTACCACTGAGACAATGGACAATGACCTCAAAAGAACAGTCAGCTAGCCAAGCAAGCTGGTAGTTTGGGGGCAGTGGCTTCATTCTTCCAGCAAACTTGGGCTGAATTGATTTCCCAACACATGTTTATAGATGTGTTCGCCTGAGCTCCACACACACAGAGCCATTTCCCTTTTGAACAGCTTGTCTGGTTACATCTTGTAGTAATTTATCTGCATGCTCCCTGCCAACTGGTTCGTGGGGAAAACATGTTTGATGCATAACAATAGATCATTTGGGGATAAATCAAACTCTTAATGAAGTCCTGCTTCTCTTCAGCCAGGCGTTTCACTCGGCAGAGTATCTCTTGGGCTCTATTGACTTAAGAAAGGGAATGTGGGTGCCCCCATCTGTGAGACAAGTAGGCGCACAGAAAGCTGATTTTCTCCAAGGCAAGACTAACGACACAGTATCCCTGGGGTCCCTTTTCACGGAGTCCAGCGGAAACCACTGAAGCTGGATTGGAGACTAGAGCCTGGAGAGAGTTCAGATTAGACCTATGTTTGGAAGAAATGAGAGATCTCTTTTGCCCAAAGCCTCACACTTTCCTTGGAGGGATGCCATGGCCGCCCACACACCCTTGTCTTTCCCAGTTCCTGTAAGGAAAAAGAAAGCTACAAGGAGATAGAAAGTAGAAAAGAAAGGAGAGGGCGAGAGGGAAAGAAAGAAGAATGACCTGAACAGAAACTCTGTAAGAAAGAGGAGAAAGAGAAAAATAAAGACATAGTGAGGATGTAGAGCGCAGGAAGGATGAGGAAAAGAAAAGGAGAAACCCACCCCAAGTTTCCCTTTAAAGCCATATGAATCATAAGCATTGTAACTAATTAGTGCTAGTTGAGTCCTTGCCATGTGTCAGACACTATGTGAGGTGTTCCCACACGCTGCTACCCACCAAGTGAGACTTGAAAACTTGAGAAAACAGTAGTTAATTCCTGCAAAGCTCTTCCCCTGCATATCTACCCCACACATGCTGCTAAGTATACCGTCTGTCTAACAGCCATTCTTTTTTATTTTCACGATCTCCTTAAATAGAGGCAGACCAGTGGAGGGAAAAGGCATTAAGAAAGAGTCAGAATAACTGATATAAAACTTTTAATCATATCTTTTTGTCCTCGTTTGAGGACATGCATCACCCATAGACATGCTTAAAAGCCAAGTAAAACACATCTTGTGCTTTGAGTCTGAACTCATGAACTCCCTCCGGGAGCCTTGCAGGGGCTGGTATATGCTTTTCACGGAGTTGGGGTAGGGGTATGCATTTAAAGCTAAACTCTGTCATTGTTTTCTAAGGAGAAAAATGAGCTGTGCTGGTGCTTTTCTTTAATGAATGAGGAACTCTTTCATCAAGTCACCCTGTTTCCCCAGTCTTCTCTGGCTCCCACTGTCTCCAGGACCAAGTCCAAACCGTTTGTCCTGAAATCCAAAGCCTTGCACAGGCTGGCTCCAGACAGCCTTATCAACAGTGTTTTTCCACCACTCTGCACTGCGAACTATCAGCTCCAGCGAGGCTGGTCTGTTCCCTCTCTCCCCACCCCCCAATGCACACACACTGCCCCTCCAAAGGACAACGAATGGCTCCTTTGCCTTCCTACCCCTTTAGTTTCTTTGACCTCAGACACCCTTTCTGCTTCTTACCTTTTTCCAAACCCTATGTGAACTTCAAGGCCAGTCACCTGGGCAAGGATTCCTGATGATCCAGATGCACAGTGACCTCTTCCTCCTCTGTTCCTCCATGATATTCGGTTTGGGCGCCACTCTGATGGCAGCGATGGGTTGCCATTTCATGCTGTCATTCACTCAAGTCCCCGTGAAGGGACTTATTCTCTCTGTCCTGGTTTTCCACCAACACTGTCCTGTCATTGGTGCCTCTTTGTACATGGCTCTCCACCTGTCATCTCTCCTCATTTGCTAGGATGCCAGATTACCAAGTCACCCCCAACCCCAGGTAGAGAGAATCATTTCCTCCCCTCTGTTGTTTAAGGACTGTGGTGATCACCAGTTCTTTAGTGCTTATTTCATTCTATTGTTATGTTATAGCAGTTTGTGTACATTTGCTGTCTTCTCTATTAGATTATAAACTCAAGCATAGGGATTTGGGTCACCTTTGTTGCTTTCTCAGTGCCTACCATGGTTGAGGGTATACAGGTGATACTCAATACATGCTGGTGAAATGTTATTTTCATCATTATTGTATGTCTTAATTGTGCCTCAAATGGCAGGCAAGTATGTTGGAATAAGACTTAGAGGGCCTTCTTATGGCTACAACCATCTCCGAGGAAATAGCAAATATCTGAAATACTTATGGTGAGAGTCTTCTCTCCCCTGTGCACAGCCTTTCTTCTCAGATGGCCTTTCTCTTGTGGTCAGGTGGTTCCCTCAAGGAAAGTCACAGTGTTATTTCCATAAGAAGGGTGGCTATCGGACAACTGGGCAACTTTTCCCTAACTCTTAGCCATCCAAGGATCGGAAATCAAGCACATCACTAGAACTTGAATGAAGAATGTCACCAAGGGGACAAAGCTGCATGCTCAACCTTTCAGGGCCACCTGGTGTCTTATCTCTGTGCTTTGGGTACACAAGGTCCATTCCCCTCAAAGGACCCCCTCGACTCCACAGCTCAGCTCCACAAGGCTCCAGGTTGCTGAAATTCAAAGTGATTTTATAATCTCTTCAAGTTTCTTCCACACTTGGCAATATCACTCAGTTTTCTAATTCCAACATTCTGAGGGAAGAATGTGATTACCCTTGTTCCCTTTGCCTTGCCAAGCCAGAGTCCCTGGCGAGCTTCAGGATGGGCCATCATTGCACCAGGTGCCATCTCCGGTGAAGTCAGCCATGGCTGAGGACTGGAGAAAGGAGGGAGGGGTAACATCACTGAAAATATGGCTGCCTGAACCAGTCCCATCAACAGAGGCTGCAGGCAGCTACAATATCCCTTTCATTGGACTTTCCTACAAAGACAGACACTCGCATAACCCGAAAATGCAAGTTTCTACAAATGATCAGACAAGCAATGTAAGAGAATAAAGCGATGGGAAACGGTGGCTCCAGAAATGGTGAATATATGGAAATACTGCCAGATCTTTCTGTTTTAAAAGACAAGTCATGTAAGTGTAGGTTTTAGTGTGAAGTTCCTGAGTTTTAAAACATTATGCAAGCCAAACCAGACCTATCTGTGGGCTACTTTAGGCCTGCGGGCTGTCAGTTTGTGGGTCTTACTTTAAAAACTGGTGGATGGAGACAGATCTCCCAAAAGCAATGTAAATTACCAAGGAACCCATTATTTTATTTCATTTCCTTTTGCTATAGTTATTTGCATATTAATCCCTCATTAAGCATCTAGTGACTGATGTTGAAATAAATTATTTGCTTTGGATTGGTTTGAGATTAGCATTCCATTTGCATAATTTCAGAATTCCTTTCAAGTTCATGTGACACTATCAAAAACTAGAAGACAAAGCTCTGGAGAGATTTTAGCTTGAGTTTTCATAAAACGTCAATTTGGAGAAACTATGTTAATAACCTTTTCCTCAGTTTTCTCAAAGACCACCCAGATATCTGGCTTGAAGATAAATCCAGGACTAAGGAAGACCAAAGCAATCAGAAAAATCAAACCCTCATACCTTGGGAGCTATAGAAAGTAGATTTTTCAAGGTTGGCTGCAGAAACCAGAGCAATAAGCATGTTTCTACATGTGGGGAGGTAGGAGATAGGCGGAGAGTGGAAATGTGATAACTGAGTTGACTAAGTTATTCATAGAATTGATCATGCTTTACTAAGAAATCTCTGTGATTTTCAATGGTTAGGGCAGGTCTCCAGAAGTAATGAGTCTTGGCTGATCCTTCCAATCAAGAATAAAACTGCTCCACAGGATTGAGTGACACTTAAATATTTCTCCAATACGAAGATGGATATGGCCCATGGGCTATTCTTTACAGAAATACCTGGTTTGGGAAAGAATCAGTGTCATATCCATTTACCAAACATTATTGCTACCCTTCTGATTGGGGAAAAGGAACTCCCTGCGTGCCATCTCAATGTCAAACCCTGCAGATGAGCCTTGAGAAAAGGAGCCAAGGCAAACCTGCTCTAGAGCATACCTCCGACTGTGGTCTCCCCTTTCTTTTAAAAACCCTTCTATGTGTGTGTGTGTGTGTGTGTGTGTGTGTGGTGTACTCATGTGTCTTTTTTTCCTTGAAATACAATATTTGTATAGAAGCGAAGACATCTGTTAACTGTACTGCTGAATAAGTGATCACAAAATTAACATGTCCACATAGCTACTACCCACATTCAGAAATAGAATCCTCTTAGTATTTTGAAAGCATTCCCTACCAAGCCCCATCCCAGATATTAGTGCCCCCTTGACTCCCCAAAGATAGTCACATTTTGATTAACGTCATAGATTAGTGTTGCTTGTTTTTGAACTTCATATAACAGAAATCATATTGCACATCTTCTTCTATGTCTCTATTATAATAACTGATTTGTTATATTGCTACATACTATTCCATCATATGGCTATAATGCAATGTTTCCCTTCAACTAATGATAAAAATATGACTTATTTCCATTTTGGGGACATTACAAATCATGTTGCTATAAAATCATTCTTCATACTTTAGGTGCCCTTATGCATACATTTCTGTTTGGGCTATGAAATTGTTGGATCCTAGAATAGGTGGGTTTTAATATGGATATGATACCATTAGTTGTCCAAAGTGGTTGTAGCGATGTATAAAAATTCCTGCTGTTTAGAATTTTCACCAGCACTTGATAAGTTCAACCTTTTAAATTGTAGCCACTCTGTTGTGTGTTTGCCTCTAGCAATTGGGTTCACAGCAATGTTTTAGGTTTATCGAATTGTACAAACTTCTGGTTACATGTAGCTTTGGTGTTACTCAAGTATAGAATCAATCTTTTTTCTCTTTTATGATAACATTTTAGATGATTCAGCTAAAACATGTTTATATAACATTTAAAACAAAAATGTCCACATGAGGTTAAGTAACTTGCCCAAAGTCACCCAAATATTAAGTGGTAGAGCCAAGATTTGCCTCACTGACTTCAGGCCACATACTCTTTTTCTTTTTCTTTTTTTTTTTTTTTTTGGGGGGGGGGGTTAGACATAGAGAATAGGAATATTTTTATAGAACTATTTCAAAAAGGCACAAGATATGGTTGGTTTCACAGGGAAAACTACCAAACATTCATATGCCAGATGTTTCCACATACTTTTAATAATGGAGATGCTGAACAGTTTTCTTCAAGTGACAAGATTCTTTAAAAGCAAGAGAACACACTATGGCTGAAATGAGTTGAGGGGTTTCACAGAGGAGATTATAATTCACATAGAGCTGAAAATATTGGGTAGATTGGACAGAAAAGTATTTGAAAAGTGCATTCTCATAATACTGTCAACATCTTGGATACATGATACATGATTTATGTATTTGTTCACAAAGTGTGTTCACAAACACTCATTCAGGGTTATGAAGATGCAATATTACTTGTCCCTTCCTTGATGATCATAATGTCTAGAACTACTAATGTAATCTTGCAACTACTCTATGAGATTGGTATTATTCCTATACAATGGAATACTACTCAGCCATAACAAAGAAGGAAATCTTGCCATTTGCAACAACATGGATAGCACTTGAAGCTATTATGCTAAGTGAAATCAGTCAGACAAAGAAAGACAGATACCATCTGATATAATTTATATATGAAATCTGAAAAATAAACAAAGAAACAAAAGAAAACAAAAACAAACTCACAGATACAGAAAATAGATTGGTGGCCACCACAAGGGAAAAGAGTAAAATGGGTGAAAAGAAACAATTATTTGGTAAGGGATGATGTTAACTAAACTTACAGTGGTAATCACTATGTAGTGTATACAAATATTAAATTATAATGTTGTACACTTGAAATATAAAAAATATAGATACAATTTTACCACAATTAAAATAACTGGAGGAGCCTTGCATAAAAAGGTACCCTTGATTGGCCCCCTGGTCTGATTACTGAATATTGCAATAGTCAAGAAGACTGACCTTTACTTTTAAAAAGTCTCATAATAAATATGAGGTGAATATAGTATCTTGACAATGTTGAAAAGGGGCCACTTCTAGAGAGTATGTTATTCGGGGGCAAATTCTTTCCTTGCCCTCAGTGTACAGAGCATGAATATGGGCATGTCAGGTCCTAGGAGATCTTTTCCATGTGGGAAATGACATGTAACACTGGTTGATGTGCTAGATGAGGTAGGTGAATGGTGGTGCAGGCAGGAAACAGTGATGAGAACTTCTCCCTTAGGGGGTCAAGCTGCCTTTATTTTTCTGTCTCCTTCAGAAGTTCTGGGCTTGAATGAGCCCCATAATGTCTTTATGGACAAGTACTGAATGATCAAATTCATGCATCACTGAAAGTGGCATCAGTGAACATCCAAAGGACTCATCTCAGCAAATAGTGAAGATTCATTTCAAGTTCTGTGCCAAATGAAATTTGGCATTTCCTAACAAGTGTATTCCAGCTGGCTTCAATCTACACGATTGAACATGGGTGTATATGTGTGTGTGTGCATTCATGTTTATGCATCTATATGTTAAAGACAACACACTTGGTAAGCAAGTGAGCTCCATTTCACCTTCCTTTTGAGGAAGAGCAATCTGCCAGGCAGAAAGGAGGACCCATTTAATGTCAGAGAAGATGATAACTCCAGGAGATCCAAGGAAATGAGGGAGGTTGCTCGCTTTTGCCCTAGGGGATTTAGAGATTATCAGGACACCTAGCTGGAAGAAACTTTGCTGAGTTTTTCCTGCCAATGATCCCATAGAGAATGGTCAAGTTGTGGGTCTGGGGTCTGAACCATGAGGGAATTAGGCAGCCATACCCACCCCTCAGCATGATGCACCCTTCAAATTAATGGACTCTTAAGTCAACAACCAATTTCACTCACCTTGGAGGCCTCTCACCTCCCTTTGGTGTCCAGCAGGTGTGGGCTTCCTCTGATCATGTGCCTCTTCTCTGGGGCTGCCTTAAGAAATGTGATGCTAGTTGTAAATTTGGAAGGACAAAGGAACTCAGTGAGTGTAATTTATTATCCAGGACTGCTTTCAACCTTTTTCCAATTACCCACATTTTATTTTGGCTTTGGTGGACCTGAGTTTATGAGACCATTCTTCACTAAAAAGCTGAAAAAAAGGGGCCCCAAGAATTTCTTAAGGGATGTGTTACTGGCCTTTAGGAAGGCCTTTTATAATTTGCCATGGCATTAGCCCTTTTGAATTAAATAAGAAAACTAATACTGACTCCTGCTTCTTTTCCCAACTATCTGCCCTCCATGTACAAGAAGGTGTAACCTGGGAAAATTTCATATAGGGACCAGACAGCTGTTAGACCAACAGAGATGCTCTTCTTGCTCTCGTAGGATTTGTTTATTTATCCTCACCTGCTGCAGAGAAAATAATGGGCGTTAGAAAAACAAAGGCTTGCACTTGAAAGTGGTGGGGCCAAAAACAATGAGCTGGAGGAGAGGGGCCCTGGGTTATAGCATAGGTTGGATGTTTATTTGATGTGTAACTTTGAGTGAGTCACTTATCTTTCTGTATTTCAGACTTCTGATCTGTAAAAGGGGAGGGGTAGTGATACCCATCTCTTGTCTGTTGGCTGGTTCAGAGGCTCATTCTTTATCCCACCCGCTTCCATGTGGGCCTTCTCCAGGATTCAAGGTTTGTTGAATTCTGTTATTCCTCAGCGATCTTACCCGCTCTCACACCATTACATCTGCCATCTATTCAGTGACCACAAAATCTTTTATCACCAGCTTTATTTCTCTCTGAAAATCCAATCTTACATAGCCAGAAGGTTTGTTGGACACCTCCTAGGAGGAGGTTTTGCTTTATAAAATTAATCCTTCCACTAAAAATTCTCATTTCAATCTTTATAGAAGAACCATGTGGATGGCAGAAACAGGCTGTAGGCCTTTGGTTCCAGTGTAGTACTTCTAACTCTGTGGCTGGGGTGAGACATGCATATGACCAATTTGAAATGGTGATGGTCAACCTACAGTAAAGGTTGAAAAAAATTCTTGGCTGACCACCTGTTATGTCATAGATATTCCATAAATAATCCCCCCATTCTTGGATTCTGTTTGGAATTTCTGAATGCCTTTAACTCTCAGGTTATCTTTTATGTCAATTATACAAAATTTTCAAATACAGAACCAAGAAGTAAGAAGTTGACTGTGCAGGAACATTTCGATGAGCCTTGTTTTCCCATTGATTTTCACTATTAACTTGGTCTTCTGGAGACAAGAATAACTTTAAGTTATCTTAAAGCAATATCTAAAAATTCAGCCGAGTCTTATTAAGCCCAAAAGAAGCCCAAAATTTTTACGATAAAACATTAATATTAGCATTCACATGAAATTTCTTTTAAAAATCACATAAAAAGATATGGAAACTGAAAAGACCATGTCCAAGTTATGAAAAGTAGTACAATATAGAAAGTTTTGTTTTCTTATCAGTTTTGGTGTTTTTATAGCTAATCAGGGCAAGTTTATATCAGCATTTGTTTTTAAGTTTCCTTTGACCTTTTAAAGAAAAGGCCTCTGTTGGAAGACCATACTTTTAGTCACAGATGTAATTAAAAAAAAACAAAACAAAAAACCTAACAAACCAAAGACTCCCAAAGAGTAAGTTTAAGAAACTCAAAGTTCAGAGACAAGTGAAATTAATCTGCAGGGCCTGAGACAGTTGCTTGTGTGTTCAGTAAAATTTCTGATTCTCACCTGTCTTTCCTATGGCCACTGCTGGGAGCAAAATGCCTGTTCAGGTGTTGTGTACCTTTGTCACTGTTGTCCTCATTGTCATTTTGTGGTGCTTTCGGAACTTATCTTTTTGCAGAAATTCAGTGCTTGCATTGACAGGAAAGTGAGGGTGGACAAATTTATGTCAAAGTAGGCTCTGTTCTATTATGTATGTACTGTTGTAATAGAGATAAATATTGAAATTAGTGAACTAATGAGGGTTGGTGGTAAATCCTCTTTGAAATCTCTCTACAGGAGATAGAGAAGATACACACTACTCCCATTTATATAGCTGGGAAAACTTGAAATATATTTTTTTACTCACAACACAAATGAGTATTACCCCTAAGTGGTGCCTTGCCAATCATTAGGTACAACCTGGTGGTCATAATTTCCCTGTGAGCAAGAAACACGCACGTACACACATACATTTGCACATGTTTTAAAAAATATGGCTTAAAGGAAGAATTGACAGAATAAAAGAACCTCCACTTATGATAGGTATCTTGCTTCCTTAAGACATAAAACCACTTCTAATACTGCAAAGATTTAAATTTAGAAGATCTTCTCGGCTCCAGTGGGCATGCTTTAAAGACTAGAGCCTCTGCATCAAGGGATGGAGACTGGTGTTTACAGAATCTTTCATCGAGATTCTCTAGTGACCAGCCGAATTTACTAATCTTACAATAGAGATGAACTAAACGGACACTTATTTTTTGTCTCTTACGTGATTAGCGTTGCCAGTCCTCTCCTATGTTCTGGACAATGTTCAATGGGTGCCTAGATATTATACAAGTGATTCAAGAATTAGAAGAGAGGTTGGGTTTCATGAACTTGTAGGTCCTTGTCCACCAGAAGACATGGGATTCTCCTGAAACACCAATTCATAAGAACCTATGCACACCTATGTTCATAGTGGCACTATTTACAATAGCCAAGTGCTGGAAACAGCCTAAGTGCCCATCAGTGGATGATTGGATCAAAAAACTTTGGTACATATACACAATGGAATTCTATGTAGCAGAAAGAAAGAAGGAACTTGTACCCTTTGCAACAACATGGATGGAA